>CAJHNH020000100.1:125754-258254 GCA_905116865.2 Candidula unifasciata
AGTCAAACTACAAAAAAAAAAACAACAACAACAAAAGCTTGGACTAGCCTGTGCCGTTAACTCAACTATATGCCGCTAGCTAACTATGGTTGGTTTAATCAAGTTATTTCTGAACAAATAACATTTCATAAAATCTCAAATATTTAAATCATGAAAGATAACCTCTCTGCCCAGATTAAGACGTTTTTAACGAGGCGAGCTAATTGACACTTGTAGATAAGAATGCTTACAATAATGTCACTCGAGAAATAAAAAAAAAACCACATACATTCTAAAGTGTACCTTATTGATATTTTAACCTGGATGTAGCAGTGTTTGCATTGCAGATTGGTCTAAACGTGTGCCGCAGGAAAATGGCATCCTGTGTGTGTTTATATCGATGTTCATGTGAACTTACATGTGTGCTTGAGTTTGTGTGAGTGTGTTTGTTAGCGTGTGCGTGCGTGTATTTGCGTGTGTGTGAGTGTGTGTGTGTGTGTGTGTGTGTGTGTGTGTGTGTGATATCAGCATGATTAAGTACATTGACAGCTGGAGTCGACGATTCCTATGCTTTGCATTCCACGTTAACGTTCATGGTAATTCACTAGTTTGCGTTCGGTGCACTGACACGGACGGCCCCACCCTTTTCCTGCCGGCAGACATACACGCACATATCTATATTATTTATCTATATTAATATAATTGTTAATTTTCCGAGTTTTGTTAACTTTAGACTCGGAAACTACAGAACCGGTTGCTTTCAAATTTTCACACAGCGTTGCCTTTGACTTTAAGCGTGTTTTTTTTTTTTTTTTGGAATCATAAAAAGGCACAAACCACGAACGACGTAGCTCTAGCAACGATCAAATCATTATTTTTAGTTGCCGGCCCGGATTTGTTTTTAGTGTATTGGCCACCTTCGACTGCTGAGCAGCGCTGCCAATAGATGCCTTTTCCCCCAGGATCAATCTCTAACATTTCTTTACCGATCGCTTTCAAATTTTCACACAATGTTGACTTAGACTCCACGCGTGTTTGTATATATGAGTTTTGCACAAGCCACGAATGACGTAGCTCCAGCAACGATCATTTCATTAGTGGTTTCACTGCCGGCCCGGATTTGTTTTTAGTTGTTGGCCACCTTTGACTCATGTGTGTAACACCGAACCGGTGGTGTGTAAATGGGGAGACCATCGTATAAATAACCTTCAAATGAGTACTCTATAAATAATGAATGATGATATTTTTTTTTTTTTTTTTTGTTGACGTGCATATGGAAGAAAATCCAACAGTACTCGTTTTCCCGAAATCCAAGGAAGGACAGTTGTCAAAAAAATTAGTTTATTTAGGTGCTTAACTAGATAATGCAATGGAGAACACATGTCTTTGAGAATCCTGGTCAAACGTGACTATTTTGTTATTTTATTTCTACCAAAGCACCTATTTACAGCTTTTGTTCTTGTCAGAGCTTACCTTGTAGACCAGATGCCAAACATTGTTAACGGATTTGGATGAAGGATAGGCAGGTTTACTGTTTTTATTCGTGGCAAGTCTGTGCTACTTATAATAGTTGGTCGCTACATTTTGCTCTATATCTAGGCTGAAATAATATTGTTTTATCGCCCAGCTACTTGGCTGAGTGCATGGCGAGAGACACTGTGAGCTGCGCATATCATGTGCAATGCTTGTGCCCATCGTAGATTGTAAAGAGTAAAGTAAAGGACCCTTTTCCACACCTTTAGGCGTATAGGGCATATAGGGCAAGACCTATATTGTTATACACCGACGGAAAAAAGATGAGTGATGTAGTCTGCATCACGCCGGCCGCCTCTACTTCCCGGGACTGCACCCGGTACCCACTCAAGGCTGGGTCGACCTGGGAGCCAAGGTCATTTTTGAAGAAAAGTCCGGCTCCGCCAGGGAGCGAACCCACGACCTTCCGATCTGCTGAGCGCGTCTAGCCGCTCCCCGAAGGCGACTCCCTCTTTGTGAACTGTAGGTTCAGAAAATAGCGACTGGCCTGTTGCCACAGATCTGCTGCTGCATTTTTGGATTATTTGCATGTGAGACTACTGATCTGTTGTAATTGCTGTTTCCATCGATGATGAACTGCATATCTTGTGTCGGACTGTTTGTGTTGGCCCTTCTGGTAACTGTCTTATGTATTTAATGAATGCTATGCAATTGGATTTGCAGACTGTACTGTGTTTCAGTTTTTCCTCAAGGGACAGAGATTGACATTCTGTGTGGTTTACGTTGGCACAGCAGCGGAGCAACTATGGGGGTGACCTGTTTATTGTGAAAGTTGGAACAACACTTACCTGATTACCTGAATGCATATGGACTTTAACTGGCACATAAACTTGTTGCAGACTGCAGGCGGCAGAGCTGTATCCCAATTATAACGAGGATATCCATGCCCCAGCGCCATCCGTGGCTTAGGCGTTAGGATTCTGACTGGTAATTCCAACAAACTGCGATCAAAACCCACTGTTGGCTGCGTGGATTGTTATTGTTGTATTGGGTGTTGCAGGTCGACCCAGCCTAAAATGGGTACCAGGATGTATGTCCTGGGGAAGTAAAGACGGCCGGCGTAATGCTGACCAAATTACCCACCTAGTGCCGATTGGTCTGTAAAAATATGGCCGCTCTTCCCATATGCCCGATACGCCCAAGGTATGTAAAGAGAACTCTACATTTTTAAAAAAATTATCTGTGCCCCACTTATCACAGGGGTATCGGTGCCCCAATTATCACGGGGGTATATGTGCCCCAATTATCACGGGGGTATCTGTGCCCCAATTATCACGGGCGTATCGGTGCCCAAATTATCACGGAGGTATCGGTGCCCCAATTATCAGGGGGGTATCTGTGCCCCAATTATCACGGGGGTATCTGCGCCCCAATTATCACGGGGGTATCGGTGCCCCAATTATCAGGGGGGGGGGTATCTGTGCCCCAATTATCACGGGGGTATCAGTGCCCCAATTATCACGGGGGTATATGTGCCCCAATTATCACGGGGGTATCTGTGCCCCCATTATCACGGGGGTATATGTGCCCCAATTATCACGGGGGTATCTGTGCCCCAATTATCACGGGGGTATCTGTGCCCCAATTATAACGGGGGTATCTGTGCCCCAATTATAACGGGGTATCTGTGCCCCAATTATAACGGGGGTATCTGTGCCCCAATTATAACGGGGGTATCTGTGTCCCAATTATAACGGGGGTATCTGTGCCCCAATTATAACGGGGGTATCTGTGATTTTGTCCGTTCACTTGCCAACAAGACTGGGATTGTGTTATCTAAGGATGTCAAACATTGAAGTAGCAGCCTGGGTATGAAAAAGGGAGGAGGGAAGTAATTAAGCAAAGAATGAATGAAGGAAGGAAGGAAGGAATGAAGGAAGGCAGGAAGGCAGGCAGGAAGGCAGGCAGGCAGGCAGGCAGGCAGGAAGGAAGGAAGGAAGGAAGGAAGGAAGGAAGGAAGGAAGGAAGGAAGGAAGGAAGGAAGGAAGGAAGGAAGAAGGAAGGAAGGAAGGAAGGAAGGAAGGAAGGAAGGAAGGAAGGAAGGAAGGAAGGTTAGGAAAGGAAGGAAGGAAGGAAGGAAGGAAGGAAGGAAGGAAGGAAGGAAGGAAGGAAGGAAGGAAGGAAGGAAGGAAGGAAGGAAGGAAGGAAGGAAGGAACGAAGGAACGAAGGAACGAAGGAAGGAACGAAGGAAGGAACGAAGGAATTAAGGAAGGAGGGAGAGGAAGAAATGAAGGAAAGAAGAAAGAAAGGAAGATTATCAACTGTGGCCGCATCTTGGTTTTCCAGGAGAACTTTAGTTTGTCGTGACTTCCGTGAAATGTACATATCTGATTTGTATGAGCGCGATGTCACGTCTTGCCTGTCTGCCAGCAGAATCTGTTGTCTGTCTGTCTGTCTGTCTGTCTGTCTTCTATCGATCCTGGTCGAACACAGTTACACACTTTCTTTGATGCTACCCTCAGTCTGAACTACTAATCTGATAGCACGTGCCAAGTTTCTCCCTCTCTGTCTGTTTGTCTGTCTCTTTGTCTCAGAGTTTTCTCTGTCTCTTTGTCTCTTTCTCTTTGACATGTTCAACTTTTTTTTCTCACTTTTTATGTCACTGCCCACGTATATCCATCTCTGAGCTCTGTCTGTCTGTCTGTCTGTCTGTCTGTCTGTCTGTCTGTCTGTCTGTCTGTCTGTCTGTCTGTCTGTCTGTCTGTCTGTCTGTCTGTCTGTCTGTCTGTCTGTCTGTCTGTCTGTCTGTCTGTCTGTCTGTCTGTCTGTCTGTCTGTCTGATATTGTTTAAACAACTAAGATGCTTCATTGATAAAATAAAACTGCTGTGTGAAAGATGTTTCTGGAAGGACCGAATGGTAGACGGACCTACATATCCACTTTCTGACCTTATAAAACTAAAGTTATTTAGTTCTCTTGCCTGTCTCTGCTTTGATATAACTATATCCAGTAGGTAACGCTCTCTCTATGTCTCTCTCTCTCTCTCTCTCTCTCTCTCTCTCTCTCTGTCTATCGCTTTATCTCACACTCTTTCACTCTCTCTCTCACTCTTGTTCTCTCAATCTCTCTTGCTTTCTCACGCTTTGTTGTATTTCTCTCTCACTCTCCCACGTTGTCTCACACTATCTCTTACTCTCTCCCTCTCTTACTCTCTCTCTACTCTCTCTCTCTCTCTCTGTCTATCGCTTTATCTCACACTCTTTCACTCTCTCTCTCTCTCATTCTTGCTCTATCAATCTCTCTTGCTTTCTCACTCTTTGTTGTATTTCTCTCTCACTCTCCCCACGTTGTCTCACACTATCTCTTACTCTCTCCCTCTCTTACTCTCATTGCCAGAGCGGAAGTAACTGTTTCAGTGTGGTAGTATAACGCTGAATTGACTAGTGTTGCAATACTGACATAACAAGCAGTTGGAAGCAAGAATGTAAGGCCGTGATAGGGTGAATATAGCAACTTCCTTTTAAAATAATAATAAAAATAATAATAATAATAAAAGTAATAACGTGATAGAGTGAATATAGAAACATCCTTTTAGAATAATAATATTAATAAAAATAAAAATAATAATAATAATAATAATAATAATGATAATAACGATGCCGATAATATTTAAAGAACAACAACAATGATGATGATGACAAGAAGTCCTCTCGATAAATGAAACAGTCAAGTGTCGTTGTGTTCCAGGTGGGGTTATTTATTCCACTTTACCCAACACAATACAAGGACCCAGCACATCTGGTCTGCTCCGTCATGGAATTTAGCTATCCCACACACCCCCCCCCCCCTCTCCAGGACCTTCCAGTCTTCTTATTTCACAGCAGACTATAATTATCCACTAACCTATCTTTGATCTCCCCTTTTTCTTCGGCTATCTGGTTTCCACTGTAATGCTGTTCTAGCCCGGCATGTTTTTAAAATGTGTTCTCATTGTATGTCACTTAGCGTCTCCTTAAATCTTCATTCAGTGGCATTTCTTTAGTGTTCTTTTCCAAAAATCTATATTATTGAGAAAGTCTTGCATTATGCATTGTGAATTCGCTTCGTGATTCTGGGAAACTGGGTTCGATCCTAGCTACAGGCGATTTAGCAACAGACAGTTTGCGTTGGTTTCGAAAGTTGTGTCGGGAGCCGAGCGTTTAGTAGCAATGGCAAATCACTGAACGTAAAATTTCCAAGTAAAATCACAGAGAACAAAAATAGCTGGGGTTGATTGCTCAAGATTCTGTTAAGAAAACGAAACTAACTTATAGTTTATTTAATTCTGCTAATCATTATGTAATTTCCTTAATGAAATGTGTAGTGTATTATCTTCAGAAAGCAATGGCAAACTACTGAACGGAAAATTTGCCTAGAAAAACAACTACAGCTAATAAATGCTGTGGTTGGTTCTGCAACGTCCTGTAAAGGATACGCAACTAATTAGTGAATTATAATAGTCTTACACCAGTTGGACAGATGACAGGTTAGAACCTGCTGTAGCCGTTAAGGCTGTTCTCATTATATATTCGCTCTCTCTCTCTCTCTCTCTCTCTCTCTCTCTCTCTCTCTCTCTCTCTTTCTGTCTCTCTCCCTCATTATCTGGAGATTGAATGGGTTATCTGGGATCGTCCACGTTGTGTTGTAATCGGGGATACAAGGCTCAAGTTGATCAAACCAAAGCAGCTTTCAGACAAGGCTAACCATCAGGTTTGCCCCCAGCATAACGTTGTTGTCCGGTTGTTTTTCTTTGTCATAAGATAAGGCCTGTATCCTCCTCATTGTGCTCTTCCAGCCAAAGCAATGGGCACAAGTTATTAGCTGCTATCTGGTATAAGCCGACCAACATTTTCGATGCCCAGCAATTGACCATGCGTCTGTGAACATGCTATGTTTTCATGAGCTCGTTGTGCCTCCTGCAGCTGTTGCTTTAACCTATTTTGTCCCTAGCTGGTACTTCAGCTCCTGTTGTCCTATAGTGATATTATCAGGACCTCTTCTTGTCCATGCATATATACCCTAAACAACTTCTTCTTCAAGTCCATGCCGTGTGACGTTGGTAATCACGTATACCCACAACCTTCTGTCTCGTGTACTTTCAATAAACTCTGACATAGATGATCCTAGATGTCAATATGTCAAACTGTTCAGTATATTTTCTCTCGGTCTCCCTCTGCCTCTCCTCCCTCCAACTTTCCTACTGTCACGCTGTACTCCAGTTGTCTCCTTCTCATCACATGACCAAAGAATGTAGATTGTCTCTTTTTAATGTGGTCAATCGGTTCTCTTCGTGGATCAGTTTCTTTTAAGAGATTGTCATTACTCTTGTTATCTGTTGAGACTAGTCAAAGAAATGCATGTGTGGAAGCTACAATGTTTACAGAACATAGACAGAACTGCCAAATGTTGTAAGGTAGCTCCTACATATCTGACCGGGAACTGACTTCGTGCATGTGTGGAAGTTACAATGTTAACAGAAAACAAACAAAACTGACAAATGTTGTAATGTAGCTCCTACATATCTGACAAAGAACTGACTTCGTGCATGTGTGGAAGTTACAATGTTAACAGAAAACTGACAAAACTGACAAATGTTGTAAGGTAGCTCCTACATATCTGACCAAGAACTGACTTCGTGCATGTGTGGAAGTTACAATGTTAACAGAAAACAAACAAAACTGACAAATGTTGTAAGGTAGCTCCTACATATCTGACCAAGAACTGACTTTATGCATCTGTATACGATGTTTGTGTTTCCTGTCCGCAGATCGCCAAGAGATCGTTGATGAAAGAAGACTTCCAGGGTTCAGACCGTACTCTGGTAGCTAGCAGTCTAGACAGCAACAACAGCAGCCGCAGCAACATCCACACCTCGGCGTCCTCCTCCTACTACACCAACAGCAGTACCGATGTTGCGGGCAGCGAAAAGGCAGAGGATGATGCAGGCTTGGATGAAGACGATGATGCTGACAGTCGGGAGAAGCCGGAGGAGTTGGAAACAGACAAGGGGATGTGGGAGAAACAGTTTCATTACGTCTTTCTGTCGTTTGGAGCCGTGTTCGGTGTCAGAAACATACTTAGCTTTCCAGCGCTGGCCATGGAGCACGGCGGAGGTAACAACAATTTTGGTAGTCTCTTTATAATTTTGTTTGTTTCGTCTGACTTCAATGTATCTTTGATTGTTCGGTTTTGTGTACATTTCTATATTTAGTTTATTTCTTCTGACTTCAATGTATCTTTGATTCTCCGGTTATGTGTACATTTTCATATTTTGTATGTTTCTTCTGACTTCAGTGTATCTTCGATTCCTCGGTTATGTGTACATTTCTATATTTTGTTTCTCTGTTCTGACTTCAGTGTGTCTTTAATTCTTTGGTTGTGTATACATTTCTCTATTTTGTTTGTTTCTTCTGCCTTTAATGTATCTTTGATGACGTCACAATGACGTCACAGGAGACATTCCCAATAAATTCTAGGGTGTTCAGGTTGTGGTTTCTCGCGGTTTCTCTACTTCCAAGTTGTTCACATCGCAAAAGCGCGCTCTTGCAAAGCGCGCCTTTACTATGACGTTCAGTGTTGCCACTTCGGATATTTTACATCCACATTTAGATGTTTTTCCTTCCATTTAAATGTCTTTTTGACGTTTAAATGGTAGATGCATTTCTAATTGCTTTTCATATGTTTTTCCTTCCATTTAGATGTCTTTTTGAGATGTCTTTTTGACGTTTAAATTGTAGATGCTTTTCTAGATGCTTTTCATATGTTTTTTCCTTCCATTTAGATGTCTTTTTGACGTTTAAATTGTAGATGCTTTTCTAGATGCTTTTCATATGTTTTCCCTTCCATTTAGATGTCTTTTTGACGTTTAAATGGTAGATGCTTTTCTAGATGCTTTTCATATGTTTTTCCTTCCATTTAGATGTCTTTTTGACGTTTAAATGGTAGATGCATTTCTAGATGCTTTTCATATGTTTTTCCTTCCATTTAGATGTCTTTTTGACGTTTAAATTGTAGATGCATTTCTAGATGCTTTTCATAGTTTTTTCCTTCCATTTAGATGTCTTTTTGACGTTTAAATGGTAGATGCTTTTCTAGATTCTTTTCATATGTTTTTCCTTCCATTTAGATGTCTTTTTGACGTTTTAAATGGTAGATGCTTTTCTAGATGCTTTTCATATGTTTTTCCTTCCATTTAGATGTCTTTTTGACGTTTAAATTGTAGATGCATTTCTAGATGCTTTTCATATGTTTTTCCTTCCATTTAGATGTCTTTTTGACGTTTAAATGGTAGATGCTTTTCTAGATGCTTTTTATATGATTTTTCCTTTTTTTCCTTCCATTTATATGTCTTTTTGACGTTTAAATGGTAGATGCTTTTCTAGATGCTTTTCATATGTTTTTCCTTTTATTTAGATGTCTTTTTGACGTTTAAATGGTAGATGCTTTTCTAGATGCTTTTCATTTGGAGTCAAATATTTTTTTTCTTATGGTAGATGTTTTTCTAGATGCTTTTGATTTGAGTTGAATATTTTTTTTTCCAGTTATTATTGTTTTTTCTTTCAGTTACTCAAACTTTGAACTCTCACTGGGGTCAAAGCTCAAATATCTGGCAGCCCCGGTACTGATTAATTAAAAGGGTGCGCAAATCACTTTTGTTTCAACCGTAACCTCACTGTGCTAACTTTGTGTTTCTTTTTCATGTGATTTAAAAAAAATAATTGCTCACCTTCCTATGTGGCTTTCACTTTGAATAAACATTTCAATATGCTAAAAGTAAAGTATGAACAAAAAAATATTGGTAGTTCCCGGGGATATCACCAAAGCTCGTTGTAAGTACTTTCATAAATCGCACAAACCACGAACGACGTAGCGCCAGCAACGGTCAAATCATTATTTGTTTCGTTGCCGGCCTGGAATTGCTTAACATAAACAATCCATACAGACGTTTATCTCACATTGCAGATCTAAGCCATGTTTTACACGACGATGTAATGTGCTGAACGATCGCTCCACAGTACATGTTGTTGCTGGTAATGTTAGCAAAAATAGTAACACATACCTGACACTCAGATAAAACTTTGTAAAAGGTACAAGTCGATAAAATCTTGTCTACTTCTGCATTCTCGCGTTTTCCCTCCCCCGTGTGGGTTCCGGGGCCCTATTGTGGGGAAAACAAGAATAGACCCACTGCCTCCCCAAAGGCATGTCGTCAACTAACTGGGGAACTTCCTTTGAAGTCGGAGTGCATCTGCCTGAGAGGCGAGGAACCAACAGTCTGCATTCAATTGAATCAGATCTGTAAAACTGATGCACACGCAACACTCATGTTCTGGAGCATGGCTGCAGTCCAGAAGTGGATGAGCAACCAGAACTTTACGCCAGAGTGTTCAGCTGGTGAACGCGAAGAAGAAGAAGAAGAAGAAGAAGAAGAAGAAGTTTCAAAATTATCAATGTAGTATATCTGAATAATAGTAGACATTATATCGTTAAACTTTTTACGATTCAGTTTGCACAATTTTGAAGGATGTAGCAACGCTAAGTTAAATTGTGCACTGTTGGCTTCACAGAATCGACTCTCAGTTGAGTTAATTAGAGAATCTAAGTATGGAATGTAAACAGTTTGAAGTACTCTTCAACACTTATGGTTCCCGGATTACTTCGATACTTTTGTCTTCCACTCTGTCTTGGGATAATCAGCTCAACATCCACTTTCTGTGCGAGTTGTAGTGTTTTCACAAAAATATCCCTGAAATAGTTATCGGAATCACCTCGGTGAAGTTTTACTACACTGAGCAGGTTTTGAACTTGCAGTTGGACTTCTGGAAGATCAACTTGAACAGCTAGAAGAGCCTGAGTAACTGGTTCCAAGTCTTGAGAAATAATATTGAGACAAAATAAAAACGTGCTGGACTTTGATGAACAATGTAACTGATGTGCAGCCTGTCGTGTATTTCCACTTGCATGCATTGAAAATGTTTCCAGTTGGCAAATTTACTAGAAAAAAATCTGAATACTTTTATACTTGCTTGTCCATCTTGTCTCACACAGAATAGGAATATTTGGGACAGAGGACCTCCTTTTTGGGCTTTCACGAAAAAAATGTAATAATTGCTTTGATAGTACTAATAGTATTTCGTATCAATGCAACCTTATTAAGATCATTTTCAACGAGATTCAGTATACGCGAGGCACCGCGAACAAAGGCAGCCTTGGGGTAAATTCTTCGAATTTTTCGCCTGAACACCATTTTCTTTTCCGGCCATTGTCGAGCACTCATCATAACCTTGACCCAGCAGATTATTAAGGAGAAGACCAAATGTTTTGCAATGTAGAATAATACAATCAGATATCGTGGCGGCGTCCATACCTTTCAGCGGAGAAAATCCATGGAATTCCTCACGAATCATAGCCTTCTCTACAAACCGGACTCCCAGTGATAACTGTTCTGCTCCTAAGATATCTGCTGTTCCATCGGCTATGATCAAGAATCCAACCGCATTGTTAGCAGCTTTTACAATGTCTTCTCGCAAAGCTTATTCAGACAAATTAATCAAACCATTCTGCGTTCGATGTGATGTGTAACGTGCATTTCCAGCAGTTGTATCAAAATGGTTTTTTTTTTTAAAATACTGTCTCCTCCCTCAATTCGATACGTATAAAGTTGTTCGACATTTCCTTTGGTGCTATCTTTCCCACGAATTGCCAAATCATTTGTTCCGCAAAATAAGATTGTTGAAATAAAAGGAGACAGTTTCTTTCTGTTTTCTTCAATAGTTCGTTTTACGGAGTTATCTATCTGACAAATAATATCCTTTTTTGGATCTCTAATGGTTGACGCCAAGTGTTCAGCATCTTGTTAAGACCCACGATGCCATGCTGAGCTGGTTTCTGGCACATTCATTAAAATCTTTGTAGAAGGAGTAGTAATGAAGGCACCTTGAATTCCTTTTTGAACTGGTTGCGGAAATAAAACACAGAAAATGCAAAAAGCACTTTTTAACCTAGGTGAATATGATAACCATAGAGAATACTGGGTTAGCCAAGATTTCCTGAAACGTTTTCCACTTCCTGACATGTCGCCTTCAAAATCATATGACGGATGAGGCTTGTATGAATCAGTTAGCAAACGATACTTGAGCTTAAGATCGAATCTTCGTAGTAGATTTTACACAGAGTTCAATGTCCTAGGTTAACATAGTATCTCCACTTTCAAGTTTGTCCGGGTCTGGTTCTGGTGATAGCGTTGCTGCTGCAGATGAACAAGCAACAGCATTCGTTTTTTTTTTTTCAATCAATCCAGGGCAAATGCCCCCCCCCCTTTTTCCCCTTGCGTTCGCCCATGGTTAAGAGATGGAGTTTTATGTCGGGGGCACACTTACAACGACCTGTACAGACAGTAGTGACCGTTTTGTGTTGTTGTTGTGACGGTGGTGGTGGTAGTGGTAGCAGCAGTAGTACTGGCACTCTAAGGGTGATGTGGTAGCTGTTACACTGGCCACATTTACTTTTCGGTACAGATTAATGCTACACATTTTAGTCATATTAATAGCTATGTAATTTGTGACTCTTCCCGTTTGGATTTTTTTTTCTATATGTTTTCCACGCAAATTTGGATATTTTAAGATCTTTTTTGACTCCATTTTGGATGTTTTTTTTGTCAAAGAAAAGTGTCAACATTGATGACGTATGTTTACCGCTCTTTTCCGGCGTCAGTCAGTTGCCATTGTTTCCAGCAGCAGTCACGATGAATTTTCTACAGCTAGTTGCATCTGTACAAGACAAAGAAAGCAGCATTGCCTTCCTGCAACAGCATGGCATTCTGCACAGAACCAGAAGTTGCAGAAACAATCACTCCATTAATTTTGTCGACCCCACCACAGGTGCTCATACGCAATGCATCGAACGTTTGTGGAGGTCGGCAAAGGAGAGAAACAAGCGCCAGAATGGCACCCACAGACATTTATTAGAATCTTACATGTGTGAGTTTCTGTGGCGCAGGCGCGCTCAACGTGCGGGTGGCGACATGTTTGAAACCATACTAGCAGACATTGCTAGATTCTGGCCCCCGAGAGACTACTAGTCCGTCGTCTCTTCAGCCACCGCAGTTTGACCTCAGTTCAGATCTACTAACGTGTACAATCTCTGTGATTGTCAATTCGTGCGTGAACCCAGCAGTATTCATGTAGAATGATTGGCCCTTTTTAGGGCCCCCCACAGTACCCCAATTGGCATTTCCTGCGATTGCACATAGAGTTCACATAGCCAAAGTGCACATTTTACAACAAAAACACACACACACACGCACGCACGCACGCACGCGCGCGCGCACGCACACACACACAATTTACATTTCATTTAAAACACACAATTTACATTTTATTTTTAAAAAAACACGCACACGCGCACGCACGCGTGCGCACGCACGCACGCGCGCGCACGCACACACACAATTTACATTTCATTTAAAACACACAATTTACATTTTATTTAATAAAAAAACATTGTGACAACAAAAACACACACAATTTACATTTCATTTGAAAAAAAAAAAGGAGGAAATTCACAATGGATCACGTCGGTATTGAACACGGCATCTTTCATTTACAAGGCAGATGTGATACCAACTACGCTATGCACTCACATGTTGACATGTTATGAAAACATAACTAATATTGCAGACCGGCCAATTGCGCATCATCAAGCAGCCAAATGCGCATCAACAAACCGAAATATGTCGCACCATAAGACACTAGATGAACACTCAAAAACAGCAGCAGACAGCAGCACACTTGCACCCCTTGAAATAATGGACTGTCAAGTCAGCTGTGGAATTCCCACGGGAATTTCGTGTTTGGGGGAGGCAAAAAATATTGTACCCTTTATTGTTCTTTCCTTTTGTCTGTGCTGAATCATCACTCTGATCACCCGTATATATATCTATGTGTTATTGGTGTTTGTTTGCATTCACGAGTGTCGCCCTGTGTATCTTTCAACACTTTTTGTTTTTGTTTCCATTGCTTGCTTGCTTTTGGTATAATTTTAGTTCCTAGTACACCAATATCTCCATTGTGCGTTACTCTACTTCCAAAGTTTCTTCATGCAAGAAAAGTCTGAGGGACGTATGTCTTCTCGTCTTCTTCTTTACCTCTCCTCTGTTACAGGAGTGGTAAGATATGACTTGGTTTGGCTTCGCTCAACGTATTTGATGTTCCGGGCATGAATGCCAAGGGAAATTACTCTAATCCTTGGCATGGAAACGTGAACAGCACCGCAGATCTGAGTAGGAAACTAAGCTGTTTACCACTGGTATAAGTTATTAGAGAAAGAAGAAGGAGATGGCTTGGTCATGTTTGCACAATACCTTCTGATTCTTTAGCAAGGACAGCTCTCTGATGGACGGCAGATGGAGCACTAAGACCTGGACGAACTAAGGAAACCTGGAGAGGAAGACAGTAGAAAGGAAACTCAAGGAATGTAAAATGACATGGATTAGCATGGACAGAAAAGCAGCAGATCTGCAACAAACGAGATCAATTGGGATGCCTTATTTGTCAACAGCGAAATGAAAAGAAGATATATCGAAATGTCTGAAATATATTACACATTCCCGGACACGACGATTACCTGGAATGATAGAAGTAAACAAGTAAACACGTTCCAGCTGACCAAGAAGTGAAGAAAAAACGCTGGCTTTGGATCGGACACACGCTGAGAACAATACACATAGAATGTCTTTGTAGTGGCACCCACGGGAGCATAGAAGTAAATGAAGATAAAAGACACATGGAGAAGGGAGTTAGTGAAGTTAAAGAGATTGGGAGGACAAAGAGAGAGATGCATGCATGGGAAGGTTAGAACAACTTGGCGTTAGTTGGCTGAGTGCCTATACTCTATTCTGGGTTAGAAGGGAAGACGAAGAAGAAGAAAACACGAGACGCAAATTCATAACAATATTTTTTACAAGACTGTGGCTCGTGGCCTCATATACTAAACCGAAACACAAGCAACGAAAAATGACAAATAATTGTTCAGATGACAACAATAATTGTCCTGTTAAAATGTATGAGAGTGCCTAAATTACGTTGATCGTAAACAAGTCTTTCTAATTTCAAAACTGATAAATCACTAGTGAGAGTGCTTGAAAAGAAATGGAAATTTCCAGACACGTTGTGAAAATCGCATAATTTGTTAGTCAGTTATTGTATTTGAATCAAGTCTCCGCGATTACCGGGGTAATTTGAAATGACTTTCGTTGATCAATATATTCTTCAGGCTTGCAGCTGGAATTTTAGGGTTAGTGTTAGAGATATTATGTATGTTGTTGGGTTGAGCTAGTGTTAGGGTTAGTGTTAGAGATATTATGTATGTTGTTGGGTTGAGCTAGGGTTAGGGTTAGTGTTAGAGATATTATGTATGTTGTTGGGTTGGGTTAGGGTTAGTTTTAGAGATATTATATATGTTGTTGGGTTGGGTTAGGGTTAGTTTTAGAGATATTATATATGTTGTTGGGTTGGCCTAGGGTTAGGGTTAGAGATATTATATATATTGTTGGGTTGGGCTAGGATTAAGATTAGGAATATTATATATGTTGTTGGGTTGGGCTAGGGTTAGGGTTAGAGATATTATATATGTTGTTGGGTTGGGCTAGGGTTAGGGTTGATGTTTGAGATATGATATATGTTGTTGGATTGGGATAGGGTTGGTGTTAGAGATATTATATAAGTTGTTGTGTTGGGATAGGGTTAGGGTTAGGGTTGGTGTTAGAGATATGATATATGTTGTTGGATTGGGATAGGGTTGGTGTTAAAGATATTATATATGTTGTTGGGTTGGGCTAGGGTTAGGGTTGGTGTTAGAGATATTATATAAGTTGTTGTGTTGGGTTAGGGTTAGGGTTGATGTTTGAGATATGATATATGTTGTTGGATTGGGTTAGGGTTGGTGTTAGAGATATTATATAAGTTGTTGTGTTGGGATAGGGTTAGGGTTGGTGTTAAAGATATTATATATGTTGTTGTGTTGGGTTAGGGTTAGGGTTGGTGTTAGAGATATTTTATAAGTTGTTGTGTTGGGTTGGGTTAGGGTTGGTGTTAGAGATATTATATAAGTTGTTGTGTTGGGGTTGGGTTAGGGTTAGGGTTGATGTTAGAGATAGTATATATGTTGCTGGGTTAAGCTATAGTGTTTGCTATGGCGATCAGTGAACTAGAACATATTTTAATCAGAGACTCAACATTTATGTGAAAGTTAATTGTCAGACATGCACAACACTTGGTTTAAAGTTAAATACTATTAAATAGCGACATATTGTGCACATGGTGGAAAGAAGCAAATACCAAACAGACGAACACCAAACACCAAACAGCAAACACCAATCAGACAAACACCAAACAGACAAAAACCAGACAGGCGAAACCCAAACAGTCAAACACCGAACAGCAAACACCAAACAGAAAACACAAAACATGCAAACACCAAACAGACAAACATCAAACACCAAACAGCAAACACCGAACAGACAAAGACCAAACAGGCAAACACCAAACAGCCAAACACCAAGCACCAAACAGCAAACACTAAACTGGCAAACACCAAACAGGCAAACACCAAATAGACAAACAGACAAACAGCAAACAGACAAACACCAAACAGCCAAACACCAAACACCAAACACCAAACTGGCAAACGCCAAACAACAAACACCAAACAGACAAAGATCAAGCAGGCAGACACCAAACAGACAAACACCAAACAAACACCAAACATAAAACAGCAAACACCAAACAGACAAACAGCAAACAGACAAACACCAAACAGCCAAACACCAAACACCAAACAGCAAACACCAAACTGGCAAACGCCAAACAAAAACCACCAAACAGACAAAGATCAAGCAGGCAGACACCAAACAGACAAACACCAAACAAACACCAAACATAAAACAGCAAACACCAAACAGACAGAGACCAAACAGGCAAACACCAAACAACAAACACCAAACAGACAAAGATCAAGCAGGCAGACACCAAACAGACAAAAACCAAACAAACACCAAACACAAAACAGCAAACACCAAACAGACAGAGACCAAACAGGCAAACACCAAACATACAAACACCAAACAGCAAACACCAAACAGACAAACACCAAACAGCAAACATCAAGCAGCAAACATCAAATATGTAAACGCCAAACAGATAGTGCAATTTTGAAACCATCAGTTCGGGGAAACGAAGACGTTCAATAGAAATCATTTGACTAATTTTGAAGAGAGGGACCAAGTGGATTCCACTCATGGCACTGGGGGGAAAAAACTGCAAAAAATAGAACAGAATGGGGGGAGCAAATGAGGAGGCCTATGTGACGCATACCGGCACCAAAAAGATGTGATAATGATAACGATGCTGAGGATGTTAATACGTATGAGTTTAACATGGCCCAGCATGCCAGTCCGTGAATAACAGCTTATGTTAGGGAACTATTTAAAAAATGTAAAAAAGAAAGAAAGAGCAATATGTCGGATTTTGAAAGTCAAGATGAAAATGAACAATCGACACAACAGAAACTGTCTACAGCGAATCCGAAATGGGGATTCCAAATGGTTCGGACATGTTTTAGGACTACTACAAGATAGTGCACCAGAGAGAAGCATATGTTTTGAACACAAAGGTAGCAGTGCTAGAGATGGTCTACCAAGCGTGAAAACCAGCATCTACCTGGGCATACCGAGGTTTGCACCCTATGACTCTTCAAAACCTGACGCCGACAGGCAGAAGAAAAACGCAGTTTGCATGGCGTAAACAAATAAGAAAAAAAGCAAGAGTGGGTAGGTTGGGGGGGGGGGGGTGGTAGTTGACGGTTAGAATCAATAAACCACAGGCATGAAACAGAGGTCACTCCCTAACCAAACGGTGTTCCAATATAGTTGTGTCATATAGTTGTAAGTTGTTGTTTTTTTCCTTTGGAATTTGCTCTGTTGCATTTACATTCACATAATGAGTTTTAGTGGCCCTAGGTGTGATTCTTTCAGTACACATTTCCGGAGTAAAAAACAAAAAAAGGATGGCCTTTAATGCCCCGATTGTGTCAATATAGTTTGGTCTTTCTTCACTGGGCTACCGCTCTTAGGCCGTGAATGCTCCACATAGCACAAACTCTATACTTCCAGCAACGACACTAAGGTATTTCCGACACATCTGCACTACTGGATTGAATTAGAAAGATTAAAACCCAACGAATAATTTTTCCAGCGTTAAGCAAATATCTTTTACTTCTTCAATTGACGAGCCAGGTAAGACGGGAAGTTTAGAGTTGTCTGCACCGGACACACAATATTGTTACTGTTTTAGAATCAATTCAGGGAATGGACAATTACAGGATCATCTAGTACGTTACTTTCTGACGTCCATTCTTTTCTAATACACTTCTTTCTTTTGCTTTTTCCAATTAAATGAAAATCTCATCACCTTTTGATTCCTTCCACACAACTCTCACTCTATATTGATCATTCGAATTTTTTTTTCTTCTATTTAGGGAGAGTTCTTCTTCTTCTTCTTCTTCGTTCCCCGGCTGTAAACTCCGGTGGAAAGTTCTGGTTGTTCGTCCACTTCTGGACTGCAGTCCTGTTCCAGAACCTGAGTGTTGCGCGTGCATCCGTTTAACAGATCTGTATGCAGACTGTTGTTCCTTGCCTCTCAGGCAGATGCACTCCGACTTCGAAGGAAACTCCCAATTAGTCGACTCTTACGATATGCTTTTGGGTAGGCAGTGGGTCTATTCTTGTTTTTCCCATAGTAGGGCCCCGGAACCCACACAGGGAAATTTAGGGAGAGTAAAATCACTGGATTATCTACAAGGTTACTTTCTGTCATACGTTCCTTTCTTTCTTCGCTTCTTCCAACTACGAAAAGAGATTATGCCACCGTTACAGTTTCCTTGACCAACTCTAGCTGTGTTATTATTTCACTAATTGTATACACTGTCCGATATTTAATAAAGAAGCCAAAACAAAAACGTCACCCAGGAAAGGAAGCATTTCAATTTTTTTTTTTTTGTATCCAGAAGCCATGATTTTACCGTAAATCTTGGAGTAATGTAGCTTTTCTGCCTACCCCCGGGCGTGAACCCAAACCCCAAGGAGTTCGTAACCCAGTCACAGCGCAATCCGGTTTAGCCAACTACGCTAGCGAGCCGGGCAAACATAACATTTAAACATGCATAACACATCTATGATCTGGCACAATTGTATCGCCATCGAACCAGCAGATGATAAGTCACCCCCATTTTGTATATCTAGTGAAATTTCCATAGTTACGTATGCAGCTTGGACCAATGGTAGACATTGCTTTTGTTTTAAACTTATAATCGTGTCCTTGAGACGGCTAATTTAGAGAGGCAAATTGATCAGGATCACCCGTTATCTCGTGCATGAAACTGATATTGACGATTCCAAACTGGCGTGGAGAAGATTAGGTTAAAGCTGGAGTGGGACGTATAAACTCACTGCGAAAGTCAGAGAGCCATCAGAGGAAGAACGATGTTTGACTGGAGAGCCATCAGAGGAAGAACGATGTTTGACTGGAGAGCCATCAGAGGAAGAACGATGTTTGACCGGAGAGCCATCAGAGGAAGAACGATGTTTGACTGGAGAGCCATCAGAGGAAGAACGATGTTTGACTGGAGAGCCATCAGAGGAAGAACGATGTTTGACTGGAGAGCCATCAGAGGAAGAACGATGTTTGACTGGAGAGCCATCAGACGAAGAACGATGTTTGACTGGAGAGCCATCAGACGAAGAACGATGTTTGACTGGAGAGCCATCAGAGGAAGAACGATGTTTGACTGGAGAGCCATCAGAGGAAGAACGATGTTTGACTGGAGAGCCATCAGAGGAAGAACGATGTTTGACTGGAGAGCCATCAGAGGAAGAACGATGTTTGACTGGATAGCCATCAGAGGAAGAACGATGTTTGACTGGAGGACCTTGGCAAATGAATAGGATGTTGAATTTGAAATAAGTTGTTAACTCAGCAAATTCAAGATTATCTGGTACTTTGTGTCATTAATTCTTTCCCTGCTGCATTTGCTTTCGGTGTTACTGCTTCAGTTATTAGGGAGAAATACATAATTCTCTCTCTCCTCTCTCTCTCTCTCTCTCTCTCTCTCTCTCTCTGTCTCTGTCTCTCTCTCTCTCTCTCTCTCTCTCTCTCTTTCTCTCTCTCTCTTTTCTGTTGTATTCAACCCCTACCAGTTCTCATCTATTCTCAGCTTACCATCATAAATGGTATACAAACTGAAAACTCCGATTACGCCACTGATTTCTGGTTATCCCCAGGGGCGTTTCTCTTCACCTACATCATGCTCACCTTTGGCTTGGGACTGCCCATCGTCTACCTGGAAGTCAGCCTGGGTCAGTATGCTCGTGGGGGCGTAGTTAAAACATGGAGGATTTTAACCCTTGCTAAGGGTAAGTTTTTCTAGTTGTCTCTTGTTCAACTTTAACAGAGGATGATAATTTAAATGCATATTTTTCTATTAATTTTATATTACTGCTGTGCTATTAATTGTATTTCTGTGTACACAACTAAGTGTCTGCAGCAGCTTTTGAATGTATGTCTCTGTTCGACAACTGACTTAAATCAGTGTCTGCAGCAGCTTTTGAATGTATGTCTCTGTTCGACAACTGCCTTAAATCAGTGTCTGCAGTCTGCTATTTAACATATAAGTGTATTCATTATCCTACAGGATGCAGTGTCTTTTACTATATTTCCCTATTCGAAAATTTACAGGAATCAGTGTCTTTAGTTTGGTACAGTTTGCGTTTCTCTGCTCGATAACTTACAGGAATTAGTGCAGAAATTAGTGTCTGTAGTTCTTCTTCTTCTTTACTCTACTCCAGTGTCTGTAATTTTGTTTGCTATTTATTAGGTGTCCCCACTCGACAACTGACAGGAATCAGTGTCTTCAGTCAGCTATTGATTTTTTTCTCTGTTCGACAACTGACAGCAATCAGAGTCTGTAGTCAGCAGTTGATTTATTTATCTATTCGACATTCGACAGGAATTAGTCTGCAGTCTGTTATTGATTTATTTCTCTATTCGACAACCGACATGAATCAGTGTATGCAGTCTGCTGTTGATTTAATTCTCTAATCGACAACCGACAGGAATCAGTGTCTGCAGTCTGCTATTTATTTAATTCTCTAATCGACAACGGACAGGAATCAGTGTATGCAGTCTGCTATTGATTTAATTCTCTAATCGACATCTGACGGGAATCAGTGTATGCAGTCTGTTATTGATTTAATTCTCTAATCGACATCTGACAGGAATCAGTGTATGCAGTCTGTTATTGATTTATTTCTCTAATCGACAACGGACAGGAATCAGTGTATGCAGTCTGCTATTGATTTAATTCTCTAATCGACAACCGACAGGAATCAGTGTATGCAGTCTGTTATTGATTTATTTCTCTCTTCGACAAACGACGGGAATCAGTGTATGCAGTCTGCTATTGATTTAATTCTCTAATCAACAACCGACAGGTATCAGTCTGCAGTCTGGTATTGATTTATTTCTCTATTCGACAACCGACAGGAATCAGTGTATGCAGTCTGTTATTGATTTATTTCTCTAATCGACAACCGACAGGAATCAGTGTATGCAGTCTGTTATTGATTTATTTCTCTATTCGACAACCGACAGGAATCAGTGTTTGCAGTCTGCTATTGATTTAATTCTCTAATCGACAACCGACAGGAATCAGTGTATGCAGTTTGCTATTGATTTAATTCTCTAATCGACAACTGACAGGTAATCAGTGTATGCAGTCTGCTATTGATTTAATTCTCTAATCGACAACTGACAGGAATCAGTCTGCAGTCTGTTATTGATTTATTTCTCTTTTCGACAACCGACAGGGAATCAGCGTTTGCAGTCTGCTATTGACCCTGGTCAGGGCGTCATATTCGAGCACTCCAGTGGTGTGGTCTCTCTACTACCTCTACTCAGCCATTGTGGGATCACTTCCAGGTCAAAAGTCAATCCCTGCAGGTTTGTAACTGATAATTACACATATAAATTATTCTATAAACTGAATTATAATTTGTCTCTTAGATAAAAGCCGGTATAAATGACTGCAGACTTGTTCTTCTGTATTTACATATAACAACCTTCTCGACTTACAACGCATGCGACATACGACTATCCTCATTAACAAAAAACAAAACATAAAAATGTGAAAGTAGTAAGTTTAAAAAACAAAAGTATACTGATGGTACGAAAAGCTCACAGGAATGATATAATAGAGTACATACATAATATGTATTTGTCACATAATGTACAATAATTATATGTACATATTACTCGTGTATATAACATATAACACCTGTACAACTTATTTCAATGGAAATAGTGATGACAACGAAAATCCAACTTACAACCAGTTTGATTCACGTCTTGCTAGTATGAACTAAACTCAGTTGTAAGTCAGGGAGACCTTAAATGTATAAATTTATAACTTTTTAATCACAATACCGCTTTTATTAATGTATACGTGTGAAAATTAATTCAAACTTCCGCTACTGTGTGTGTATCTATCTATACCGTGTCTACGTAAGTAAACTCGTGGTGCCCTCCGAAACGCCACCACATGGGAGTATGCGCAATGACGTTACGGACACACGGTATGTATATGTGTTAAACCAATATGCGATTCTTCTTCTATATAAAAAATAAATATAAACCAATACATATTCCATGTCTATAAAAAAATGATATAACTTTATCTACACGTCCTTTGTTCAGATTAGTTTTTATATCACCCTCATTGCCCTTATCTAGTGCCCTGCCGACTGATGTTGGCTAGCATGCTATTCCATACCTTCCGATCCCCAGTAGAAGCCGTCATTCAATATATTGCTATAGTGAGATGGTTTAATGTTTCTTCTCTTACAAATTCTCTTGGGTGTTTGTCTTATTTTCACAATTTTTCTAAAAGCGAATAGTATTTATGTATCTTTTTGGGATGTATTTGAACTGAATAAAAGTGGATGATCCCTCGCACGGCATTAAGTCATTTGGTATATGGTGCTAAATAATTTGTATACAGCAGTATGGAAAATTTTACAGAATTTTGAACGTGTCTCTTTTGCCACGAACATTCACGTTATATCCATACGCATATTGTTGTCTCTTGTCAAGTGCCTCACTGCAGCGCTCGCACCATCTTTGCCCATGGTATTCTAAGTTTCATTCTACCACATTTCAGCTAAAGAGCCAATATTTTGTTCCTTAACGAATGCTAGATAGTTCACGACTCATACATATGTTCCTGGTATTTATTAATTTGATATGTGAGCTGACCTTCTCAGACACTTAACTTCACAGTCATCCTATTTGTGACCCAGACGGGACTCAATGTTTAGCATGACTGATGTCGAACTCAGAAGAAGAAGAAGAAACAGTCAAATGCTTCATATTCTTCGTCATTTATAGAACTTTGCCCTTGACAAACAGGGTGATGATAGCTTCATTTCCATGGGTCAGTTCATGTGACAGCTGTTGCTGTCATGGCTATAACTGACAGCCATTACTGTCAGCAATAATGGACGACGTTAACGGCTTTTTGTGTAGAAAGCGCGACGGAATAATAACGTTAATAGGGACCGGGGAAAATCAATAGCATCGGAGGCTTTATCTCAGTGAGTCACGTAAGACAAAGTATCAAAACCGCGTCTGTCTTTTGTAGTTCTTTTCAGGCATTGTTTGGTTGTTTATCTTCGGCGTCGTAGTTTTTCTTACCAATATTTATGCTGAAAATCCTCAAAAGGACAACAGGTAACATCTTGGTAAAGTAAAGTCAGCAGGTACGATATGAACCAAATTACCGAATCAATGCTGATTGGTTATAAAGTATCGGTCTAGCCTATGTGCCTAGTATGCCTCAAGGAGTGGGAAATGGTCCTGAACTTGTGTTCTTGATGATAAAGGAATTTAGGAGGGAAGGACGTCTAAAAGAAACCCTGAAACGAACGTTGATGAGGGAGGCCAACGGTGCTGGATTGGATTCCATCAATGATTTTATGATAATTGCACAGGATTTAACGGAACGGAGGGATCGAATGCGAGGGGAATGTGACAAATAATAATACAACGGGACAACGATGATGGTGATTAATGATTCTTTGTCAACTGAGGTAAGAAAGAGATCGATCAAATGAACGAACGAACAAACGAACGAACTTCATTTTTAAATTGTTAAGAACTGGGCATGCAGAGATTTCTGTTTCATTGTGCACCGTTTGCACAGCGACCAGCTGATATCTGTGGGACAATTTCGTGTGGATACTCCACTCTTTTCCAGATTACTACTTTCATACCACTTTCATACCACTTTCATTCCACTTTCATACCACTTTCATTTCACTTTCATAACACTTTCATACCGATTTCATACCAATTGCATACCACTTTCATACCACTTTCATACCACTTTCATGCCACTTTCGTACCACTTTCTGAAAACTACTACGTCAAAGAAGGTGGGGAAAAGGGGGAAAAAAGGGAGTGGGGTGGGGGGGGGGGGGAGAGACGGCTGTCAAGAACTCCCCCAAAAATGTCACTACTATCTGTAGGTATTACATTTTAGGGATGTGTAGAATGGCGGGTCGTGAGCCTGGGAATTTAGCGCCGTACGGCTGGTGCTGTCGCCACGGACTGTGCACATATGACGAAAACTCAGTTTTTAATTGAGTGGAGAATGGGGGGGGGGGGGGGGGGCAAGGGGAGGACGCCTGATTGTACACAAGTCTCCGCCTCTAACCTCTGTGATATTTGCTAAATAAAGTCTTTCGTTCAAAGCAGTTCAGTTTCTGAGGCATAATGCCCCGTAATAGCTAGCAGCCTCCTTCTTTGCTGAGATCTGGTAGAATGTCAGTAGGTATCTTCTGTTTGATCGACCAAATTCTTTGATGTTTTGTAGCTGGAAATTATCGCATTGCTTATCACAAGACACCCATCTCGACATCGTGAATCTGCAGCAGCGGATCCATGTAGTTAGGTTTGTGTCCTTGACAATATCCCCGCATGATAACATTGATTTTACAAAGCTCACCTGAACTTTCATGTTGACGGTAACGCTTTTCGAACAATTTATTATTCTTATGTTTGTATTTACTTCCAAATTCTCTCACTATGTCTAGATGTAAACTCCTTTAAAACACGTTCGTTGAAGTTCTAGTGGCCTCTGATCGCTACACTTCCTTCTGTGAGCACCGATCAGTTCCATGAAATCTCTAGAAATTAAAAAGTGACGAGGATATCACATTGCCTCTGAGGATATCACATGCCATACGAGGATATCACATGACACCTGAGGATATCACATGACACCTGAGGATATCACATGACACCTGAGGATATCACATGCCATCTGAGGATATCATATGCCATCTAAGGATATCACATGAAATCTGAGGATATCACATGACACCTGAGGATATCACATGCCATCTGAGGATATCACATGACACCTAGGGATATCACATGCCAAATGTGTATATCACACGACACTTGAGGATATAAGATAACACTTAATGATATCACATGCTATCTGAGGATATTCCATAACACCTAAGGATTTCACATACCATCTGAGGATATCACATGACACCTGAGGACATCATATGACATTAGAGGACATCACATGACACCTGAGGCTATTGCGTGATATCTGAAGACATCTGAGAACATCATGTGGCATCTGGGGACATCACATGATATCTGACGTCATCACATGACATCTGTTGCTATCTTAGTACATCCCATGACATTTGACGATATCACATGAGATTCTGGGACCATCACTAAACGTCAACGATATCACATAACATCAGAGGACATCACACGACATCTGTGAACATAACAGAGCGACAAGAAATCACACGGACACCCG
Source organism: Candidula unifasciata (assembly GCA_905116865.2). Classification (NCBI taxonomy): domain Eukaryota; kingdom Metazoa; phylum Mollusca; class Gastropoda; order Stylommatophora; family Geomitridae; genus Candidula; species Candidula unifasciata. Next base: position 151,199 of record CAJHNH020000100.1, read on the forward strand.
AGCACACAGCGAAACATTACATCTTAGGAAAACATAAAAAATCACAGAAAATTACAATACATTATGGAACAAAACATCACACGACAGTCCATATGATAGTATATAACATCACACGGCAGTTAACATGATAGGACATAACATCGCACGGCAGTCCACATGGTAGGACATCACATCACACTGCAGTCCACATGGTAGGATATAACATCACACTGCAGTCCACATGGTAGGACATAACATCACACTGCAGTCCACATGATAGGACATAACATCACACCTCAGTCCACATGATAGGACATATCATCACACTGCAGTCAACATGATAGGACATAACATCACACTGCAGTCCACATGATAGGACATAACATCACACCTCAGTCCACATGATAGGACATATTATCACACTGCAGACCACATGATAGGACATAACATCACACCTCAGTCGACATGATAGGATATAACATTAAACTGCAGTCCTCATGATAGGACATAACATCACACCGCAGTCCACATGATAGGACATAACATCACACCGCAGTCCACATGATAGGACATAACATCACACCGCAGTCCACATGATAGGACATAACATCACAACGCAGTCCACATGATAGGACATAACATCACACCACAGTCCATATGATAGGACATAACATCACACCTCAGTCCATATGATAGGACATAACATCACACATCAGTCCATATGATAGGACATAACATCACACCGCAGTCCACATGATAGGACATAACATCACACCGCAGTCCACATGATAGGACATAACATCACACCCCAGTCCACATGGTAGGACATAACATCACACCGCAGTCCACATGATAGAACATAACATCACACCGCAGTCTACATGATAGGACATAACATCACACCGCAGTCCACATGATAGGACATAACATCACACCGCAGTCCACATGATAGGACATAACATCACACCGCAGTCCACATGATAGGACATAACATCATACCACAGTCCATATGATAGGTCATAACATCACACTTCAGTCCATATGATAGGACATAACATCACACATCAGTCCACATGATAAGACATAACATCACACCACAGTCCACATGATAGGACATAACATCACACCTCAGTCCACATGATAGGACATAACATCACACCACAGTCCACATGATAGGACATAACATCACACCACAGTCCACATGATAGGACATAACATCACACCACAGTCCACATGATAGGACATAACATCACACCACAGTCCACATGATAGGACATAACATCACACCACAGTCCACATGATAGGACATAACATCACACCGCAGTCCACATGATAGGACATAACATCACACCGCAGTCCACATGATAGAACATAACATCACACCGCAGTCTACATGATAGGACATAACATCACACCGCAGTCCACATGATAGAACATAACATCACACCGCAGTCCACATGATAGGACATAACATCACACCGCAGTCCACATGATAGGACATAACATCATACCACAGTCCATATGATAGGTCATAACATCACACTTCAGTCCATATGATAGGACATAACATCACACATCAGTCCACATGATAAGACATAACATCACACCACAGTCCACATGATAGGACATAACATCACACCTCAGTCCACATGACAGGACATAACATCACACCACAGTCCACATGATAGGACATAACATCACACCACAGTCCACATGATAGGACATAACATCACACCACAGTCCACATGATAGGACATAACATCACACCACAGCCCACATGATAGGACATAATATCACACCTCAGTCCACATGATAAGACATAACATCACACCGCAGTCCACATGAAAGGACATAACATCACACCTCAGTGCACATGAAAGGACATAACATCACACCACAGTCCACATGAAAGGACATAACATCACACCACAGTCCACATGAAGGGACATAACATCACACCTCAGTCAATATGATAGGACATAATATCACACCTCAGTCCACATGATAGGACATAATATCACACCACAGTCCACATGATAGGACATAATATCACACCTCAGTCCACATGATAAGACATAACATCACACCGCAGTCCACATGAAAGGACATAACATCACACCTCAGTGCACATGATAGGACATAACATCACACGGCAGTCCCGGTTATTTTCCCTTAAGCCCCAGAACACAGATGGACATTAAAAGCGCCCTATAACAGTCACATAACTTCGTGTCATTGATTTCGCAAACTGAAACTTTTTGCAAAGCCCCCTCTGGCTTGGCGTCGTGAAGCTCTCGTTATTTCCAGAAAATCATTTGGTTAACACAATGGGCTCCCGATGTTTGTAGCTCCCGATTATCCCAGAATCACCTTTATGTTAAGTCTACAAATGTCACATGCAGCCTCTGAGACTTGAACCTTCTTCTGTACTGTACTCTTCCTGATAAACGAACTGTTGTTCTTTGTTCTTGTACTTATCAAACTCAGTATACGATCGGTTGCCCCATACTTAATGTAAATAACTGCAGCGCTTATAGAAACGTTGCATGATATAAACAAAACACTTGAAGTTATATATAAAACCTGGTACGAAGTGAATAATACAGATTTACATTTCTAGAGAACCTTCTCACTGCTACCTAGTTATCTCACCTTAAACATACGCAACCGTGTAGAGACAAGAAACCTACGATTAATGCTTATAAGGATTGATCTTTCTTAAACACTCGCAAATTTTTCTTACCTCTTTTATTCTGACTTCACCTTTCTGTGTTGTTGTCCAGTGTATAGGCCTCTCAATACATGGATAACATCCGACGGAAGATGTATCACAGATATCAAGAACATCAGAGGACATGCCAAAGCTGTATTTTATGAAATGAAAAATAATTTATGCAATAAATCCCTATTATTGTAGGTGAAGAAAATAATTATTTCAAGTTATATAGAGCCAGTTTTAACACACGGCTGGGAATCCTACTCCAACATGGAGAAGAACGATGGAAAGTGACCTGAGTGCGGCATCTTTGACATGGAAAACTGCACTGAAGATTGCACAGGACAGGAAAGCATGGAAAGTCCTCTCTGAAGCCTCATGTGCCACTTGGCATAACCAGAACTGATGATGGTAATCCTGGACAATTAACAAGCAAGCCAAACAATATCTTGTAGCCTCTGAGATGTGGTGTTACGGACTAATCCATATAATTCCCTGGACAGCCAAAAATTAGCAACCTTGATGTTTTGAAAGAGGTGAGGGCTAAAGAGACCGGGTAAGACACCTCGAAAAGATTCTTGACATCACAGAGGAGTGTCAGCACATGAACTGATACATACTGTTAAAGATCACAGATTTCGGAGAGGCATGATCGCCACGCTAGTCGGCAGGGCACTTGATGATGATGATTCCAGTGCTGTGGTTTTCCATACATTTCTTGTGCTTCTGGTGCGTCTTGGGTGGCTTGACTGACTGTTTTTTTTTTTTAAATCTTTCTGTACGTTTCAGCTGCATCGTCCATCCACATCTTCTTCGGTCTTCTTATAGCGTTTCACCCAGCGGTTCTAGTTGAAGGTCTGCTAGTTAGTCAGTTTAGTCCACAGATTATCTTCATTGCACATCGAAATATTCAGTCCATAAGGGCTCCGCGGCACCCAGTTTGAGAACCACTGACCTAGGTTACCATAAGTGCTCCGTGGCACCCAGTTTGAGAACCACTGACCTAGGTTACCATAAGTGCTCCGTGGCACCCAGTTTGAGAACCACTGACCTAGGTTATAATCAACAGGTTGAACCAGTCATTAGGAAAACAATATTTTCAAAAAACCGAATAGAGTCAAATATGGCCACACAGGGGAATGTGCTAGAAGTGTGTCTGTTGGACCGAAAATCTCAGGTTCAAATTCGCACCGAGACTGAGTTGTTTGTGTCATTGGCTCCCAGATCTTCCCAAGATAAAATTGATAACAATAACTGGGAAGTGTAAGCGGTCGGCGCAATGTTGACCAAACAGCCGTAGGTTTCCATTGCTCTTTAAACATGTCTAGCATCATATACCTTTTGAGCCATTGACTTGAAAAGTATCCATTTATAACTTGACATGTTTCATTCTTACTTTACTATCGCAGACATTCATACATGTGTCTATTAAGGGTGTAAAAAAAAATGTTTGTTTTTTTCGTCTACATAAACCTTCTCTCTAAAAAAAAATTACAATACGTGTTTAATAGGTATGTGTCATGTCATAAAGACAAATTCTTCGTATTTTTTTTAAAAGCAGCTGCATGCATACAGGCAGACAGATGGACGGACGGACGGACAGAGAAACGACGTACGCACGGACAAACGACCGACGGACGGACGAACGACAGACAGACGAACGACGGACGGACAGACATACTGACAGACCTATGGATAGATGGAATGCAGAGGTCAACCACCTACAAAACGACACCTACAAACCGACAGACAGGCGAGGGGACGTATGGAAGAGCGGATGCAAAGACAGACAGCCAGCCAGATAGACAGACAGAGAGACAGCCAGACAGATAGCTCAGAATGTTGATGACAGAACTGCTTAATCTTTCACCAAGTTTATCTCTGCTTTCCCTACAACCTGACAACACTTCAGACTCGAACCCCGCCCCTGAGGTCGTTCACCTGAACCAGTCAGCCAACATATCAGCCCTGTACCACCGCCAGATTTTCAACGCCAGCAGTTTGTTCCTGTAAGTATCCGATTTTCCTGGTGTGCACCTCATGCCCTGTCAAAACAGCTGTCTACCTGTCAAAACAGTTGTCTACCTGTCAAAACGAGGCTGTACTGTGTTTGTTTTTAATTATTATCATAATCGTCCTCATCATCTAGTATCTTGCATAGTCCGTTCCAAAATTCGTGCTCAAATTTAAAAATATGTAACTCAGTAACCATTGGGTATACATTGTGGAATTATGGCATGCAACCAGGTAATAACCATTCCTTGTTGGACAATGATTATAACGTGAACAAACCCCTACTTTTTATTTTGCCTTTTATGCGGTATATGGGGCGGAAAAAAACAAACGTATCCTGATTCACAGCACACAGTTAACCACTACCCTATAAAGCTTTTTATAAGGCCGTCCAGGTCACTGGAAATTCCCGTTTGTGTTTAACTTTGAGAGGCCGGTGTGTTTTCACTATGTTTATCGTGTAAGTGTGTACTAAAATTAAAGCACGGTTTCATTCATTTGCAACAGGTATTTTTTTTAATATTATTATCATTTCGAAGATAAATTAGTGTGCTACATATTATTTTTTATTATTATAATATGTTCTAATAGTACACTCATTTATCTTCAAAATGGTAATTTAAAAAAAAAAATGTTTTACAAATTAATGAAACTAGTTTAATTTGTGAATAAATCTACTTGATAAACATAGTGCACACACACCGGTCTCTCGCACACACAAAATGGGAAATATCCATTTACCTGGATGGTCTTGTAAACAGCCATAGTGGGCCATGCAATTAACGTGTTTACAGTAATTTGTCAAAACACGAAATTGCACTTATGTTAGAGGTAAGACGTGCACGGCGCACTTTTTTGGGATAGGGAACTGGATACGTCAAGTACTGCCATAATCGAATTAACATTATTGTACTTCAGTTTATTTGCGTTAAACGGTCACGTTGTCATTCTCCTCCAATAGCCTCCTGTGAATTACATGGACACCATATTTCGTTGTATGTCGAAAAGGCTACAAAAATAATAGTACCACGCATCGCTGCACACATGAAATGATTTTTAAAATAATCTTCAAGCTTACTGTTTAGAGTAAACGATATATGTCAATTTATGTATATTCTGTTTGATAGGGATATTAGAATTATTAGTCCGATAAAGAGCACATAAAGTCGCTGTTTAAAGAAAAACAGAGGAGCGGTTGGCCGAGTTGTTGCAACGTGGGACTCTCATACAAGAGACCCAGGCTCGAACCCCGTGTAAGGTGACAGAGTTTTTTTTTTTTTTTTTTGGGGGGGGGGGTAAAAATTAAACATATAAACCTGTACAGTCCATGGCGGCAGCAGCAACCATGCTGCAACTAATCCTCATGTTCAAGGCCTGCTATATCTACCGCCCTAAAAAACGACAATAGCACATGTGTAATTGTAAATTCTATAATAATAATAAGGATATCGGAAATCTTAGACCGCTCGTAAAGAAGTCGTGTTGATGACATGGGACATGAGTTCTCTAGACATTTGTTAGAATTTAAGCAAACAAATTACAGTAAGCGGAATCTTCAATGATAAACTTTGCTATTTTTAATCAAGAATTTTAAATCAAGAATGAAACAATATTTCGAAAGGTGCAGTGCGACACGGTTTGTTCATTATCCATATTTCTGAATAATGGACCAGACAAGAATTAAGGAATACTTAAGCTTACCGGTGTACTCAACAAAGTCTTCTTGTGAAAGATATATAAAATGCACACATGCGTCCTTAAAGATAGAAAGATATACTTTTGTCTGCAAATCCCGACGTACTGGGTTTAAGTCCGCATCTAGGGGACGTTTCATAAATGACCTTGACTCTCAAGTAAATCCAGCCTAAAAATGGATAGCAGAAGATTTCGTCGGAAAGTAAAGTCAGATCAACTTGAAGAAGCAGTTCTAGCAGGGAATCAGTGGCGTTAAAACAAAAATCATACAAAATTCAATTTTAAAGATAGGACTCTCAAATTTTTAGACATAATGGCAATGTGATCAGGCTATCATATAAATCACATTTTTTGGAATTCAATATATACATGTGGGAAATTAATTTTTTTAATGAAAAAATTAATTTTAAAATATGCAAAATATAGATGTTATTTTGGAAATATTTGAAGGGAAATGGTAGAGCAAAATTACTTCAAAATTTAACTGCACATACCAAAATGGTGTGCGTGTAGCCTTTTCTATAGAAAACAGTACACATTAAATATATTTTATGTAAAGCTACCTGAAATTTGTCTTTTTGTGTGTGTGTGTGTGTGCGTGGAAAATTACAATTTTGAAATAACATAAAAATTAACACAATCATGATATTGACATTTCCATAGAATACACTACAGCCAGTAGTGAAAAAAAAATGAAAAAAAAATGTAACAGTTTACAAAGAACGACGTTAATTTTTGTGTGAAAATAGTCTAGATTTTTACCTCAGTGACTCCCTGTCAAAAAAGGAAAGCCTTCGGATTGATCTTGTACCTCCTCTAATCCAAGTCGCTTCCTCCTTCTTGCACTTCTCGCTTCCAATGATGCTTCTGTTGCTTTCTTCTGAGAGTTTTTCAGCCGTAACGTGTCAGTAGAGATGAAACATTCTGACGTGAAACTTCCACACAATAGTTGCATTGCCACCAGGGGTGCTTCTAGGGATTTTGCTTCTTCATTGAAAATGAGTACTGCAATGCTAACTGCAATCTTAACAGCTACTAATCCAAGGTACTTGTGTTTGAGGCAATGTAGCCAAATTGTGCTGTTGATTGATTCGTTAGCGTCCTGGGTGTAGCCATCTAGACATTTTCTCAACAGGTCAGGGTTCGAGAGATCTCTGAAAACTGGCTTGATAACATCCATAACATAAGCTGCAGCAGGGTATTTACATGTGTATAATCCTTTTCTGTGTTGGTAGCAACAGCTATTTTATATTGGCAGCCAACTAATTTTGTAGAGAATGTGAACAAACTTTTGATCCGTGGATAGTTTGTGAAAATATATCGCCCAAACAGCCTCTTGCATTCCTTTCAAGTCAATCGTATTACCTCTAATTGCATTCTCATAATGGTTCTGCATAGAATCAAACTGTGTGTCCGTAAGCCTTTCCATTCCACCAATATTCTTCCCACCTGACAGTTTCTTTCCCTCCCCCCCCCCCCCCCCCCCCAAAAAAAAAAATTCTTGATCTTGCGTAGTCGGGTTCCCATTCTTTTTTTTTTCCACGTGCCCGACACATTTTATCTTCACAACAGGCGTATCACCGTATGGCTGTGAATCAGACACTGTTTTAAAGCTGTTTGTGACACCATCTCCAATTAAGAGTGTGTATCTCAGCTCATATCTTTCAACTGATGTGGAAAATAATTCTTTAGCGATTGTTGCTTCCACACCTCGGGATGAACCATTATGTGTAGATGTACACTGTGATTGTTGCTTCCATACCTCGGGATGAACCATTATGTGTACATGTACACTGTGATTGTTGCTTCCATACCTCGGGATGAACCATTATGTGTACATGTACACTGTGATTGTTGCTTTCATACCTCCGGATGAACCATTATGTGTAGATGTACACTGTAATTGTTGCTTCCATACCTCGGGATGAACCATTATGTGTACATGTACACTGTGATTGTTGCTTCCATACCTCCGGATGAACCATTATGTGTACATGTACACTATGATTGTTGCTTCCATACCTCCGGATGAACCATTATGTGTACATGTACACTGTGATTGTTGCTTCCATACCTCCGGATGAACCATTATGTGTAGATGTACACTGTGATTGTTGCTTCCATACCTCCGGATGAACCATTATGTCTAAATGTACACTTTGATTGGTGATTTTGTTTCCACAACTCATAAGCTTCTGCATCCTTGTCTTGAGTGTTCCAGTAGTCACTACACTAGCATCGATAGAGTGCCGACTGATCAGTACTTATATGGATTTGATGCTGATCAAGTGTGGTCCTATTCGATCTTCTAGAAGCGGACATAATGATCAAGCAGTCCTTCTTAGCCATCATTGTGTCTCACACGAAGACTAGGCAGTACACATACACCCAGATATCATTATCTTACCTTTCATTTGCTGTAAACGCCTGCGAAAAAATTGTGTTATCTCGGCTACATCTACACTTTGGCCTTGTCGCTGAACTAGAGTTTTGCGTGCATATCAGTTTTACATATTCGGCTAAGTTGTATGGCGGAAATGTTTATTCTCTCCTCCCAAGCAGATGCACTCATACTTCGAAAGTAAACATCCATAATTAGTCGACTTTTACGACATGCTTGCTAGGGGAGCACTGCGTCTGTTCTCTCCGCACCGCGACTCAAAATGGGTCTCTGAAATACATATAGAGAAGTACCAAAACATGAGGAAGGTCAGGTGTGACTTCATAAATTTTATTAAAATGTGTCCTCCAGTAATGTTTGAAGGACGTACTCTGCACTCTGAGGTCCCAGTTGATACCTTTACTTGAACAGACCAGGTGTTCAATACACCAGCTAGATAACAAAGTGAAGTGTGATATAATTACTTATTTAATAAACTCGTGTTCTTTAATTGTGACTGAGTCCGTATTTGGGAGCCGAATGCTGAACTCCCAAACCACTCCGTATAGTTTCAACATATGAAACCCAACAAAGTTTGCTTATGTCAACATATGAAACCCAACAAAGTTTGCTTATGTCAACATATAAAACCCAACAAAGTTTGCTTATGTCAACATATGAAACCCAACAAAATTTGCTTATGTCACCATATGAAACCCAACAAAGTTTGCTTATGTCAACATATGAAACCCAACAAAGTTTGCTTATGTCAACATATGAAACCCAACAAGGTTTGCTTATGTCAACATATGAAACCCAACAAAGTTTGCTTATGACAACATTTGAAACCCAACAAAGTTTGCTTATGTCAATATATGAAACCCAACAAAGTTTGCTTATGTCAACATTTGAAACCCAACAAAGTTTGCTTATGTCAACATATGAAACCCAACAAAGTTTGCTTATGTCAACATATGAAACCCAACAAAGTTTGCTTATGTCAACATATGAAACCCAACAAAGTTTGCTTATGTCAACATAAATAGAAAATCTATGCCATAACATAGCGAGTTACCACAATTTGCAACAATTTGTGAATGTAAAGTCTCAGATCACACGACGCCCTGCCTAGCTGCGTATCGATCTACCCTCTATGAAGACAGCCAACTTCTGCATATGGCCTCAGGTCGATACTCTTCCAATCTCACACGTTCTTTCCGTTCTGCAAGTGTGTTTTTGAACTCGTGCCAACATTGAAGTCAGCGAATCCTCGGAGGCGTGTTGCTACCATACACATCGACCCAGCGATACAACAGTAGCTACCACACACATCGACCAGTGAGTCATTCAAAAGTAGCCACCACACTCATCGACAAGTGATTCAACAGTTACTGCCACACACATCGACCAGTGAGTCATTCAAAAGTAGCTACCACACCTATTGACCAGTGATTAACCAGAAGCCACCGCACCTATCGATTCAAAAGTTGCTACCACGCCAATCGTTCAGTGATTTAAAATTTGCTACCACGCCGATCGTCCAGTGATTCAAAAGTTGCTACCACGCTAATCGTCCAGTGATTCGACAGTTGCTACCACGCCAATCGTCCAGTGATTCAAGTTGCTACCACGCCAATCGTCCAGTGATTCAACAGTTGCTACCACGCCAATCATCCAGTGATTCAACAGTTGCTACCACGTCAATCGTCCAGTGATTCAACAGTTGCTACCACGCCAATCGACCAGTGATTCAACAGTATCTACCACATTCATCGACCAGTGATTCAATATTAGCTTTAATTTGCTTCAGACAAGTACCATTCAACCCGATAGGTAGCGGACTAGACAGCAACAACTGGTTATCCAAATAATGTGGTGGCTGACACTGTTTTTTTCATGATGATATATGATATGTCTGGTCTGATGTCGCACTGGGCACAAAGTTGTACTCAAACATTTTTTTAGTATAACATATCATTACAAGAACACATACATTTCATTTCAAAATTGTTTGTCGTCGCCCTTGAAACTTCCTTGCGCCGCCAAGTTTGAAAATCATCATTTTAGACAATTATCATTTGGCTACATAGTAAATCCGTCATCTGGCAAGTCAACTGTTAAACTAGCCCTTTATTAGATATAGGGAGCCGCCGTGGTGTAGCGATTAGCAGCTCACCTGTGGATCGGAGGGACGTAGGTTCAAATCCTCACGGTATTTGTCTTTTTCTTTAAAAGATGAATTTGGCTCCCAGGTCGACCCAGCCTTGAGTGGTTAGCAGGTAGAGTACTGGGAAGTAAAGGCGGCTGGCGTGAGGCTGGCCACATCACTCACCAAGTGTCGATTGGTCTATAGGATATAGGTCTAGAACTATATGCCAAATACACCTGAAGGCATGAAAAAGGGTACCTTCAATGTTTGTCAACAAATACCATTTGGGGTCTCATGTATTTGCTGAGCCGGGAAAAGGCTTTGCTTTAACCCGTTCGCACCATATACAGAAAATAAAATCACAAGAGACCCTGTCTACAGAGATTAGAGCCTCACACGTGATCACTACTGATGGAAAGTTGCCCGCCAAATCAACAATCATGTTATCGATTTTAGAATGTTTGTGCGCAGCGCGACTCGATGTTATTGGTAGAATGCCAATCACGTTTGGCGGTCAGAACACACTGACAAACTCACAAATGTTCGTCCACTAATCAACAAATGGAGACGAGACCAGGCTTTGGTGAAGGGGGAAAGAAAAACTCTGTCCAGTGCTGGGATGTCGGGGTTAGTCCGGGCGTGGGGGAATGAATTCCTATAGATCAGAGAGAGGCCACCGTTTTCCCGAGAAGAAACTACAGACACGGGAGAGATCGATAATTAAGAGAAGAATTTAGAGGAGAGGTGGGGAGCTCTAGTTGAGTAAGATAAGAGATAGTAACATTAGCATCGATTGCGAGGAAATTAGATAAGGCACAGTTATAAATAATCGATACAATTCACTACCAGTAAAATACACACGAATGGCTGAAGTTGGAAAGAGTATTTATTGACAACCGTGTTGGGATAATTACACAACATAGGTAGTTTGTTCCTCGCACTGGAGGAATGCGCAGTTACGGCAGAATATTAACATCATCAGGTGTCACGTCGATAAACAGATATGGTTCGTTAGCTCATAGGACTTGTATTCTTACCCAACGGTTTCCGTGTTGCCAAGCCAGTCAGTTTATTTTCCTCTGATTCTGTTTCCATCAAGTTTACCAGTTGTCCCCAAGTTTCCGATTTCAACTCTTATCGTTAGATGCCTCAGAAGTTTGACTGTCTACCTGTTTTGTCCGTGTGTAATCAGCTAAGGAGTTTTGTCTTGAACTGTGCTAGCTTTAAAGGACTAGCACAGTTACTTTCTGACTACTAGACATATATATATATATATATATATATATATACACACACACACACACACACACTCAGTTTTTCTTGTTCCTGCAGTTTCTTCACAAACCAAATTGTTATTTGTTGTTAATATAACAGGCTGGTTGAGGTTGTCAGCATGTTAATGGTTATAGCTTTGGCTGCACTTGGCAGACTCAAACTGGCAGGTTTGCAGAAGGGAAATCTCCAGAAGTGGCCAGCGAATCGAAAAAATTATATAAAGTTCAGCGCAGGAGAAAGAGCTTCACATCCACGTACCTAACACACCTCCCGTCCTTTTTAGGATGACATTCTTCGTTTTCTGAAGCCCTACTCTGGCTTTTGCCAGGGGCCGCAATATAGCCTGGCCATAAATATGGCATATAGGCTGAACGCGGTTTCTAGGACCTGTAAACGGTGATCCTCATTCACATGTTGGCACATTGTGTCATCAGGTGTTTATCGCTTGTGTGATGTCCTAGTGAGACTAGAAACATGAAGCCCCGAATTTTCGTTGCAGGATCAACATGGTTCTAGCGCAACGTAGGTTTAGGGGGGCTGAGTCGAGAGATGTTTCGTGTTGTGGCGGTTCGTTCAGTAGGACCTGGACTGTGAAGCGCATTTTCGCCGGAGATTTTCATTTTTGTTCATTTCATCTTTGTTAGTTATAGTGCTTTACACATGTTCTTTTCAAACCCGTGTTGATTTGTAATGTTTTGTTATCTGCGAAGCACATTAGTTTTGTGTTTAGGAAAAAAAAAACAGATGACTATATTTCATTTGTTTTATTCAGAATAGGACTTGTAATTCGTGCATGTGGTCTGTCTATACCAGTCGTCGGCAAACTCATTAGACAAAAGAGACAAAAACCAACAGCAGGACGATTGAAAAAATGTTTGTTAGAGCCAAATGCCTTTTCAAGAACCCATCAAAAACCATGCTTTTCGGAGTCCAAATCGATTTGTGGTTTACTAGCCGATTAGCATTTAGGTCGCTAAAGAGCCGCATGAGTTCCCGAGCCGCGATTTGCTGATTACTGGTCTAGACTCCTCCTATATATCTATATGCTCTTGATGCTGTTGTTTAATTCAGTATTCACATACTCGTCGCCTGGGCCATGAAGAATATTTCATAGTCCCTGCACCTGAAGAACCCTTGTCTTCTTTATTTTTCCTGTTTTTGCAGTTCTAACCATATTTCTTGTCTCGTCTCCCTCCTTTTTTGTTCCTTTTTCACTTCCAGCTGGCGCATTAAGTGTTTCTTCGATTGGGTTCCGAGGTCCCATTTTTAGGGGAGGGGTTTGAGTGATAGACACTGCTCTCCCACCCCCGCCTCGCAGCAAGCCTGTCGTAAAAGGCGAGTGATTATGGATATTTCTTTGTAATTTAAGTGTCACTATTGTAAGAGAAGTGCTCAAAACAAAAGGTTATTAAAAAAAAGGTTTATTGTAGCTTTCTGTTTTTCTAAATTCTTATATAAAAATCCTCATTCTGGATGCTGCGATACCTATTGTGTTGTTACTTTCTTGGTCAACCAACAGTTTGTTATTCACTGGGGTATGTAAAAATGTCACATATTATATACCTATATTGTTGAATTAAAAAAAAAAAAAAGACTCTTTATTGGAATGTGTTTTAACAAAGTTTTACAGTATAATAGTACAGATACAGTTTCGCCTCCTAAATTAAAAAAATACGCACTGTATACCTTGTGTTTTGCACCTTTCCTTTGAACGTCGGCATTTCCCACCTGAGCTCCAGAAGAACACAGATTACCTTCCAAGTCAAACTGGAGATTCTGTTTCTAGACACTAGGTGTGCCAAAAATAAGTCGTTAATTTCAATTTCGTGTCTTTGAAGTGAAAAAGTATGTCGCTGTCAGCCGTGAGTGTCGCTACCACCCGCTGTTGGCAGTATTGTGGCGACCACCACCCGTCCACGAGCTACTCGGGGGGGAGGGGGAGGGGGGTTGGTCAATTGTGTCTGAGTGTTATACTCAGCGGTCACGCTCCGGATGTTATCGACATAGCTGTCTTCCCTGAAGACTTGTGTCTGTTATAGGACCCTTCTCCATGACTGTAAGCGTATTGGGCACCTAGGGTTGCTTTTATTTTATAAACCAGTCAGCACTCGGTGGGTAATTTGGTCAACGTCACGCCGGCCGCCTTTACTTTCCTTGACTGCTTGGTACCCATTTAAGACTGTCGACCTAGAAGCCGAGGTCATTTCTGATAAAATATCCGGTTTCGTCAGGACGTGAACCCGCAACGTTAGGATCCACAGGTGAGCGTCTAGCCGCTAGACCAGGCCAGCTTCCACTTTTGTCTTTTTCTGTTAGACAATTGTATTGTTTTTGATGTCTCGTTTTGTAAATGTATGTTTTATAGCTATAATTATTTGTATTACCTAGTGAAACTTCTAAGATATTTTTTAAAAGAGTGCATTTTAAAGTGAGGCTTTGTGGTCTCGTGGCATGGTCTACGCCTCCAGGGCAGGAGGTCCCGGGAAGAAGCCGAAAGAGAAGGAGAAGTAGGATGGTATACCGAAGAACAAAACAATAACAATATTATGTTATTGTCACTGCGCACATAGCGCATACCAAAATACGCGAATTCATAATACCAGGTACATGAAGATAATTTAGTCACAAATTTCGTCAAATCCGTGTTTGGGATTGAAATAAACATCCCAAAGGAAAACTTGATACAACAATATCAAACAGGAGAAAATACAGTCAGACTCAAACTCCTAATTCCACTGCCACGTACGGTGCAAATTTGACAACATTGCCCGTTGATTTCATTGCGTTGCTGATTTTTGTTCTTTTTACGACTATACCTTGGTAATGCTGATACATTAGGTGAAGGGGATCCCTGAAAGTTCGGATATAATTTTGTTGGTACAAGCTGTGATGTTTTTTGCCCTAAAATTGGGTGACTTTCTCTCGCTTATATTTAAATACTTGGGTACCCAGATAACATCAGATGGAAGACGTGTTAAAGAAGTTAAATGTTAAATAGCTTCGGCAAAGGCAGCATTTTACGAAATGAAGAATATTGCATCACATCGTTGTCAGTTACCACGAGAAAGATCATTCTTAGAAGCTATATAAATCCTATCTTAATATACGGAAGTGAATCATGACAGTTGATAGATTAGCCATAGATTATTTAGAAGCTGCGGAGATGTGGTTTTATAGACGAATGATGAGAATATCCTAAACAAATACACAGTACTGAAGATGTTTTAACAAAAAACTGACTCACGAAGAGAACCGATTGACCACATCAGAAAGAAACAATCTACATTCTTTGGTCATGTGATAAGAAGGAGAAAACTGGGTACATCGTGACGGTAGGAAAGCTGGAGGGGAGGAGAGGCAGAGGGAGACCAAGAGAACAGATGCTGGACTGTTTGACATCATGGCAGGGAAGATCGTCTGTGTCAGAGTTGATGGAAAGTACACAGGACCAACTCCACACGGCATGGACCTAGAGAGATTAAGTTTTTCAGCTGCTGATTTGTGTCTGGCTGTATGTAAGTGAGAGAGAAAGAGAGAGAGAGAGAGAGAGTGTGTGTGTGTGTGTGTGTGTGTCTGTCTGTGTGTGGCTGTCTCTCAGCTACTATATGAATGTGGGTAGACTTCTGTGTGGTTGTGTGTGTAACTCAGCTTGTATGTGGCTGCCTGTAGTCCTTACTGCGTTCTGACATTTTTGGAGTCAACCTGTTATCTGGCTTGGTGCCTCTGTCTGTTTCCTAATTACGTGATCGGTTGTCCATCTTACCCATCCATTCATTTATCCACCCTCTACCCACCAACATTTTCACCCATCAATCTCCCTTCCGTGCGCCTAAACATCCATTCATCAACCCTACATCCATCCAACCATCTATCCACCCATGCATCAATCAATCAGTTCATCCATCTATCCATCCACCCACCCTCCCATCCACCCATCCATTCATTCATCCATCCACCTGTTTATTTTACTGTTTGTCAACACACTGTCCCCTTGTTGACATGTCACGCCCCAAACAAGCCAAATCACCCAGAAAACAACTTCGTCTGTTTCACATTTCCACTCTTACATCAATCATGTTTTCCCAATCACTGTTTTCCCAATCACTGTTTTCCTTCTCTAATGCCTTTAAAAACATAATCACAGTTTTCTACTCAAACCCACGTCTGGGGTCCCCTTTGGAATCCGTTGGTGGGGTCAGAAATAGATCCGCTGCTCACTTACAAGCATGTCGTAAAAGCCTCAAATTAGGATAGATGACTGAAGACGTAAATATCACAGCCGAGCTGTAAGTACAACACAACGGGTAAACCGTCACTTTAAGTGCGAACACAGTAAAAGAAGAAGAAGAAGAATCATCGCTTTCTTCTCTTATCATGTTTCTGGACTGTATTTTTACCTTTATCCACATCGAGTGTTCGAAACAAATGCACTATAAACCACTTTCATCTTAACTGGTGAAGCGGCAAATCTAATCAAGCAGGGGACCGCTGAGTATTGAAGCATCTACCATGTCTCACATTTCATGAGTTACCGTTTATTTATAACTTCAAAAGTTACATTATTATGCTAATGAAATTGGCTTTATTAGGCAAAAAATTTCAGCTTTATCATTAATTTGTACTGAATTATTTCTGAGCTGGAGTGTTTTATGCTCTGAGGCGGTGGTTGGTTTAACGAAGCAACGTTCGGGGTTCAACGAGATAGATTTGTGGCAACAAGATGCTATGAACCGCGTTGCGTCGAATTTTAGCGTTTATAGTGCGTTTCAAAACTCACGCCGTCGCACTTAAACTAATATGTCGAACACTTGTAGAGATCGACGCGATTATTTTTTGTGTGTGATTTTTTTTGTGTTTTTTTTTTTTGTTTTTGTTGTTGTTGTTGTTTAAAATAAGGCCTTAGATTTCCCATTTTGCTATGATTTTATAATCTAAAACTGTGTACATGCTGCTGGGTGTTTAAAGAGGCGAATGTCTTTGATCTTTGTTTGATTAATAATTTCTGTACCTCTCAAATATAGAAGATATAGTAATTGACAGACACGGGGAGATTCTTTGGAAATCAGTTCACGTGTGCAGCGATACCTTGTGATTATTTTAATAGCCTTTTCCCCACTCAATGAAAAATCCGCCTCTCACTGGAGACTTGTGCTGAAGATTACCACCTGAGAGTGATACGCCTTTCTTCTGATGTTTTGAAAAATTATCCTTACTCAATTTACTGCAAGCATGCTAACTGTTTGCTTTAAATCGGTGTCTCTTGTTATCATATACCGCAAATAAGACAAACTGAAAACTAGATGTTTTTCAAAATTAAAACGGAATTGGTAAAAGGAAATGAGTATTAACATGCTTACAACAACAACAAAACATACACCGAATAGTTACTGGGTTACAGATGTTTTAAGTTCGGCAAGACTTCTGGGACGGACTTTTGCTTATACGGTATTAGATACATTCCTGCTCTTGTGATTGTTCACTGGGCCTTCTTCCTCAAAAGTATCACGAGTTGTTCGTCCTTATCTAAGTATGCAAGACTTTCGATTCCCTGCCCTCTGCTCTAGAATGACAGGGAGGAGAGTTGCATACCAGTCCAGACTACCCCCCCCCCCCTCCCCCACGTCTAAATTCGCTAAATCCCAGCAACCTACGTCAAGAATCGACCCCTGTTTACGAAAGCCAGAGGCTGTAGTTGTAACCCTTGGGCCACCTGCAACACTAATTATATAGATTTCAGCAGCCCAAATAAAGACATATTGAGCGAGGTCCAGTATTATAAGCGGGCTTGAGATTTCATGAGATCCTATAATTTGCTTCATCATATCAATCTCTGATTACAGTGAGATGTTGGCAATAAGTCCTGTGGTTTTTTCTAGCCATGTTCGCTACAAATGGGTCTCGTCATTAGAGACTTGTCTGAGACGTATCGACTCTTGAAGTCAAGCAAACATCCTTTGTCAAGGCTTTGTGACGTACTGGGTATTTGCTGGTAAGCACATGTTTGTGCAGACACACTGGCGGTAGACAGAAGTTCATGTGGGAAATACATTACCGGTCATCTCGACCTCTGAGATAGTGTTCATTGTTCATTTAAAGATCAACTTCATCGCACATTAAACATGGATACAAGTGGTCCGATCTCTTTTTGTGTATGTCTTTAAGTGGTTTTTACACCCCTCCCCACCTTTGAGTATGTTGGTAGACCCCCACGCCCCTTTGAGTATAGGATAAGATCTCAACCTCCTCCCCCCCCCCCTCTCACCACACCCATCCCCAACACACCCATCCCCAACACACCCATCCCCAACACACCGCAACATAACAAAATGAGATTTAAAAAAAGACAACAAATGCCGCCACAATGGAAACAAAAAGTATGAAGATACGATCGTTTTGGTCAGAATCTATCTATAATGAAATGCCTACACGTAAACACACACAGTGACAACACGTGAGGACGATTCATTACCTGCAGTGTAATTACCAAAGCGTCATGATGATAAAGCCTGAAGACAATTGATTCTCCATCAGATCACAATCGTCTATCGTAGGTCAGGTTTTTGTTTCTTGTTCCAACTACGCCATGCAACCCAACAATCTGTAATTTATATCTGTGTCTTCCTTTGGTTTCATTTACCATCACACCTGCCTGTAACTCACCTTGGCTGTTACCACTTTCAGGCACGCCACACTGGAGGTCACAGACAGCATATCCAAGGTGGGACACCTGGTGCCCCACATGGTGGCGGCGCTTCTGTTGGTGTGGGCCATGGTGTTTTCTCTCTCAGCCCTGGGGCCTCGATTGATAGGCAAGGCAAGTTTTCTACCTACATCGTTTAGCTACAGAAACATCAAATCAAATTTTATTTATTATTTTATATTATCGTCAAATACAATTTGGAGAATAGAGGTGGAGGCAGTCACAGCGGCTTTTCGCTGGCTTAAGTATCAGCACACACCGTATTGAGAGTTAAACATGCTGCGACATGCGGAAAAGGCAAGCCTAGTTCAGAATGACAATCATCTCTCCGGAGGACTCCAGTAGTTAGTCAGTCTCCTTTAGATATTTTTTCCCATGGTATGTAGATGTCTGTGAGAATAAATCCTGATGTGCGTGCCAAAACAGCTGTCACGTGGATACCAGAGGGAAAGAGAAAGAATGGGTGGCAAAAAAAAAAAAAAAAAAACATGAAGACGAACGATGGAGAGTGACCCGAGTGCGGCACCTCTGAATGGAAAACTGCACAGTGCGGGAGAGCATGGAAAGTCCTCTCCGAAGCCTCATGTGCCACTAGGCATAAAGAGAATAGATGATGTAGGTATCTTGGGAAATGGACGGGCCGACAGACTGGCTCCTGCTACTTCACTGGGTTATGACGTGATGTATGACAAGCTGCATGTAGGTAAAGCCCAGTGGGAGATAGTGAACGATGTAAAGGACGAACGAATACGTAAGCACATTGTGGAGACTGGTGTCGCGGGTTGTGACCAGGGGATCTGAACGATACTTCATGCTCAGATGCTCAGGAAAAAGGCAGGACATACATATAACCCAACTGTTACTGCTACTATCGAAATATGAACTCTTTGGTCGCTCTCCGGGTGAGTGCAGAGTAAGCTGGGATGTTTTCGTATGTTTTTTTTTTTTTTTCGAATTATGCACACTTCGCCAAAGATGCCTTATGTAGTTTGCTGCGTGCTTAAACAATCTTTCTTAATCTGGGATTCGACTAAATCTCTGTTACTTGTGTGTACTTGCAAGGCCAATCAAATGTACATGATGTAAAGGGAAAAAATGTATGTGGGAAAATGCTTCCTTTGGCAAAGCCTGTTAATAACATTGCTGAAATTTGCTTTTCACGTGGAAGTCGTGACTATAGCAAACACATGTCATCCACTTCTCGACAGGAATGGACAAGGATATGTTTGTAACATGTACCATCTTAGATTTGGCTCAGTGAAGACTCTTGACCAATGTAGACACATGGAGACTGATAGCATGGCTGTAAGATAATGTAGGGGTGTGAGAAGTTAGTTACCCTCTCTGTTATACAAACTCCGCCTTATCGTTATAACGTATCCAGCAGGGCCGCAGAACAACGCTGGTTCAACACCACTTATGTCTAACACAACTGAAAATTACCTTTCAATGTAGTTTTTGTTAGCAGTGCATCTACCTAGGTCTTCAAGTGTCTACTACCAGGATGAGAAAGGAGGATTGTTGAACTTGACGCTTGCTCCTCAACCTCACAACACCACCCCCCCCCCCCCCCCCCCCCCCCCGCCCAAAAAAAAAAAAAAGTTGCAGGAAAGGATGAGAGACTCCAATGGTGCTGGACTGAATTCTATCTATGGTATCGAAAGGATTATACAAGATGGAGCGGAATGAAGGAATTGATTTGGAGCCATGTGTGACATGTAATGACACAAATGGACAATGATGATGATGATGGTAATGATGATGATAAAGGATGATGACGATGATGATGATATGTATGCGTGTGTATTGTTTGTATTTAATGTCGGGTCACTGTATCGCCCTCCGTCACGGAGACATTGGGTTCGAATCGCACCGTCAATTTTCATGACATGATCTTGATTCCCAGGTCGACCGAAGCTAAACTACTAGCAGGAAATATTTTAGGAAGTAAAGGAGGCTGGTGTGATATTAACCACCTGGGCCCTTCAGTACCGAATAGTGTGTAAATGTGTGTCTAATGATCCCGTTCTTTAAAAGGGTATTTCATTAGTGTTTGTACTGCGTATCTGTCTGTCTGTCTGTCTGTCTGTCTGTCTGTCTGTCTGTCTGTCTGTCTGTCTGTCTGTCTGTCTGTCTGTCTGTCTGTCTGTCTGTCTGTCTGTCTGTCTGTCTGTCTGTCTGTCTGTCTGTCTGTCTGTCTGTCTGTCTGTCTGTCTGTCTGTCTGTCTGTCTGTCTGTCTGTCTCTCTCTCTCTCTCTCTCTCTCTCGATAAATATGTATATATATATAAGATCATCGAAAATGATTGATGGTATTTCAAACTGTAATTGGAAAAGAAATATTGAATGGATATGCACGTGTCACATCTTAAAATGTTCAGGAAACTGTAGAACTTCGTGTGACCTTGCGTGGCCGGGAAGCATAAAACGGCCTTACGACTACAAGGAATAACCAGCATATTCAAGACTGGCTGGCTGCAGCAATTACAAGTGTAACTGAACACGACTCATAAGACGTGGCAAGAGATGGACTACAGTCTAGACATCCCCAGAGCCTCAAATGGCTTCCATATCAAAGTGTACTAATGTAGATCTAAAAAGTTAATCTTTTCTGAACATTTTAAGATGCCAGACGTGTATATCCATATGTATATGTGTGCATATATATATTTACACTCTAATTAATCATCTGGGCTGACCCAAGAATGAATCCAGAAGAAATGATCCAGGTCAAATTATTTATTTCTCAGATCTCAGTTTGCTTCACCGCCATTCCGTCCATTCTTATAGCCATCATCTTCTTTGCCGTCTGCACCATGCCTGGTTCCGTTGTGGGCCTGCAGTCGTTGTTGAATCCTCGCTGGCACCATCTGGCTGACTTTAAGGTAAGTACTCTTTGTGACAGTAGTGGCACACCTAGAGACCCCCAACCCTTCCCCGTTACAGCATAAGGCAGTCCCTATTAGCACAAAGAAATATTCCATACACAGCATGTTTATTCTCACTGTCTGTTACCAGTGCCAGACATGGTCATTTAGAGTTGCCAGAAAAGAAAATTAGTTACAATGAAAATGACATACCTTAGAAGGGCTTCAGGGACAACAAAAAGAGGACACTGAGGGACATTCCATTTGATTTTCACTGGCACAGGAACAAATCAAGTTTAGGGTGGTCCGACTGCAGTGGAGTTGAAACCACAACTAGGACGAAGATCTGAAGTGATCAACTCAGGAATGAGGTCGTAAGAGTAAAAGTTGGCACTGAACCAGTTCTAAACTCCATACAAAGACATCGAATCAGAAGCTTAGAATGCGTCTTGTGATGCCATAGCAGACCAAACATACACTCAAGGAGGAGAAGGGCGTAGAGCACAAAGTAGATCAACATTGAAATATGTTGTCGGAGACATTAAATAACAGAGAGATGTCTTTATGGGCGAGGTGGCTAGAAGAGCAAGAGGCAGAAGCGAGAAAAAGAGGAGGTTAACAGGAAAGGGACCCGTCATGACTGTCTTCAACAGGTCTTAACCTTCAATCAGGTGTCGTCACCGCAATGAAGGTTGGATAAGTACACCCACTGGTGACTTTGGCAACCGAAGAAAAGTTTTGTGTTGCTGTCCATCGCGGAAGTCGAACTCTACAAACTCCAGCAGACAGAACTGTTTAAGGTATGCACTAACCTTTAAGCCAACGAACCGCATATTCATCAGGTTTTAAGAGTTGACAGTATGATCGATGTGCTTAGTTACAACTCAACTCTATTTTACATGAGTGTCTTTGTCTGTAATTCCTATTCCCGCGTATGCACTGCTGGAGCATGAGCCTTCAACCTGTTTAAGTCTGGTTGTTTGGCCATCTCCTACAGCTACTTGCATAGATCCTTTGTGTTACTGATTTGTGTCTTCAAGTATCTTTACCTGTGTGTTTTATGTGTGTATTTCTCACTTCTCTTCTGTCTCTTTTCTTCTCTTTCTCTTTCTCCCTCTCTCTCTCTCTCTCTACCTCTCTCTCTCTTCTATCTCTTCTCTCTCTCTTCTCTCTTGTCTTGTTTCTCTCTCTTCTGTTTTCTCTCTTCTCTATCTTATCTCTTCCTTTTCCTTTCATCTCTCACTGTCTCCTCTGTCTCTCTTTCTTCTTTTATCTCTCTTTCCCATCTCTTTCCTTTCTCTCTTCTCTCTCTCTTTCCTGTTCTCTTTTTCATTTCTTTTTCATTTCTCTTGCTTCTTTCTCTCCGGTGTTTGAAACCGGACGGGTCCCGGGGTTCACCCAGCCTCTAGGGAATGGGTACAAGAGTTAAAACTCTCTCTCTCTCTTTCTCTCTCTCTCACTGTCTCTGTCTGTCTCTCTCTCTCTCTCTCTCTCTCTCTCTCTCTCTCTCTCTCTCTCTCTCTCTCATATATTTAACTAATGGTCGCGTTTTCCTAAAATATTTTCACGTAATCCCTTTTCTGGCTTGTCCACCCCCTACAGCCCTGGCTCGATGTACTGGACTTTGTCCTGTCCAGTCTAGGTTGTGGCACTGGAGTCCTCATCACCTTGTCAGGTCACTGCAATTTCCACGGAAACACCTTCAGGTAAATCATCGAGGTATCAAATAGTTTACATTACCTGGAAAATCAAAAGAGACGGAGAACAGTGGTCGCCTAGGCCAGCTTACAGCCCAGTAGACGATTATAACGATTATGCAAACGATAATCATGATCATGATTTGATTTTGGTGCTGATGTCGTTTTATGTTGAAGCGCATTAATGAACATCTGCAATCTAGAACTATAGTTCGTTCAACATCTCATGAACACACTTGCAAGCCCTTTTCTCAAATACTGCCTGTTACATCAAAACGATTGTTTCCCATTTGCCTATTCTTCTTTAGTGAAAACAATATTTCCTAAACGTCACTGATATTCTAAGGCTGCATGCAAAAATCATTGCTATATAACAGGCAGTTTTCGAGAAAATGGCTTGTATGTGTGTTTATGGATTGTTGAACGAACTATAATACAAATCATGTTTGAGTTTGGACTCAAGTATTGTTCCAGCAACAAAGTATTTTTGATGTAGAGTGTTTGTATTGCCTATTATAGGGCCCTGTAGCACCTGCAGCATTAGCATTTCGAGGTTTCCCTTAATGTTCTTATGCCCATGAAGTTTTTGTAACCGTTATCGTAACCTTGGCCAGCAAAAAAATCTCATGTTAATGTTCATTATGTGAACGACTGAAGGGAAGACTAATGAACTCTCTTAGCACCAGAAGAAGGTTTCGTATGAAATACCAGTGAAAACATATCCATATTTAAAATGCATGAATGCATTACTTACAAAACAGTAATATAACAGTAGTAGTGACTTTTGGATAAGCCAGATTCACGCATGCACGCACGCACGCACGCACGCAGGCAGGCAGGCAGGCAGGCAGGCAGGCACGCACGCACGCACACACACACACACACACACACGAACGCACGCACGCACACACGCACACACACACACACACACAGTTAGAGAAAACATTTAGCTACGGAGAGGACTAAACAGACAGAGTGATTCACACATCATGCGTTGTGTATGACTCAAAGAGTTAAATAATAAAGCACACATAACGTGCAAGTGCTCGTATTCTAGTTTGTTCGACACAATTACAAATTAACGAAAATCAGTTGATTGGTCCACAGTGTGTGCGTTATAACTATTTTTATTAAATGGAGACAGAAACGCATTAAGACGTTCGTTTTCCCAACGATATTTTAATTACTCTAACAAATTTTCCAACAAATCTCTCCTGTTGGATATTACCACTATTACAAATAAAGAGTGCATTAATTTCAAACAGTTGTCTCAAGAGACACCAGAAAGCCTTATCGTGGTCAGATTAACTGCAGTTTGTGCACAAACACAGTTTGCGATTGTTGCAACAACAACAAAAAAAAAAAAAAAACGGTGATATGCTACGCATAGAAGACAAATTCAAGTTAATAGATACTTATAAATTAAGAAGACAACTGAAAGATATGATTGTCAATTGAAAGAAATGACTGACAATTTAAAGATATGATTGTCAGTTGAAAGAAATGACTGACAATTTAAAGATATGATTGTCAATTGAAAGAAATGACTGACAATTGAAAGATATGATTGTCAATTGAAAGAAATGACTGTCAATTGAAAGATATGATTGTCAATTGAAAGAAATGACTGACAATTGAAAGATATGATTGTCAATTGAAAGAAATGACTGTCAATTGAAAGATATGATTGTCAATTGAAAGAAATGACTGTCAATTGAAAGATATGATTGTCAATTGAAAGAAATGACTGACAATTTAAAGATATGATTGTCAATTGAAAGAAATGACGGACATCAGGCCGGCGACTTGTATTCGCCAGCACCTCTCCAAGAGGCAGTGTTACCCATGCTCGACGGGCAGCTCATGTTCTTTTAAAATAAAATCGGCGTTTTGGTGCAGTTGAGGGGTTGCTTGATCAGCTGGCGTATATAAGCGTTAGAAGGTTACAATTACACTGGAGCCGGCACCACGAGATATTTTCCCTCTTCGTAGCTTTGATGTTGAGAGTATGCGAGCTCAGTTGGTATTATAGTCCTAGTGAGTAGCTGATAGTTTTCATGTGTCACAGTTTCTGCACGAGTGGCGTAAGCACGAGGGTACTGCTCGCTATTTCAATACTCTTAAAAACGTTGTATGCTCCCCGTGACGTAAACCAAATAAGGTATTTGTATTTTGTAGTAAACAGTAATTTTAAAAAGTAGAATGATAAATCTGCCTTGCAAAAGACAAGTGTGAGCTCAGATTAAAGCCGAGACGTGCACGGCTCCCCACTGCCTTGATGATGACTCAAACTCACGGTTAGGTTTAAGTTAGTCTACACAGACAAAGTAGGTCACGTTTTGTTTACAAGTTTGTTGGGCTGGTCCACTTTCCTGTAGATTACGGGAGTCCTCTAGGGCGCTTGTGTTAGACCCAGTTTGTCCATGTTTTTTCGCGTGTTAAAAGTGCTCGCGTGATGAAATGTTCAACTCGCGATATCAATTGCATTGCGGAACACCCAGTAACCTTGTGCCAAGGTCACGTGCTCAGGTTCTACCAATCAGAAGTGAGCTAGTGTGTATATAGGCGGGATCTGGGGAGACCAACGTTATTTTTACCGAACTCACCCCTTCAAGGTCCTCATGTAAGCGTGTATGTCTCTTTGCCACTCCAGTACGTGACTAGACAGTATCATTAATTAATACATTATTAATACACACATCAATCATTTTGTTGGCAGGAGCGCCATCACCCTGACCGTAATGTCGGTTATCATGACGTTCGTGTCTGGCTGTCTCATGTTTTCACTGCTAGGAGTCGAGTCTCGTCTGTCGGGCATCCACGTGCTACAGGACAACATGACACGCCTGTGTGAGTTACTCTCTGGGGGAGTACTTGTCGGTGCTCTCTTGTTGTTGTCTCTTGTGTGAGTTACTCTCTGGGGGAGTACTTGTCGGTGCTCTCTTGTTGTTGTCTCTTGTGTGAGTTACTCTCTGGGGGAGTACTTGTCGGTGCTCTCTTGTTGTTGTCTCTTGTGTGAGTTACTCTCTGTGGGAGTACTTGTCGGTGCTCTCTTGTTGTTGTCTCTTGTGTGAGTTACTCTCTGTGGGAGTACTTGTCGGTGCTCTCTTGTTGTTGACTCTTGTGTGAGTTACTCTCTGGGGGAGTACTTGTCGGTGCTCTCTTGTTGTTGTCTCTTGTGTGAGTTACTCTCTGGGGGAGTACTTGTCGGTGCTCTCTTGTTGTTGTCTCATGTGTGAGTTACTCTCTGGGGGAGTACTTGTCGGTTCTCTCTTGTTGTTGTCTCTTGTGTGAGTTACTCCCTAGGGAAGTACTTGTCGGTTCTCTTTTGTTGTTGTCTCTTGTGTGAGTTACTCTCTGGGGGAGTACTTGTCGGTGCTCTCTTGTCTCTTGTGTGAGTTACTCTCTGGGGGAGTACTTGTCGGTGCTCTCTTGTTGTTGTCTCTTGTGTGAGTTACGCTCTGGGGGAGTACTTGTCAGTGCTCTTTTGTTGTTGTCTCTTGTGTGAGTTACTCTCTGGGGGAGTAATTGTCGGTGCTCTCTTGTTGTTGTCTCTTGTGTGAGTTACTCTCTGGGGGAGTACTTGTCAGTTCTCTCTTGTTGTTGTCTCTTGTGTGAGTTACTCCCTCGGGAAGTACTTGTCGGTTCTCTCTTGTTGTTGTCTCTTGTGTGAGTTACTCCCTCGGGAAGTACTTGTCGGTTCTCTTTTGTTGTTGTCTCTTGTGTGAGTTACTCCCTAGGAAAGTACTTGTCGGTTCTCTCTTGTTGTTGTCTCTTGTGTGAGTTACTCTCTGGGGGAGTACTTGTCGGTGCTCTCTTGTTGTTGTCTCTTGTGTGAATTACTCTCTGGGGGAGTACTTGTCGGTTCTCTCTTGTTGTTTCTTGTGTGAGTTACTCTCTGGGGGAGTACTTGTCGGTTCTCTCTTGTTGTTGTCTCATGTGTGAGTTACTCTCTGGGGGAGTACTTGTCGGTTCTCTCTTGTTCTTGTCTCTTGTGTGAGTTACTCCCTAGGGAAGTACTTGTCGGCTCTCTCTTGTTGTCTCTTGTGTGAGTTACTCTCTGGAGGAGTACTTGTCGGTGCTCTCTTGTTGTTGTCTCATGTGTGAGCTACTCTCTGGGGGAGTACTTGTCGGTTCTCTCTTGTTGTTGTCTCTTGTGTGAGTTACTCCCTAGGGAAGTACTTGTCGGTTCTCTTTTGTTGTTGTCTCTTGTGTGAGTTACTCCCTAGGAAAGTACTTGTCGGTTCTCTCTTATTGTTGTCTCGTGTGTGAGTTACTCTCTGGGGGAGTACTTGTCGGTGCTCTCTTGTTGTTGTCTCTTGTGTGAATTACTCTCTGGGGGAGTACTTGTCGGTTCTCTCTTGTTGTCTCTTGTGTGAGTTACTCTCTGGGGGAGTACTTGTCGGTGCTCTCTTGTTGTTGTCTCATGTGTGAGTTACTCTCTGGGGGAGTACTTTTCGGTGCTCTCTTGTTGTTGTCTCATGTGTGAGTTACTCTCTGGGGGAGTACTTGTCGGTTCTCTCTTGTTGTTGTCTCTTGTGCGAGTTACTCCCTAGGGAAGTACTTGTCGGTTCTCTCCTATTGTTGTCTCTTGTGTGAGTTACTCTCTGGGGGAGTACTTGTCGTTGCTCTCTTGTTGTTGTCTCTTGTGTGAGTTACTCCCTAGGGAAGTACTTGTCGGTTCTCTCCTATTGTTGTCTCTTGTGTGAGTTACTCCCTCGGGAAGTACTTGTCGGTTCTCTTTTGTTGTTGTCTCTTGTGTAAGTTACTCCCTAGGAAAGTACTTGTCGGTGCTCTCTTGTTGTTGTCTCTTGTGTGAGTTACTCTCTGGGGGAGTACTTGTCGGTGCTCTCTTGTTGTTGTCTCTTGTGTGAGTTACTCTCTGGGGGAGTACTTGTCGGTGCTCTCTTGTTGTTGTCTCATGTGTGAGTTACTCCCTAGGGAAGTACTTGTCGGTTCTCTCCTATTGTTGTCTCTTGTGTGAGTTACTCCCTCGGGAAGTACTTGTCGGTTCTCTTTTGTTGTTGTCTCTTGTGTGAGTTACTCCCTAGGAAAGTACTTGTCGGTGCTCTCTTGTTGTTGTCTCTTGTGTGAGTTACTCTCTGGGGGAGTACTTGTCGGTGCTCTCTTGTTGTTGTCTCTTGTGTGAGTTACTCTCTGGGGGAGTACTTGTCGGTGCTCTCTTGTTGTTGTCTCATGTGTGAGTTACTCCCTAGGGAAGTACTTGTCGGTTCTCTCCTATTGTTGTCTCATGTGTGAGTTACTCTCTGGGGGAGTATTGGCGGTGCTCTCTTGTTGTTGTCTCTTGTGAGTTACTCCCTATGAAAGTACTTGTCGGTTCTCTCTTGTTGTTGTCTCTTGTGTGAGTTACTCTCTGGGGGAGTACTTGTCGGTGCTCTCTTGTTGTTGTCTCTTGTGTGAATTACTCTCTGGGGGAGTACTTGTCGGTTCTCTCTTGTTGTCTCTTGTGTGAGTTACTCTCTGGGGGAGTACTTGTCGGTGCTCTCTTGTTGTTGTCTCATGTGTGAGTTACTTTCTGGGGGAGTACTTGTCTGTTCTCTCTTGTTGTCTCTTGTGTGAGTTACTCCCTATGAAAGTACTTGTCGGTTCTCTTTTGTTGTTGTCTCTTGTGTGAGTTACTCCCTAGGAAAGTACTTGTCGGTTCTCTCTTGTTGTTGTCTCTTGTGTGAGTTACTCTCTGAGGGAGTACTTGTCGGTGCTCTCTTGTTGTTGTCTCTTGTGTGAATTACTCTCTGGGGGAGTACTTGTCGGTTCTCTCTTGTTGTCTCTTGTGTGAGTTACTCTCTGGGGGAGTACTTGTCGGTGCTCTCTTGTTGTTGTCTCATGTGTGAGTTACTCTCTGGGGGAGTACTTGTCGGTGCTCTCTTGTTGTTGTCTCATGTGTGAGTTACTCTCTGGGGGAGTACTTGTCGGTTCTCTCCTATTGTTGTCTCTTGTGTGAGTTACTCTCTGGGGGAGTACTTGTCGGTGCTCTCTTGTTGTTGTCTCTTGTGTGAGTTACTCCTTAGGGAAGTACTTGTCGGTTCTCTCCTATTGTTGTCTCTTGTGTGAGTTACTCCCTCGGGAAGTACTTGTCGGTTCTCTTTTGATGTTGTCTCTTGTGTGAGTTACTCTCTGGGGGAGTACTTGTCGGTGCTCTCCTATTGTTGTCTCTTGTGTGAGTTACTCTCTGGGGGAGTACTTGTCGGGGCTCTCTTGTTGTTGTCTCTTGTGTGAGTTACTCTCTGGGGGAGTACTTGTCGGTGCTCTCTTGTTGTTGTCTCTTGTGTGAGTTACTCCCTCGGGAAGTACTTGTCGGTTCTCTTTTGTTGTTGTCTCTTGTGTGAGTTACTCTCTGGGGGAGTACTTGTCGGTGCTCTCTTGTTGTTGTCTCTTGTGTGAGTTACTCTCTGGGGGAGTACTTGTCGGTGCTCTCTTGTTGTTGTCTCTTGTGTGAGTTACTCCCTCGGGAAGTACTTGTCGGTTCTCTCTCGTTGGCGTCGATTGTGTAAGTTACTCTATGAAAAAGTACTTGTTAGTACTCTCTTGTTGGCTTCTGTTGTTTGTAGGCTACGTGTTCACTGTTTATCTCGGAGGATGTATGTGTGAGTGTATGTGTGTGTGTGTGTGTGTGCGCGCGCGCGCGTGTATGTCTGTGTGCTGTCATCTACATCCCCATCATCAATAATAATACCAGCGACAACAACAGTATCATCGTCGACTTCTCTTTCTGCTACTTAATATTATTACTATTATTATTATTATTATTATATTATTGCTATTTTTATTATTCCCTTATTTCTTGTTTTCCTCATTAATCACACTTTGACAAATGTTTTCCTGATTTATATTCCTAACGAAGTAATTCACAAATAATGGAACCGACTAACTAGGGCTAAAATAGACAGACTAAAACGGGAATAATAAAAATTTCACTGGCACTGATTACCCGATTTAACTTGTGCTTTTCAAACCTATTTTATTTTGCGCAACCCCCACTCATCCACTCACCCGACCGCCTGAGTATACGATATAAAACAGCCCCCCACCCCCCATTCCCACCCCCCCCCCACCCCAACTTTTTTCCCCGCATACAAAAAGTGCTATTAAAAAAGGAGCAGAAAAAGAAAAAAAAAATGCCAGGCACTAATAACAAATATTTAAAGGAAAACATCCAAACAAATCAAAATGAAAAAACAGGTGTGCAAATATCAGTCCGATAGCAGACACTGTTGATGATATCTGCTGTTTTTGGTCTTATACTGGTCACGGCTTAAAAGAATACTGAACAAACCAAAAAATGTTAGATTAACAGATTATTACAAGTAAAAAATGCACTCTCGAAATTCTTTGTCGCACATCCCTTCTTTAAAACTTTTTTGCGCCCTTGACAAACCCCCCCCCCCCCCTTTTTCCAGACTGAAAATCACAGAAGTGAGTTGCAATAAAGCGGCGTCCGTGGCTAAGGCGTTGCGAGTCTGACTCGTAATTCAACGTACCGCGATCGAAACCTGCCTGGGCTGCGTGGATTTTTATCGTGGTATGGGACGTCGCAGGTCGACCCAGCCTCAAATGGGTACCAGGATGGGCTGTCCTGGGAAAGTAAAGACGGCCGGCGTGCAAATATGGGTGCTCTTTCCATATGCCCGATGCGCCTAAGGTCGTGTAAAGGGATCTTTACTTTACTTATTATTTCAGTTGCAATAAGCAATAATAGAGCAGGAATTCGATAGAGAGTTCTCAAAAACTTCTGACTGAGAAAAACTTTCTAATGTTCACAGCACGCTTGCAAAAGCATTCAATGTGTTTGAAACAAAGCACGCTGAATAACTAAGGCCAATAAAACAGGAAAAGGTAATAAATACTTTGCAAACTAACTGAAACAATTGATATGTGTCCACCTCTTGTACCTTAATGAGTTTCCGGAAGTGACGGTATTGTCTGCTCACAGCTGATGTGGAACTAGGATTCGTTCTCCTACCAACTGTGATGACGGATCTGCCCTACCCCAACCTGTGGAGGACCATCTTCTACCTGGCCCTGCTGTTGTTGGGCGTTGTCCAGGCCACCCTGATGGTCTATAACTTCCAGCAGGGCGTCATTGACTTGGCCCACCTGGAGAAGGCCAACCTGCACTGGAGGACTGGCATTCTTGGATCGGTGGTTGTCGTCATTATGGCCTTGAACATCTTCACAACCGCCCAAGTGAGTTCATTGTTGTGTCTTGTCTGCCTTTACCGACCTTGTTTGCGGATTCTTATGAGGTATCTGCATATTATCTTATAGAGCCAGATGATGATGACGATCATAATGCTGATGATTAGGATAATGATAATAGTGTGAATAAGGATGGTAATTGTTATTTAGATGATACTGTTGATGATTATCAAAATGGTGAGCATGTTGAGGATGATGCTGTTGAGGATGATGCTGTTGAGGATGATGCTGTTGACGATGATAATGCTGTTGAGGATGATGTTGATGAGGATAATGCTGTTGAGGATGATGATGTGATGATGTTGATGAGGATGATGTTGATGAGGATGATGTTGTTGAGTATGATGTTGATGAGTATGATGTTGATGAGGATAATGTTGTTGAGTATGATGATGTTGTTGAGGATAATGCTGTTGAGGATGATGTTGTTGAGTATGATGATGTTGATGAGGGCAATGCTGTTGAGGATGATGTTGGTGAGGAAGATGTTGATGAGGATGATGTTGTTGAGTGTGATGTTGATGAGGATAATGCTGTTGAGGATGATGTTGTTGAGTATGATGATGTTGATGAGGCTAATGCTGTTGAGGATGATGTTGTTGAGTATGATGATGTTGATGGGGCTAATGCTGTTGAGGATGATGTTGATGAGGATAATGCTGTTGAGGATGATGTTGATGAGGATAATGCTGTTGAGGATGATAATGATGATGCTAATGCTGTTGAGGATGATGTTGATGAGGATGATGCTGTTGAGGATGATGATGCTGTTGAGGATGATGTTGTTGGGTATGATGATGATGTTGATGAGGATAATGCTGTTGAAGATGATGTTGATGAGGACAATGCTGTTAAGGATGATGTTGATGAGGATGAGGATGATGTTGATGAGGATTATGCTGTTGAGGATGATGTTGGTGAGGATGATGTTGTTGAGGATGATGTTGATGAGGATAATGAAAACGAAAATGCTGATAAAGTTTGTGATACTTTTCATAATTGTGATAACGTCGATAACGATCATAATGATAATAAAAATGTCATTTCAAAAATTCAAACAGCCAATTGTATTGTAACTTGACCGTCGGGCAGCTTCGTCTTCTTTGTTCTGGTTAGGGCGACGAGAAACGCCGGGGTAGGTGACGGAAGACTTGCTGAGGAATACATGTCTATATTACTGCCTCATTAAAGGCGATTAGTTTGGATATGTTAGGCCGAAAGGCGCAGATGTCGCAGTTTAGTTGCAAACTACACTGCATCGTACCAACCGCTTTGTGAGTGTAAAATAACGAGCGAATGAGCGAACTTTATTTTGAAAGGGTCGCAAACATTAGGCCCTTCCAAACTTGTGGTTTGGCGTGCATGTAATGGATGCAATGGACGTCGCTTACACTTTTAACAGGAAAAGACAAATACATTAATCATGTTTTATTACTGGTGACTGTTTCTTACAAATACGTCACTCGGTTGACGTCTCGGCGCTTGCTGCACGCTTACGTCACGTGTGCATAAACTGTCACGTGTGAGAGCTACCAGCCAGTAATATTCCCATGCTAGCTGTGTAAACATAATATAAACAGCGAGGCGACGAGAAGGAGAATATCACGTGATAACCTGTCCAGTGTAATCGTTCTCTAAACCGCTTGCAGGTAGATGCAAGTTGATCACACGTCGCCAATGTTGTAAACACTCATCTTTCACACAGCAGTCGTACTTGATCAATAAGTATGTTTGTGTTTATATAATAATGATTTAAAATACATATGATAAATAATTACAATTTTAAAAATCCCCACAACTGAGGGTGATGATGATGAAGATGATAACAATGAATTATTTTTGCGTGTTTCTTGTAAATAAGCTGAATAACTTCTGGATGCCAACTAGAATATAACTTTATAATACTTTTTCTTGTGCATGTTCACAGAACGGACTTCACATCTTCCGACTGTTGCAGCTATCAGTAGGTCGCCTCAGTCTGCCACTGATCTGTGTGGCGCAGTGTCTCACCGTCGGCTGGGGCTATGGAGCTCGGAGGTTTGCTGGTCGAATCACAGAAATGACCGGACGGAATAAAAGTTTCCTCTGGAAGTTGTTGTGGAGATGGGGCTGTCCGGTTTTTCTTTCGGTGAGACTTTTGTCAATCAGTCACTCAATCAGTCTAGAAATCAGTCAATCCATCCATCGTTTAGCCTGTATGTTCCCTGCCTAAGCGTTTATATATTTGTCAGCTTTTCTTTAAATTTCTTCTTTCTGTATGCTATTCTGTTTGTATTTATGTTTACCTGTCTACTTCTTTAGCTATGTACCATAATACCTACCTTTCTAACTTACTCTGTCTCTTCAAGTACCTGCCTGCTTGTCTGCCATCCCTCCCACCAATCTAAGTATCCATTTACCTATTAGTGTCCACATGCCTACCCTTCCATCCACCTGTCAACAGACCTTTTTACCTTCATACTTCCAAACATACACGTCCTTTTAAGTCGGACAGCATCCACCTGAGAGGCAAGGAACCAGCATTCTGCGTACAAATAAGCCAGATCAGTAAAACGGACATGCAAACAAAACTTCTGGAACAAGACTGAAGTCTCGAAGTGCCCGAACAACCAGAACTTTTCTTTAGTAGTTATTGATGGTGAACGCGGAGGAGAAGAATAAAACATCCCACCATCGGGTTTTCTGATTCTCAGCCTCCTTGTTTCTATATATAATCTAATGACAAGGAACAGAACTTGACTCACCGAATGCCATCTGTCCCTCATCCACACACAGATGGTCACAATTGCCTCCCTCCTGACAGTCAATATTCTTCACGACCTTCCACAAAAAGACAAGAGCAAGACCTGGCTGCACGGATTTGCCTGGTCCCTCAGCTTCATGATCCTGATGCCTGGCATCACCATGGCTGTGGCCTCGCTCTTCAGTGTACGAGGCACGCTCAAACAGGTACCTGCTTACAGCAGTCTTCTTTGACGTGGTTAGATATGAGATTATTTTGTTGTTGCAATCATCATTATTATCAAGTAGGATGAGAAAGTCTTTCTGATCCCAGCGTGGCACATGAAGAAGAAGAAGAAGAAGAAGAAGGAAGAAGAAGAGAGAAGAGAAAGAGAAGAAGAATAAGAAGAAGAAGAAAGAAAGAAGAACAGTATGAAGAGAAGAAGAAGAAGAAGAAGAAGAGAGAAGAAGAAGAAGAAGAAGAAGAAGAAAGAAGAAGAAGAAGAAGAAAGAAGAAGAAGAAGAAGAAGAAGAAGAAGAAGAAGAAGAAGAAGAAGAAGAAGAAGAAGAAAGAAGAAGAAAGAAGAAAGAAGAAGAAGAAGAAAGAAGAAGAAAGAAGACGAAGAAAAGAAGAAGACGAAGAAGGAATAAGAGAAGATAAGAAGAAGAAGAAGAAGAAGAAAGAAAAGAAGAAAGAGGAAAAAAGCAGAGAAGAAAAGAAGAAGAAGAATCTTAAGAAATAAAGTAAGAAGAAATGAAGAATAAGAATAAGAAGAAAAATGACTATAAGTAGATAAAAAGAAGAAAAAGAAGAAGAAGAAGAAGAAGAGGAAGAGGCGAAGAAGAAGAAATCTATACTAAAACAGCCACTTGTGTGCGAATATAAAGTGTGGAAAGATGCTTTCATCGGTCAAAAAAAAGATCCTTCACAGAACGTCGCTCTCTTTAAGGTGGCCTGAAAGTCTTTGTATGTCTAGCCGGTTCTCCAGTCATATGTGGTTCCATATCCAATGGGTCTTCGATGTTCGGAATCCATCTTCAGGGAGGTTGGCCTCTGTCTCGTTTACCGTAAACCACACCTTCCATCACCGTTCTTTCCCTGCCACCATGACGTTAAATATAGTCAAAATATTTAGCTTTCGGGAGAGGATGCTCTGTGTGAGCTACTTCTCCTCGATGTTCAATTCGTGTAAGATGTCGATGCTTTCTAAGAATCCTTCTCTCGTATTTCAATTTAACAGCTCTGAAGTTTTCTTCATATAGTGAATAATAGCCCATAGCTAAATGGCCACGGGAAAGATGCATGTCTGATAATTTTATGTTAACCACCTTACAGTTGCTTTAGGTCATTGAGTAATGATTAAGTTATTCAATTCATTTGCTCACGGTGTTTACTTTCTATTGTTTTTCAAGAAGTGTTTGAAAGTTATCTGATAAATTTGTTTCGAAATAATTTACTCTTTATTTTCGTCATAATTACCACCATACCCATAAGTACTATCAGCCCTGATGTTTCTGTTGTTCCTTTATCTGCAAGAGGTTAAAACAGCTTCGGACAACGCCCTCTACCTGGGGACCCGGACATCCGGAACACGAGCCGCAAGCTGACCTGCCGGACTACGTCATATGTCAGCCTGATCCCTTCAGACCGGCCAACGCTCTAGCCATGCTGACCGCTAACTTGTACTTGCCAAACATCGTCAATTTTGTCAATATGCGGGTATGTGTACCAGAGTGTACTATCCGTGTTACCGTATATTGTATGTGTACATGAGTCACATATGAACTAGTGTATTTTATGGTCACACGACTCACGTATGTGCTAGTATACTGTGTGTGTACATTTATCATTGCTGCTGAGATATAGTCTCTGTACATGAGCCATCATAAGTCCTAGTATATTGTATGTGTACATGAGTCACATATGAACTAGTGTATTTTATGGTCACACGAGTCACATATGTGATAGTATATTGTATGCGTTAAGAAGTCACACCTGTGCAAGTAAACTGTGTGTCCCAAATATGCTAGTATATTGTGTGTGTACATAAGTCACGTATGTGTTAGTATACTGTGTGTGTACATTTATCATCGCTGCTAAGATATAGTTTCTGTACATGAACTATCATCTGTGCTAGTTTATTGTATGTATACATGTGTTGTTGTTTGTATTATAATGTATGTGTGCATAAATTTATCTTTACTTCTCCCAATCGATCATAAGTCCTGAGCTAAGACAAATCCATCAGTGGTGTGCCTGTTTCCGAGTGCTTGTTGTATACAGTTGAAGTTTTCTTCAAGATGAGCTTGACAGTCTAATCTAAACCCTCACAAGTCACATTCTAAGACTTCTTTTATAGCTTCCACTATTATTATTCTTTTGCGCTCTTTTGGGCCCCAGTAACAGATGAGCAGTTATAAGTTCCCTTTATGCTCTTCTGTGATGCAACCATTGGCAAAAGAAAGCATAACTACACACTAGGTCATCGAGAATGATTGGCTGGATTTTAAACTGTCAATGTAATAGAAGTATTGAATGGATGTACGCATGTAGTCTCCTAAACTGTTCAGATTAGTACACTTTGATATAGGTTCAGTATGCTGCACTGGTGTTGTGTAGACGTTACTCAGTCTCCTGCCACGTCTTCTGAATTGTGCCCAGAGTTACAGTTGCAATTATGCATCGACCCTCTCTTGTCTGTGCTGGATGTTATGTATCTTCTCGGTGCTTTTTAGAGCCTCACAGCCACACAAGATCACACACAACTTGAAATTTTTTCTGAAAAATGTCAGACGTCACACGTTTATATTCATAAAATACTTATTTTAGAATTACAGTTTAAAATTCCGGCAATCGTTCTCAGTCACCTTGTAATTGTAAAATTAATAGTGGTTTCACCATCGTCATCATCGTCATCTGTTGTTAAGCGTTATGGGAAGGAACAGTTTGCGATCCATTGTTCGATTGGCAGCATCGGCTGTTGTCATTCTTTGTCGATGTATAAGCTCTATAATGTCATCAATCCATCGTCTCATAGGCCGGCCTCGTGTTTCACTTGAGAACTTTTCATGTGTAGCGATTGCTTTGGTAGTTGTTCTGGTGCATCAACTTTGTCCATAATTCTCGAGCAATATCGCTTGAACAAAAATTTCAAAAAAAAAAAAAAAAAAAAAATTACCTACCGGTTTCCTGGACCCATCGTAAGTCCTTCCTTATGTGAACACCCTGATGTGATAAACACATTAAAACACATTACCATCCCTACTCAATCAGCACTTCTTGTGCTTTTATCGTAGGACTAAAGTGTAGATAACTCAAATATTGTGTTTCATTCCTCAGTCGTCGCCGACGCCTGTACAGGAACCAGTGCCAGGTTTTATGTCTGATGTAGCCACTTTAACCAGTTCCGAGGACGACAACTCAATGGGGTCGCCATCTTCCAAGGAAAGCTTCTTTACTCGTTGCCAGGCAACAGTTTCCTGTTTAAGTCACGTGGTTGGCCTTGGCAACGTGGTGCGGTTTCCTTACTTGGCTTACAGAAATGGGGGAGGTAAGGTTAAGAATTGTATCTTGTTATGAACCACTACTTGTTTACTTTAATCTACAGTCAGCAATTGTTTTAGTTAATGTATATAGCATATAGCCTGAATTTAGTAAAACTTGCTATAATGTAGCAGTGCTACATCATCATCTTTTTCTTCTTCGTCTTTTTGTGTTGTTGTTGATTTTGTTGCTGATGTTGTTGTTTTGTTGTTGTTCTTATTATAATAATTATTATTGTTATTATTATTATTATTATTATTATTATGCTTTCTTCTTCTTCTTCTTCTTCTTCTTCTTCTTCTTCTTCTTCTTCTTCTTCTTCTTCTTCTTCTTCTTCTTCTTCTTCTTCTTCTTCTTCTTCTTCTTCTTCTTCTTCTGCTGCTGCTGCTGCTGCTGCTGCTGCTGCTTCTTTTCATCTTTCAATTATCCTGAAGAAATTTAAGGGGCAGACTTAAAGATCGTGATGGGCGCTTTGTAATTCGTTATAAAAGTTTGTTTTAATTTTTTCAACGTTTTTATTGATGCATTTGTTACATCTTTTCCCTTAAATGTGGTCTTCATCTTTCCCTATGTTTATTTCATTTCAATACCATGACTGTCTGTAGTGTTGATATAAGACAATTGTCTGCTCTCGTAACAGTGAGTTCCTTGTCAAACCATCTCATTTGTTGCTCCTTGTTCAATTCAATGACTGATTTGAGTCCAAATCATATTTCACTTACCTCATTATTTGTTATATGTCGTCTAAATAAGACATGAATCATGAAATTACACACATGTTTTGTCCTATCTCCAGGGGCGTTTCTGGTTGCTTACTTCACCGTGCTGGTCACGTGTGGCATCCCATTGGTTGTAATAGAAACTGGGATTGGTCAGTTCTCAAACTTTGGTCCAATCAGTGTTTGGCGGGCTGTGCCTATTTTTAAAGGTGAACAATGCATAGTGATTAGTGATTTGTGACGATTATCATCATAGCACTCCAGACAGATCCATAGGTGCTCCATAAGTATAAAACGACTAATGACACCTTTTCT
The DNA here is from genome assembly GCA_905116865.2 of Candidula unifasciata. NCBI lineage: Eukaryota > Metazoa > Mollusca > Gastropoda > Stylommatophora > Geomitridae > Candidula > Candidula unifasciata. Next base: position 190,185 of record CAJHNH020000100.1, read on the forward strand.
ACGTTGATTAATGAAACGTCTAGTCTTCCGAAATGTTGATTTTTCGTAGCTCCAGGCTGCACCCCCATGTCCATCAGTCTAGAGTTTAGGCAGGAAAGTGCATGAGGTGGGAGAGCTGGCGGAAGACTGAATTTCTTTTAGGCGAGCTATGATGGGAGCGATGTTGTGCAAGAGACCTGCTACGTGATGATGATGGTGGTGATGAAGATGGTGCTGGTGATGATGATGATGATGATTGTAATGATATCTGGTTTTGGTCATAATGTGTCACGAAACAGCTTCTAATACTATGGTGTACCAGTCATGTATTTACTTTGAATGATTTAATATTTTACTAGAGTTTTCCATGATTTAATTGGTTGATTGAATGCTTGACATAATGATGTGTTGATTTATTGTGTGGCTTCAATTTCGTTTGACTGATCTGATGACTGTTTGAACTGTTTAACAGATTAATCTGTTTATCGATTTAGTGGCTGATTAATTAATTTCAACACTATCTATATGGTATTGGAAATTGTCTTTAGTGCCCACATTTCCTTGCAAGAACAGGCCTTTTCGAGATCCGCTGTGGTCGTCGATGGAGCTACAGTTTCGTGCTTTGTATGACACCACCGGAAAGCGACAATCGCTAGAAACATGCAGCACTTGTTTATTTATTTATTTAATTTGTGCCCGTTCGTGATTGCGTACTGGAAAATTACCACCCAGTGACTCGAGGAAAAAATATTAGAATGCAAATGCAGCAGGGGCAAACAGCAGTGTCATATTCAGGTACCAGACCGTTGCCAGATGATTTGTAGTCCATTCTAAGTGCAAACGGAGTAGTTAACAAACACTAGTGATGATCTTCGGTTAGTTCGACGTTAATCTCCCTAAACAGAGTAGGTCACTTTTCATTCACAAGTTTTTTGGGCTAGTCGACTTCCTGAAGGTTACGGGTATGCCGCTCTGTTGTCTGGTTTCTGCTATATCTTGCATTTACGTTTTCATCCTGTGAAAAAAAAATGCCTGTGACATAGTTTGCAACATTCTCTAGTGGGAGGAAGGGTGGAGGGGGGGGGGGGGGGAGTTAGTGTTAGACTGTTTCTCTGTTTTTGGAGTTTTAAAAGCGCTGGCGTGCTGAAATATACAACACGCGATATCAACGGCAGTGCAGAACACCCGGGTAACCGTGTGCGAAGGTGACGGGGCGCAGGATCTACCAAACAGAAGTGAGCTAATGGGTTTATGGGTGAGGTCTGGAAAGACTAACGTCGAACTAACCTGATCTTCTATCGAACTTTATATTTTACTTATCTTGCAAATATAAAACTAATTGTTGATGTTGTCCCTGCTGTTTGCAGGAGTCGGCTACTCCATGGTGATCGTCTCGCTGGTGTCCTCCATGTACTATAGCGTGCTGACCTCCTGGACCATGTTCTACCTGGCCACGTCTTTGACCTCGGTCATGCCGTGGCAGGATTGTACAAACAATTGGAACACCAACTGTAAGTTTAAGGTCCCTAGCTTGAAACTCATCTTTACTAAGTAGCCCTTTTTTCCTAAGTCTACGTCTTTCCTTCTAGGATTGCAGACTGTAGGATTATTATCCCATGAGTTCATATGCCGAAAACCAGGTTTATCCGTATATCCGTACATCACATTAAAACTGGGGCACCACAAAACTGTTTTCAAGTAACCTGCAGTCCAGTGTAGGTGCGTTGTTTAGACCAAGCGACCGTAGCATACACACACAAAGATCGTCATGTGGTGACTGTTTGGAATAGTTCCCGATGTCTCCTGATAGATGACGGTCTTTCAGGGCTGCCGGAACATATGGGGCTTGGACATCTTGACGTTCCCCATTCCCATAATGTACGAATGTTGGAGAGGGGGGGAGGAAACCCCATGAGCCACCGCCCCCACCCCTCATCTTCCCCTCACCAGCTTCTAAGATGTGAAGAAACTGGAACCATTAACAGATGTTATTGTATTAGTTTTTCTTTTTTTACATAACATCGTATTGCAGAAATTGGCTCTCCTCCGAATAACGGGCACATATTATGGCGGCAAAAAAACAGGGCCTCAGTCACGTGTCAATTGCGCACTTTGCGGGTCTCCGGCGACTACCGCTCACGCGGCGTGGATTAGGGCTAAAGTAGATGGCTGGGACTCACGAGCAAAGCTGCAGGAGATGAGGAAGCTGCTGCTATTGGGTTTTAGCGCCGCCCCTGCCCTAAAAAAAATTTGGGACAGGGGTGTTTGTTCTAGGTGATCAAGTCAATGTGTTCCAGCGCTACAAAGTTTGTGTGATGTTCTTGATAGTTCCTACCATTCTATTTAGGGAGAGAGAGAGAGAGAGAGAGAGTGAAACAGAGAGAGACAAAGATAGTGAGACAGAGAGAGACAGAGAGAATGAGAGAGACAGAGAGACACAAAGAGACAGAGAGAGAGTGTGTGAGAGAAAGACAGAGAGACAGAGAGAAAGAGACAGACCGAGAGAGAGAGAGAGAGAGAGAGAGAGAGAGAGAGAGAGAGAGAGAGAGAGAGAGCGTCCCAATTAGGATCAAATCCGTTGCGACGAACTCGGTCCTAAAGACTTTCCCAACTGTCAGCCACCTCTGGAATACTTGTATGTTGTTTTATCTAAAGCCTGCAGACCTCACGACGTGACCTTTAAACTCTGCCACCTCTACAACGAGACGGTCATCGACGAGATGGGACAGCCGGCTGGGTGCAGCTCTGATGACCCGGCTTGTGTCCCAACCAACCTGAGCTTACACTCAGGCTGCAGCGAGATGACCATCCCAAACGTCAACGCTGGCATAAACAACGGCACCGTTAGTCCCAGTGATGAATACTTCTAGTAAGTATAGGATTTAATAGTATTTCTAGTCAGCATAGTATTCCATAGTATTTCTAGTGAGTATAGTACTCCATGGTATTTCTAGTGGGTATAGTATTCTATAGTATTTCTAGTCAGTATAGTATTCCATAGTATTTCTAGGGTGTATAGGATTCCATAGAATTTCTATTCAGTATAGTATTCTAGAGTATTTATAGTTAGTATTTGAAGAAAACGAAAATAATGTCCACAGATAAAACTGACTGTCACCCAAAAATAACAATAAATTATGAAGAAATTGAAAATGTCACAAACTTTGAATATCTAGGCTCTATAATAAAGAGCAATGGAGACTGTTCGGCAGAAATTAAAAGGAGGATGGCCATAGCAAGGCAAAGAGTGAACAGCCTTAAAAGTCTATGGTTAAGCACTAGCAAGGAGATAAAAATTAGAATTTTGAGAGCATGCATCTTCCCTGTGGCTACATACGGATGTGAGTCGTGGACTATCTCTCAGTCTTTAAGAAAGAGAATAGGGGTTTTTGAGCTGAAATGCTATGAAAAGATTCTCAGAATATATTGGACAAAGAAGATGAGAAATATTGACATTTTAAAAGATCTGAACATCAAAGAAAATTGGCTAATAAACAGCATCCTTTCTCGAAAGCTGAAATATTTTGGTCATATCAAGCGCCACGACGGATTGGAAAAAAATTATAGCAGAAGGCATGGTACCAGCAAGGAGGGGCAGGGGCCGATCTACACAAAGATAGAAACAGGATATAAGTGACTCCTTGAGTATGAAAGTGCATGAGGCGGGAAAAATGGCGAGAGACCGAGTTTCTTTCAGGCAGACCGTGATGAGAGCAACGTTCTGCAAAGGACCTGCTACATGATGATGATGATAGTATTCCATAGTATTTCTAGTGAGTATAGTATTCTAGAGTATTTATAGTGAGTATAGTTTTCTAGAGTATTTCTAGTGAGTACGGTATTCTAGAGTAATTCTATGAAGTATAGTTTCTTTAGTATTTCTAGTGAGTATGATATTCTACAGTATTTCTAGCGAGTATGGTATTCTAGAGTATTTCTACTGAGTATTGTTTTCTACAGTATTTCTAGTGAGTATAGTAGAAGAAGAAGAAGCAGAAGAAGAAGAAGAGAAAGACGAAAAAGAAGAAGAAGAAGAAGAAGAAGAAGAAGAAGAAGAAGAAGAAGAAGAAGAAGAAGAAGAAGAAGAAGAAGAAGAAGAAGAAGAAGAAGAAGAAGAAGAAGAAGAAAGAAAAGAAGAAGAAGAAGAAGAAGAAGAATTATTGCGTCCCATTTAGGACCTTTAGTATAATACCCACGAATAATGTATACCATATTTCCTATGCCCCATCAATCTACAGGAATGTTGTATGTCACATTTCCTATGCCCCATCTAACCACATGAATGTTGTATATCATGTTTCCTATTCCTTCTCACAGCCTGGGTGTTCTGAAGGTTTCTGAAAGCTGGAACCAAGTTGGAGAACTTCGCTGGCAGCTGGTACTATGTCTGCTACTGACTTGGACAGTGGTGACCCTGTTCCTGGCCAAATGTTTCAAGCCCGGGAAGAAGGTTAGAAAACATCTACAACAAAGTTGCCGCCATGAAATTAAAACCTGATATTTATTTTTTAAAACTTATCTAGGGGACAGAACTTGGTATTTTTTGGGTTATAGTTGCCTTTTCTGGTTACCTCCCGTAGATAAAACCTTGAAAATAATTGTTACAAAACTTTTGTTGAAGACATTAATTCTCATGCGTTAAGTAACAAACATTTCAATGCGTTAAATAAATCTGACTTTAAATATTATTTTTATAACCATAAATAATAATAATGCTACTAGTGAATAACTCTTTGCATAATTATTATGCTGTTCGTCAATCACGATTGATGAAGGCAACTTTTACCAAAAGTAGCAATGATCAATGAAATGATTAGGTAGGAGTAATAAGGTGGCTGATCACTGACTAATACACAATCCAGTCATCTCCTTGTGAGATGCAATTTTTCGTTATTTGAAGCCCTACTCTGGCTCTTGCCAGGGGCCGCAATATAGCCCGACCATGAATGTGGTCTAGCAGCTGAACGCTGTTTCTGAGACCTCTCCACGGGTGATCCTCATCCACATGGTGGTACTTTGTGTCAACGGGTGTTTATCGCTTGTGTGATGTCCTGGTGGGGTAAAAAAAAATAAAGAAGATAGATAGGTGGCTAATTAGTCCAATATGAGCTAGGAAAGTTTTTTAGCAGTGTGGACAAAAGATGGAAGCCTCAATGGGTGTTGGATTAGCAGTACGGTTCTTTCTAGTCTGCTTCTGTTTCTCTGCCTGGGAAACCTCCGCTGGCTGACAGGCCGATGCACCATGCCTGAGGGACGTACGTCATCCAGAACGGTCTTGTGCAGCAGCCTCCCACGTCGCTGTGTTGATGCCAGAAGAATTGAGAACAGTCTTCGGTGTCTTTATAGCGTCTTTTCTGTCCTCCCTGGGACCTCTTCCCTTGCTGGAGTTAGCCATAAAAAAAACTCTCGGAAGCGATATTCTGGCATGCGGGTTAGATGACCTGCCCAATGCAGCTGATGATTCTTCAGTATCGTATGGATGCCAGGCAGGTTACACCATTCCAAATATGAATGTCCTATAATTTAGCAATATGCGCAATGCTGTGCAAAAATGTATTAGGATATATATATATATATATATCTCACTATAAATATATATAGTTAGAACTGACAATACGGCCCTCAGGACATTCCATAAGGGCTTCATCTCCATTTTCCGCAGCCGGTAAAGACTTCCAGTTCTCATATTATCAGAAGCATGTTGATTTGTTCTGTTTAAAACCGAGCCCAGGACGTGGTCATAGTGTAGCGGTTAGACTCTCGCCCATGGATCGGAAGGTCGTGGGTTCAGGTCATGGCGTAATTGGACTATTTTCAAAAATGACCTTTACTCCCAGGTCGACCCACCTTAAGTGGGTACCAGGTAGAGTCCAGGGAAGTAAAGGTCATTACCTTCCTCCTCTTCCTCCTCATACAGTCCTGTTCTGCCCCTCAGTGCCAGGTTTTAAATACACACCGGATGGATGGATGCCTTGGTATGTGCTACGTAGCGGCTGGTATTTACGGCCTCGGATATTCCATCGATCCATCGCTAGCATGGTCGACCTCTAACTCTGCTTCAGTTATGTCTATGTCACAGGGATCTCCATGTTACGATGACTGGTAGTTGTCTTGATACATGTCTAAATCATTTGATATCTTGCTTTTTGGTGTAGTTTAGTACTGGTTCCGTCCCAGCTTCTTTTCTGACATCAACGTTTCTATTTCTGTCTCGTCTGGTTACATTTAGACGTCGTAGTAAACATTCATTTCTGTTATTTCGAAATTTGTGTGTGTGTGTGTATATGTGCGTGCGTGCGTGTGTGTGTATGTGTGTTCGTGTCCGCATTTAAAACAGGTAGCGTAATGTCGGTTTTACAAAATTGTAGTAACATTGCTCTTTTGGTGTCCATTGTTACATCTTTGTTCTGCAAAATTGGTTTCATTTTTCCAATTTTTAGATCATACTTTATTGTATCTGTGTTCTTTGTCTGCCTCCTTTCTTCTCCTTGGGATTATATTATGCTCCATAGACACGTGAAGTCTTTTACTTGAGCCGTAGATAAAACAGTTACACCTCATTAACATGAATTTCAGCGGACCGAATTTCGAATTCATGTTAACGAACATTTCTTCTGACCCGGGACTAAAAACAATCAAACCTGCCTGCTGGGACCACAATTTGTTAATGTTAACATGTTGTTCTTCTTAACCAAGTTCGCCTTAGAGAGGTCCTGCTGTATTAAACCTGCTTCTGGCCTCTGATGTAAATATATATAGTGCTTAATAAAATACAAACTTTTGCTGAAAAGCTAAACTGGGCGAGAGAATAAAACGAGCACATATATAACCCAACGTTTCGACCAAAATGTTTATCAACGGACTCACAAAATGCAACCAAAACTGTGACTGGACACGTAACTATGTAGATTTAGTGACGTAGAATTCTTGATACTTTGACCATACAAATCTTTTGCCAGGTGACTTACCTCATCCTGATACTTACGTGCAGCCTGTTGGTGGTGCTCTTAATCCGCACCAGTTCTCTAGTCGGAGGACACGAAGGACTTAAGTATGTACCTTATTCAGTCTGCTTTTTGTTCTAATACACAAATTTGCTAATATAATCAATAAGTTAATATACACTCAGGTGAGCAGCTTTAGTTTTAACTCTTGCAATCGCATAGATGTGTGTGTGTGTGTTGTTCATCAAGATGATCATGACCACTCGTTTTCATCAAGTATGAGAACGAAGATGACTGATGAGGCCGAAGCGGGCCCGAAAAGTTCTTGTGCAGTGAGGACAGGGAATGAGCGTTGTACCAGGGAGCGGATCTCCTGCAGACGCCTTTCTGTCCATCTTTTCTTAATCAGTCTTGCTGTTCTGTTTGTTTCACATGTAGCCGCGCCCTTGTGTAGAGCTGCACGCCATGCATTTCGGTCTTGAGAGGCAGCCTTTGGTGTCCTTCATCCCAAATCCTTCGAGTGAAGACTTCAAGGTGTTTCTTTTGCCCGCCTTGGGAACGTTACCGATTTTGCAGCTCACTATAGAAGAGCAATCCCACATAGTTTTGATTTCAAAATTGTCTATGCGAATGTATTTGTATCCTAGAACAATACGTTTTTAGTCCCACAGAGCTGAACAAATACATCTTTGAGAGAAAACATGTTATAGTAACAACCGGAACATCAAGAGTCAACTAACAGGAGATTGAGATGAGAAAAGCAATGAATTATGTATCATATTTAGTGTTCCGTGTCGGGGCTCAGGAGTTCCGTTGTAAAATTTGTCATTTTTATAAAAATGTCTGCATAGCGGTTTAAAGTGTGAATGTTACTTTCTTGTTGAAATCTAATCAACTGTGAATTATACGATTTGCTTTTATTGACTCGTTTCTCACATTTCTTTCAGCTTACTGTTCACACCTGACTGGGGTAGACTGGCCCAAGGTCATGTCTGGAGGGATGCAGTCTCCCAGGTTTTCTTCTCTCTGTCCCTAGGCTCAGGGACTTTGATCATCATGGGCACGTACAACAAGTTCAATAACGACCTCTTTAGGTTTGTGAGCTTCATCTCTGACTTGTGTTCTAATGCGTCTCGGTCTGTTTTCTTATTGATGTATAGGAGCACCCTATTTGTCAGTGAAGACTTTTTCTTAACGCCAGCTGATATTGCTAATCACACTCGCCATCGCCATGGCCTGTGATTCCCATGCCCCACCCCGTAAAGCACAGTACATGGTTATCGTCTGGAAAGACGGAAATCTGGCAACAACACAATGTGTCAGTGTGTCGGGATTGTGTTTCCTGGTAGATAATTCCAACCAACAGATGCATGGATGTGTGGGGGAAACATTTCAAAACTGAATGAGGGCATGTGAGAGCGGCTGGCCGAATGGTTAGACAACAATGCAGGCAATCACTGCGGCTGTGCAAACTGAGGTCATGTAGAAAGGTGTGATAGGTATGTGTTTGAGTCTTGCGTGTGTGTGAGTGCGTGTGTGTGTGTGTGTGTGTGTGTGTTTGAGTGTGTGAAAGCGTGTGTGTTGTGTGTATATGAGTGTGTAAGAGTGCGTGTATATGAGTGCGTGTGTGTGTGAGTGTGTTTGAGCGTGTGTGTTGTGTGTGTATGAGTGCGTGTGTATGAGTGCGTGTGTGTGTCTGTGTGTGTGTGAGTCTGTGTGTGTGTGTGAGTGAATGTTGTGCGTATGTGTGAGTGTGAGTCTTTATGTATGTGTCTGTGTGTGTATGTATGTGCATGTGAGTGAACTAATGACAAATGGAGAAAAAAAAAAAACAATTTTGTTTTCAAAAAAACACAGATTGGGCACGCAGGCCTGTCTTACACTTGAGTGAGTAACATAGAGGGGAAGGACGTGTGATCGAGACTTTGGGCTTAGTTTTGTTGTTGTTGAATAGAGAATGTGGATAAATTTAAGTCAGCATTTGTAGTTCTGTCGAAGAAAGACTGCTTGTATGTGAGGTGTGGCTGACAGTTCGTAAGTGAGTGCATGAGTTAATACTAAATTTCTCAAACCAACTATTGAGTCGATTATTGAGTGTACAAAGTCTTAAGTCACCCGTGTTTACTATATAAATATTCCTATCACATACTTGTCACTTTAGCAGCCGTTGTGGTGTAGCGGCTAGACGCTGACCTGTGAATTCGAAGATCGTGGGTTCAGATCACAATGGTGTCGAATTTTTTTTCCAAAAATGACCTTGGCTCCCAGGTCAACTCAGCCTTAAATAGGGACCAGGTAAAGTTCCGGGAAGTAAAAGCATTCGGCATGATAGTGACATCCCTCACCTAGCGCCGATTAGTGTATATAACATCTAAGTCTAGCCCTGTGTGCCCAGTATGACTGACGGCGTAGGAAATGATTCTTGTATTTGTCACTTGATACTTCTTTGCAGAGAGGCTATTCTTCTGTGTGTGATGGACGGAGTGGTCAGTCTCCTAAGTAGTTTGGTCATCTTTGCTGTTGTTGGAGTCATAGCCCATGCAGCTGGTCTAGCCATAGAGGTCGCAGCTCGAGCAGGTGGGTGTCCCACAACTCATTGCTTATATCCTTCATTGTTCACGTCAGGATCATCTTCATTGCACAGCACTGGCCATAAGTGGAAAATTATTCTCATGAGCGTGTTCATTAGTGCGTTTACGGTGAGGATTTCTCTTCTGAGGTGGTTGATGTTTCCACTGTAGGCTCCTGCATGGTTTTGATGACGCGCTGTTAGGAACCAACATTCTTCATACACATAAGCCAGATCCGTAAAACGGATCTGCATGTATAATTCAAGTTCTAGATCATGATTAGAGCGTAGAAGACAAAGCGAAATTACACGGACTTTTCTTCAATTTGTAAAATGCTGCCTTCGCTTGAGTTTTCTACTTTAACTTCTTTAAAACATCTTTTATTTGCTGGTATCAGTGCACCCAATTACTTCAACGTAGTGTTTCCAAAACTTTTCTTGGTCGCGGCGCCTTTTTTTTTTTTTTTTTCATAAAACATTTTCCACAGCGCCCTGACCTAAGTAAAAGTATGACTATTCGTGTCTTGGTAAAATTAATTTTAAAGCTTTTACAGTATTTTGCGGCGCCCCTGTGAAGAGGTCGCGTCTCCCCGGGGCACCGCGGCGCACAGTTTGGGAACCACTGCTCTTAGGTATAAACGTGATTTATTTTAAAGTGATGTCCAACATTTCTTGCAGCATACATAAAACACATCAACATCGACAGGATCACACATGATAGAACGGAATGCGGAATAGAATGGTAAAAAACACACAGAATGCTTAGGATAGAACGTAATGGTGGAATAGAAGAGTAAACATCGAATAGATTAAAAACGAGGGAGCGGAACGAACGAACGAACTTTATTTTCAAAGGGTCACAAGTTGGGCACACAGACCTGTCTTACATTCGGCCCTTCCAAACACCAGTCTTTCACACTGCAGTTGTATTTTTGAATGAACTAAGAGAACTGTAAACATCGAAACTATTACAAACGACGAAAATGAATGGAGGAATAGAAAAGTAATCACTGAAAGGATGAAAAAAATGATGGAATAAAATAGAGGAATAGAAAAGTAAACATCAAATGGATTACAAAGGATGGGGCAGAATGAAGGAATAGACTGTGAGCCCCATTTGACACATATTGACACATCACAACAACGATGATGATTATAATAATGCAGTAACCAGAATTTACAAAAACAATAACCTGTCAGTTTGATTTTCTGCAGATTTGGGCCTGGCTTTTGTAGCTGTGTCCAGTGCTGCTCTGCAGCTGCCTTGGCCTCTCTTCTGGACAATCCTGGTCTTCCTCATGCTGGTTCTGCTCGGTGTCTTCACGTGTATCTCTGCCATGGCCACTGCTACAGCCTCCCTGATGGATATCTTCAGCCCTGCACTCAAGAAGCAACGTGTGTGGTTGACCCTCTGTCTGTGCTCGGGTTCCGCAGTTCTGTCCTTGCCAATGATTGTCCAGGTAATGTCCCTAGCACCTGATAGTATATATGTCGACAGCAGCGGTAGCATTGAAACCTGACAATAATAGCAAAAACATAAAAATAACAATGACATAATAGCAGTGGTTATAGCAGTAGTTTTAGTAGTAGTCTCAGTAGTAGTAGTAACAGTAGCAGCGGAAGCAATAGTAGTAGAAGTAGTAGTAGTAGTAGTAGCAGCAGCAGCAGCAGTAGTAGTAGTAGTAGAAGTAGTAGTAGTAGTAGTAGCAGCAGCAGCAGTAGTAGTAGTTGTAGCAGCAGTAGAAGTTGTAAAGCATCAGTAGTAGCAGCAGCAGCAGTAGTAGTAGCAGTAGTAGTAATAGTAGTAGTAGCAGCAGCAGCAGCAGCAGCAGCAGCAGCAGTAGTAGTAGTAGTAGTAGTAGTAGTAGTAGTAGTAGTAGTAGTAGTAGTAGTAGTAGTAGTAGTAGTAGTAGTAGTAGTAGTAGTAGTAGTAGTAGAAGTAGTAAATTAACGATGATTGTAGTAGAAGAAGCAGAAGCTGAAGATGAAGAAGAAGAAGAAGAAGAAGAAGAAGAAGAAGAAGAAGAAGAAGAAGAAGAAGAAGAAGAAGAAGAAGAAGAAGAAGAAGAAGAAGAAGAAGAAGAAGAAGAAGAAGAAGAAGAAGAAGAAGAAGAAGAAGAAGAAGAAGAAGAAGAAGAAGAATGATTTTTCATTATAAACTTAACGATGAGAGTGATGATAATAAAGAAACAAATCGTTCACTTTTACTATCTTTGTGTCTTCACAAGTACCATTGGTTTGTTATATTTCAGGCTGGTTTCTATGTCATTGACATCATCGACACACACCTGTCAGGTCTCCCGCAAGCGTGTGTGGGAGGAATTGTCTGCATCGCCTTCGCCTGGGTATATGGGCTAAGGCAGTTCAGTCGAGATATGAAGCGGATGACCAACTCCAGCGTAGGATGCATCTGGAAGGTCTTATGGCTGCTTTTCTGCCCCTTTATCACAGCGGTATGTGTATTTCATTGAGAGTCAATTAGTCATGAAAATCCAGACCAGCCCACAAGGATTCATTATCTCATTAAATTAGTTAGCAATGACTTGCTTAACATTTGTCCTTGTGCCAGGCAATGTGGGTGTTCAAGGCAATGAGCGTGCAGATTATTTGGCAGACACAACGGTTATCACGACTAGCCAGGCACTGGACAGGAGCAATGTCATTAACAACACACGAGCTGCATATTGCGATGAAGATCACGACAACAAGCATGATTCGGTATCCTTATCCAGGCTGGTGGAACCCAGAACGGGTGAGATCAGTAGTTTTACTCTTGTGTAGCTACTGATGAGGAGATCGGAGCACTTATGGATTTCTCAAGCGTGCTGTGATGATAATCCTCACTAACTGCAGTCAGTTCTTCTGAACGCACCCTATAAATTCCAGCAAAAATGCGGTTATGGAGATTAAGGCTTGGATAATGGAAAGCCAAATTTACAGCACCTTTATGCATAGACTGCTTTCAGGAAAACACAATACACCACTTCCTGCTAACATGAATCCTATATAAACAGGAAAAAAACAACAACCGTGGAACACATTTTTCAAAAACTAAATAAGTCATTGATATCAGAGGTATGCTAACATGTTGACAATAATGAGAACATACAGAAACATATAAAGGACTTCATTTGCAGGACACGCAAAAATGTATGTGTCTCAAAGATCGAGAAATGATGAGACAGAGACAGTGAGATGAGAAAAAGGAACTGAGAAAGGTAAGAAGTAATAGAGAAGGAATTAAATTGTGTGAAACAACCTACCTGGCCAAGACTACCTAACTTTCCACTTATAGTAGTGGATATTGAGAAAGGGTCACATAAACAAACCAAAGACTCAAACAATTAATTAGGGTTAAAAAAATACAAAATGGGAAAATCTATGGGGCATATATGCACACACACACACACACACACACACACACACACACACACACACACACACACACACACACACACACACTTCAGCACCTATTTAAAGCTGGGCCCACCTGGGAGCTAGGGTCGTACTAAAATTATTTTTAAAAACACACGAAGTCCGACTTCGCCAGGATCTGAAAACATGGCCATCCGATCCAGAGGCGAGCGTCTAGCCTGTAGACCAGATCGGCTCCTGTGAGGGCATGTGTTTGTATCTATATATACATGTGTATTTGTCTATGTTAACACGTATGCATGCATTTACACGTTGGCTGGCGCACGTATGTAGTAAGTATAATTAAGTCACAAATGGTTGTCAAAAAAAAAATTTATGATAATAACAACATTAAAACCGTTTATTTTTACACATTCACTGTCCCTTATTGTTCAACATGTTTATCGCCAAAACTGATGCACTTATCCCATCGTTGTATCACTTCTTCAAAACCTGCTGCATAGAACTGCATGCTCTGTTTTCTAAGCCACATTTTCACTTCCCATTCAGCTTCTTCGATATTCGCGAAATGTCTACCGCCATGTTCATGCATTTTATTGTATGCTGAACTATGTCAGCACCCAATGGCATCTGCTACATAGTCAACCGTTAATCGCCTGTCACCTCTAATCATGACATCCACCCGTTGCACGGATGCGTCTGTTACAATTCCAAAGGGGACGACCAGATCGGACGTCATCAACAATTTAAAGCATCGTTGAGAAAAACATTTTTACGCAGCTATGCCCCGCTTTAGGGAACAAACATTTTTCAGCATAAACAGGAAGCATTTCTTTATGGATGTCCTTTGCATGCAGCCCTTTCTCGCGCGCGCACATACACACACAAAAACCGCACAACAGCACGTTGTTCTATGACCGTAACTGCGCAGGTATAGTCGAGACTTTGTTTCTGTGCTGCGAATGTGTATGCAAAACCAAGCGCCACCCAACGAACGGACACATCAAGTCAGATGTTGGTGTCACGTAGTGATACCTTCAGAAACCACCAACTATATTGTCCTGCCATCCCACTGCAGATATATATATATATATATATATATATATATATATATATAAATATATATATATATATATATATATATATATATATATATATGTATATGTGTGTGTGTGTGTGTGTGTGTGTGTGTGTATAAATCGGGGTTGTGGGTTTGTGGGAGTGAATGCAAACTCGTAAATGTGCATTCCTATGTGGGTGTACAGGGGTTTAGGTTATGTGTATATACATGTAATTGTACAAGTACGTCTATATGCATGTTGGTGAATATATTGTATACCAGCCACCTCCCCAACAACCCTTACTAGGTACTAGAGTACCGGTCCAAGCCACTAGCTTCGGTTCAATTAATATTTCTTAGCCAATTAAACAAAAAAACAAAAAAAAAACAGACATTTATAGACGATTCTGTTTGCAGTAGGTTGAACGTGGTCGATTTTTTTTTCATAGATGGATTGATGGACCCATAGTTTCAATATATTAGTCTACATGATGTTGGTGATCAGTGGTAATTAACACTTATAGCCCCAGCTGGTTTATCATCACATGCCCAAGCGGTAGCAAAGAGGGACACAGAATCGGGGCATCATGCGTAAATTTGGCCTCTAGGTAGGAACCTTTGTATGTTTGATGCGTTCTTTGGGACTGAAAGAGTTAAATCAAAATATTTATTTCGTTGTTTCTTCTTTCTTCCCATTACCGCTGTCTGCATCTCTGATAGGCCAAAAGATTCATCATAAGAGTTTTCAATAATTTACAGTAGTTTTACTTTACATTAGCATTTTAGTTCCACTCAGCATCACATAGTTTGTCTGTGTCTGTAAACAGATGCTGATCTTCAGTTCGCTGATTTCTCTGACATCGGAAAACAACGACCTCAAGCACCCGTGGTGGGCGACAGTCATCGGTCTGGTCATGTGGTTCCTTCTGCTGGTGCCAATATTTGCCGGGATCATCCACGAGATGTCACGCCACAAAGCTAAGGGATTCATGGAGGTAATCGCATTGTTTATTAATTAGGTAATTAATTAATTTATTTATGTATTTATTTATTTACCGTTAACTAATAATGAATGATGAAAGAGGGGGGGGGGGGCGGAACTTGGGCACAAGCTCCATCTTTCCCGTTTGGTTACCTTGGTGTAGATGAACTTAGAGTTGTGTCAGGGAACTTGGCGCATCAACCGTTTTGAAGGCACCTTCCCAAAAGTTTGCATCAATTTGTATTTTTGAGTCCCTGGGTGTTCATCTTTCAGACTGCAATCCTTGAGGTAAAATTTAATTATTTACTCCTTCTGCACTGAGGGTATGAGAGAGGGGGGTGTGGGGGTGTGGGAATGTGGGGGTGTGGGAATGTGGGGGTGTGGGAATGTGGGGGTGTGGGAATGTGGGGGTGTGGGCTGTATGTTAGGGAAGCCTGAGGATCAAGGTGGCACGGCTAGTGCTGTCGCCACAGACTGTCCAGGTAGAAATGTTATCATTACCGAGGATTCGAACCCGGGTCTCCCGCATGACATGTTGATTACACACCAGTAAAAAGTAAATGACCATTGTAACGGCAGTGGTGCACCAATCAGATGAAGTTAGACTCGTTTGTATAGACTAATCGGCGCTCCGTTTATGGGTAGTCAGTGTAGATGGGCTGTCCTGGGGAAAGTAAAGACAGCCGGCGTAATGCTGACCACATTACCCACAGAGTGCTGATGGTCTGTAAAAATATGGGACGCTCTGCCCATATGCCCGATGCGCCGAAAGGCGTGAAAAGGGAACTTTACTTTTTTTTACTTACAGTGTAAACTGGTGTGTCACTGGTGTCTTTGATTGTGTACTTTCTTGGTAGATCGATTTATTTATTACAAGTTTAAATTTATGAATTTTATTTTGTGTGACTTATGTCTTTAAACTTATGTCCTTAAACTTATGTCCTTGATTGTTTTCTTTGTTGGACGCTGGATTTATCAACAGCGACGTTAAATTTATATATTTTATTTTGTGTGACTTATGTCTTTGATTGTTTACTTTGTTGGAGGGGAAATTTATTATTAGTTAATTTAAATTTTTCGTATTTTATTTGGTGTCACTTACGTTTTCGATTATTCTCATTGTGTGTGTGTGTTTTTTTTTTTTTATTAACACTGGAACACCCACCCGTGTTTTTACAGAGCTAACGTTTAGAATTTCGTGTCATTTTTCATGATGTCTGTCGTACTTTCAACATAACAACATGTTATTTCATGTTATTTCCAAACGATGCCTGTCGCACTTCCAACATACAAACATGTTTTTTCCCATTGATGTTTGTCGTGTTTTGTAAGTGTAAGACTGGAAGAAGTCAGTTGGTGGTTGGTTGCATTCAACAGAGATTCCGTAAAGCGTGCCAGCCCAAGAAAGAGTGGGGTGCTACCCTGAACAGGAGCACAAGTGTGGTGGAGTATTACCCCACAGTGCATACACACCTGGGCTTGGACATCAGTAGAGACGGCTTAAACACGATTGCAGGCAAGTTTAATTTGTATGTGTGGGCTAAAGTTTCGTGAGTGATTGTTGGTAATGTGTGGACGTATAGTGTCTTAAGAGAGTGTTGTTGGTGTGTCCGTCTATGGTGTCGTGAGAGATTGTTGTTGGTGTGTGGAAGTATAATGTCGTGAGAGATTGTTGTTGATATGTGTGGAAGTATAATGTCGTGAGAGATTGTTGTTGATATGTGTGTGGAAGTATAATGTCGTGAGAGATTGTTGTTGATATGTGTGGAAGTATAATGTCGTGAGAGATTGTTGTTTGTTGAAGTATGTCGTGAGAGATTGTATAATGTCGTGAGAGATTGTTGTTGATATGTGTGGAAGTATAATGTCGTGAGAGATTGTTGTTGGTGTGTGGAAGTATAATGTCGTGAGAGATTGTTGTTGATGTGTGTGGAAGTATAATGTCGTGAGAGATTGTTGTTTGTTGATGTGTGGAAGTATAATGTCGTGAGAGATTGTTGTTGTGTGTGGAAGTATGTGTCGTGAGAGATTGTTAATGTGTGTGAGAAGTATAATGTCGTTGTGTTGGAAGTATAATGTGTGGAAGTGTGTATAATGTCGTGAGAGATTGTTGTGGAAGTATGTGTGGAAGATTATAATGTCGTGAGAGATTGTTGTTGATATGTGTGGAAGTATAATGTCGTGAGAGATTGTTGTTGGTGTGTGGAAGTATAATGTCGTGAGAGATTGTTGTTGGTGTGTGGAATTATGTGTCGTGAGAGATTGTTGTTGATATGTGTGGCTATAGTGTCGTGAGAGATTGTTGTTGATATGTGTGGCTATAGTGTCGTGAGAGATTGTTGTTGGTGTGTGCGGCTATAGTGTCGTGAGAGATTGTTGTTGTGTATGGAGTGTCGTGTCGTGAGAGATTGTTGTTGTGTGTGGAAGTATAATGTCGTGAGAGATTGTTGTTGGTGTGTGGAAGTATAATGTCGTGAGAGATTGTTGTTGTGTGTGAAAGTATAATGTCGTGAGAGATTTGTGTGTTGGAAGTATAATGTCGTGAGAGATTGTTGTAATGTGTGGAAGTATTGTCGTGAGAGATTGTTGTGTGGAAGTATAATGTCGTGAGAGATTGTTGTTGGTGTGTGGAAGTATAATGTCGTGAGAGATTGTTGTTGGTGTGTGGAAGTATAATGTCGTGAGAGATTGTTGTTGGTGTGTGGAAGTATAATGTCGTGAGAGATTGTTGTTAATGTGTGGAAGTATAATGTCGTGAGAGATTTGAAGTATTGTGTGTGTTGGTGTTGGTGTGTGGAAGTATAATGTCGTGAGAGATTGTTGTTGGTGTGTGGAAGTATAATGTCGTGTCGTGAGAGATTGTCGTGTTGATATGTGTGGAAGTATAGTGTCGTGAGAGATTGTTGTTGGTGTGTGTGGAAGTATAATGTCGTGAGAGATTGTTGTTGGTGTGTGTGGAAGTATAATGTCGTGAGAGATTGTTTGTGTGTGGAAGTATAATGTCGTATGTTGTCGTGAGAGATGTGTTGTTGATATGTGTGGAAGTATAATGTCGTGAGAGATTGTTGATGTGTGTGGAAGTATAATGTCGTGAGAGATTGTTGTTTGGTGTGTGGAAGTATAGTGTCGTGAGAGATTGTTGTTGTGTGTGGAAGATAATGTGAGATTGGAAGTATAATGTCGTGAGAGATTGTTGTTGTGTGTGTGGAAGTATAATGTCGTGAGAGATTGTTGTTAATGTGTGAAGTATAATGTCGTGAGAGATTGTTGTTGTGTTGGATGTCGTGAGAGATTGTTGTTGGTGTGTGGAAGTATAATGTCGTGAGAGATTGTTGTTAATGTGTGGAAGTATAGTGTCGTGAGAGATTGTTGTTAATGTGTGGAAGTATAATGTCGTGAGAGATTGTTGTTGGTGTGTGAAGTATGTGTGAAGTATAATATAGTGTCGTGAGTAGATGTCGTGAGTTGTTGTTATGTGTGGAAGTATAATGTCGTGAGAGATTGTTGTTGGAAGTATAATGTGTGAGAGATTGTTGTATGTGTGTGGAAGTCGTGAGAGAGATTGTTGTGTGGAAGTATAGTGTCGTGAGAGATTGTTGTTGGTGTGTGTGGAAGTATAATGTCGTGAGAGATTGTTGTTGGTGTGTGGAAGTATAGTGTCGTGAGAGATTGTTGTTGGTGTGTGGAAGTATAGTGTCGTGAGAGATTGTTGTTAATGTGTGGAAGTATAATGTCGTGAGAGATTGTTGTTGGTGTGTGGAAGTATAATGTCGTGAGAGATTGTTGTTAATGTGTGGAAGTATAATGTCGTGAGAGATTGTTGTTGGTGTGTGGAAGTATAATGTCGTGAGAGATTGTTGTTGGTGTGTGGAAGTATAGTGTCGTGAGAGATTGTTGTTGTGTGGAAGTATAGTGTCGTGAGAGATTGTTGTTGGTGTGTGGAAGTATAATGTCGTGAGAGATTGTTGTTGGTGTGTGTGGAAGTATAATGTCGTGAGAGATTGTTGTTAATGTGTGGAAGTATAATGTCGTGAGAGATTGTTGTTGGTGTGTAGGAATATAGTTTTATGGAATTAATTTTGGTGATGTGTGAGGCCTCAAGTTGTATGGAAGTCTCTTATTGATGTGTAGGTCAATAGTTTTATCAACTTTTTTTGATGTGTGTGGCTAGACGCTGGCCTGCTGGCTCAGTTTGAATTCGAATTATATAAATAAATATATATATGGTCAAGACTGTATAGGACATCTAAATAAATATATACCATAGGAAAGTAATGGATGAACGAACGAACTTTATTTTCAAAGGGTTAAGAGTTGGCTCACAAGCCTATCTTATATTCTGCTCTTCTGTCCTCACGCCATGCATACATTATTTATGAACACATTTTTTTAGAAGACAGTAATAATAATAATAATAATAATAATAATAATAATAATAATAATAATAATAATAATAATAATAATAATAATAATAATAATAAGAGATTTAATAGGCATCATCAACAACATCTTTGTAACAATGTACTCTAAGTATGACTACATTTTAAAACAATTATAACACAAAATACAGAAAATCTTGGTGGAAATCAACAGTATTCTTATGAAACTGTTATCTTCTAAGGGGGCATGTAGTCTGAAGTGATATATTATTCAAAAAGCTTCCAACTGTATTCATAGGGGTTGTTGATATTTTTGAATGGTTGGGGAAGTTGGTTCCACAGATGAGCTGCAGAGTAAACGACAGTGACTACACAAGTGTCCAGTGTTTTTTCTCACACAGACAGTGTAGACTTTACGACTGTTGCTGTCAGAGTCCCTCGCTTCTCACAGACCGCACTTCTCCCTGTGTCTGCAGGCACCAAGAAAGTCAAGAAACCGTTGGATCTGAGACACAAGGCCATCCTCAACCACGGCTACAGCAATCCTCAGTGTGATGTGTCTTCAGGTATCTTACATAACTTGTGATGTCCGTATCACAAAAATAACAGCAACTCATTCACACTTTACCCCCACGGAGCCGGACATTGGCTCCTAGGTCGACCCAGCCCTACATGGGTACCAGGCGTGGAAGTAAAGGTGGCCGGCCTGATGTTGACCACATCACCCACCAAGTGCCGATTGGTATATAAAATATAGGTCCAGCACTTTATGCCCAATGTGCCTAAAGGTGTGGAAAATTGTCTGTTACTTTCCCAACACTAGACTAATGATTACTTGGTAGCCATTTTGTGGTGCCCCATTGTAACTGTGCTATACGACTGAATGGGATTTGCCCCGGTGTGGGGCTCATCCTTGAGGTGGTAATCCTACCGTATAAAAATCTGCAAGAGAAAGAAACATTCAAAAATTAAACAAAATTATATTTAAAAAAATAGTACATATCCTTGTAGGATAAGTATGTGATGCCCTTTTTAGGTGCATATATAAAAGTGTATGTGTGTGTGTACGTGCGGATATCTTCACCTTGAGCCTGCTCACCCTTCCCAATATGTTAGGAGACTGATCCGGCCCACACCTCTCCAATAATTTTGTGAGGGGCTTAAGAGGCCGGCTTTAACTTTATTTAGAAATTCTCCTGATATATTTGGTTTGTTTTGGTTTGGTTTGGTTTAAACAACATCATTGCACAAGGGTAATAACCCATTAAGTGCCCCCTTCTACTTCTAACTCAAACCTGAGTCCGAAAAATCTCAACGAAATGCCCGAACTCCGTAATACCGGCAAGGATCCTGAAATACATTAGGTAGATTTTTAACTTCAAATTTTGTTAAGGCGGCGCCGTTAGGCTACTCTTTTTGATTTCCAACTGCTAGGAGATCTTTTTTTTTTTACGTGCGCAACAATACACACGGGTGTCCAATCATGCTACCCAGAGACCAGAGGAAATTACGAGAAGTCCATGTGAAAAAAATTCCAGCCTTCACCGGTGCCTAAATCCCTAAGTCCGGGACCTCCGTCACTCTTTTATCGCATCAATAATAATAATAAAAATAATAATATGTTGGATGGGAAATAAATATATTAATATCCTTAGAACAATATGAAGTGTGCAAACAAATATTGCTCTGTTAAAATAGCTATGTTACAGAATTAGTGGGGGTGGGGAGAGCCCAATTTGTGTGTGTGTGCAGACCTACTGCCCCCTCCCCTCTCAAAAAGCGTGACGTAAAAGGCTACTGATTAGGGGAGTTTCCTCTGAGAACGAAGTGCATCTGTCTGGGAGGTGAAGAGCCTTTACTCTGCAGATAAATTAACCAAACATGTGAAATTGATGTGCACGCAAAACTCAGATTCCAAAAAAAAACATCAAAGTCTAGAAGTGGACGAAGAACCAGTACTTTCTGCTGGAGCTTAGGTCGGTGCAGGCGAAGAAAATGAATACTTTTCATACATTATTTGACGAGTTTCCACAAACTACATAGAACTAATGACCAGCAAACAAACGATGACCCGATGTCGGCAATCTACAGCACCACAGTGTGGTAGCACAAGCGATCTTCGATGACCTGTTAAGTAAATTGAAGTACAGTATATGTTCTCCTTGAACAAGTAACTCCTCTTCTTCTGCTCTTTACCCCCCACCGGAGCATACACCCTCAACAAAACCCACGCTAAGTTGCCCTATCCAGTGCTACCACAATCTGCTCACATGATGTACCCTGCATTTTGTTTTCAGACTCCATACTGCTTTTTTTTTTTCTAATGGTTTGTCAATATTTCTATGCATTACACTGTAAAGTTATTAGATGTACATTGTTCTCATGTTTTCTGAACGTGTCCTATCCAAAGCCAGTGTTTTTTTTTTTTTTTTCACTTCTAGATTCACTGGAACGTGTTAAATGCCCCTTTTTTCCCCCCCTTTTTTCCAATGTTCCGTATTAGTGATTTAATCATTTGATTCCATCCATTCAGCACAAGTACCTGTAAATAAATGTGAACTAACAAGAAGCATATAATACTCGTAATGATCAATGTCTTCTTTTTTAAATGTTTTTATATACATAATCATTATAATTTATCCGTTTAAAATATTTTTTTTTACTTTAAATTCTCTATTTTCCTTAGCAACCTGCTGTTCACGTGACCAAACCAGTAGTGATACTAACACGGGCTTCATCGTGGCACCATCTGGGAGGGCAACCAGCTATCTTGCAGATCGGGTCCAAGCCGGCAGAGAGCCCTAAGAGTACCCCAGAGAAGGTGGGTCGGTCAGTCGAATATTATCTGTTAACTCTGAATCGTCTACCTTTCTTTCTGTTTACCTGTCTGCTTGTCTGTCTTCTGTCTGTCTGTCTTCTCATCTTCCCCTTCTTTATTCCCTTCTTTCTGTCTCTTTTCCTTCTTTCCATCATTCCTTCGTATATTTACTCTGCTTTTTCATTTCCTTATTCACGTTCTCTTCGTCCTCCACCATTACCTGCTCCTCTTCCTCCTCCTCCTCTTTCTTCTTCTTCTTCTTCTTCTTCTTCTTCTTCTTCTTCTTCTTCTTCTTCTTCTTCTTCTTCTTCTTCTTCTTCTTCTTCTTCTTCTTCTTCTTCTTCTTCTTCTTTCTTCTTCTTCTTCTCTTACTACTACTTCTTCTTTCGTTCTTCACATACTACTTCACTTCTTCTTCCACTCTGAAATAATTATGTTGAGTCGTTGGCTCGTATTGGTCTAAGGGATATCCCGTGGCCAATATACGCTCAACTTATTTCAGGAGTAGGGCAACTCAAGCTTGGGCACTACAAAATATATAATATTCCTAGGCACACATGGCTGGACACCTCTACTACTATTAAAAGTTAGCCCCCAGGTTTTGATAGTATACTATCATAGCCGTGTTAACACAGATTACACTTATTACTCACACCAACATAAAAGCTAGACAGAATGGTGAAACAGGGACACCCAAGTCAGCCTTGCAAATTTTTTCATGTAATGAGTAAAACATAAATACAAAAATAAATGAATTGATAATCAAGAGGAATCAGTGAATGGAGTTCAGGAATCAATGACACAACCCAGATATTGAAGCAGCCAGAAGTTCTTGATTTTTACACGAGTTCATCATCGAAATCACAAGGTGCTGTGGGAAGAGAGCATGATTGTAATTAATAGATCACTTATCCCAGTTCATAGGTCCCTGCTCTCCTCAGTCCATGGTGATTTGACTGTGGTTGACTCAATAGGTAGCGATGCCTCGATTTGATCTGACTGTCTCACAGGTGATGACACAGGGTCTGCATAAGAGCCCAACAAAGCTTTTGAAGACTGTGGTGCCCGCTGTCTCACTGGTGCGGACACAAAAACTGCATAAGAGCCCGACAAAGCTCTTGAAGACTGTGGTGCCCGCTGTCTCACTGGTGCGGACACAAAAACTGCATAAGAGCCCAACAAAGCTCTTGAAGACTGGTGCCCGCTGACTGTCTCACAGGTGCGGACACAAAAACTGCATAAGAGCCCGACAAAGCTCTTGAAGACTGTTTCTCTGGATTGATGACATAAGTGTCTGCAATTGTCCACCAGTCCTGGAACTCACAAACAAGCTCTTGGCATGCTGAGGCAGTGGCAACAATATACAGGACTTTTGGGTGTACGTGGTGCCCAGAATGGTATGGGTTGGTGGTTGTTGGCTGGACTGTGATTCGTCTGCCTGATCTCTAAGGAGGTATTATCCTGTCAGGAAAGAACTAAGAATTAGTAATCAACTTTAATCACACACCAGCTCACCCCACACTCTGCTACCCTTCTCCATTCCTCAGAGTGTAACTCTCAAGAACAGGAGACAATGTCTCCTTTCATTTATCTGTCTGTAAATTAGTGCAACATATAAAAGGCAAGGTATATAGTGGAGATAGATAGACACTACCACACATAGCTCATCCTCTCTCCACCCTCACATCTGCACTCGCAGACATACAATGTATACAGTAAGTACCTAAATAAAATTCACGTCTCCACAGACTGTATACACGTCTTGACACTTAGGAATCAGGCGAGAGAATGCCGCTCAAATCTAAACTCGGCGTCTCTAGGAAAGAAGTCCCCTGTATTCATGCCCAAGGAGTAAACCGGTTTACAGGAATTTCTGAATTAAACACCAGAAATCTCAGCCCACAGTTGTAAGTTTGAAAATGAAGATATCTCTAATCAACTAGAGGGTCTAGAAATGAATATTTCACCAGATAAAGGTATATATCAATATAAGGGACTATATACCCCTCCGGACGTGTTTAAGTTTGAAATGTGACTGCCCGCTTAGGCAAGTCAGAGTCACGACTCGTCCATCGTGTAGGGTTGGCTGCTCACTTCACGACATTCTTCTTCTTCTTCTTCTTCTTCTTCTTCTTCTTCTTCTTCTTCTTCTTCTTCTTCTTCTTCTTCTTCTTCTTCTTCTTCTTCTTCTTCTTCTTCTTCTTCTTCTTCTTCTTCTTCTTCTTCTTCTTCTTCTTCTTCTTCTTCTTCTTCTTCTTCTTCTTCTTCTTCTTTTGCTTTCTTTCTTCTTCTTCTTCCTTCTTCTTCTTCTTCTTCTTCTTCTTCTTCTTCTTCTCTTCTTCTCTCTTCTTCTTCTTCTTCTTCTTCTTCTTCTTCTTTTCTTCTTCTCCTTCTTCTTCTTCTTCCTTTTCTTCTTCTTCTTCTTCTTCTTCTTCTTCTTCTTCTTCTTCTTCTTCTTCTTCTTCTTCTTCTTCTTCTTCTTCTTCTCATCCATGTCTTCCTCCTATTCATTTTCTCTGATAATGATGCGATTCTGTGAGCTCGTTTACAGAAGGAAATGGGAATGACTTTTAATCAGTCCGTGTAAACACTCTAGAAATAAAACTCTATAGCTTATATTTTTCTTTACAATCATAATCTGTCAGAGAATCACGACATACTCCTGATACTGGCAACAAGCAACACTTTGGGACAGCTAGACTGTTTCTGAATGTTGTTCAACATGCTCTAGTAGTTCCTAACATGATGTCTACGTAACCCGCGGTGCGTGGAACAAATTTAAGGGATCCGTAAAATGACAATTTTCAACCCTCTTGCTAGCTATTCTAACATTTATTTAGTTTATCTTTCTCCTTTTTCTTCGTCGCCTTCACCAGCCGTATTGTCCGGCGGAAAGTTCTGTTTATTCTTTCCTTTGCGATTTTAGTCTTAATTTTTGCTATCACATCCGTTTATAGGTGTGGTATTGAGACGATTGGTTTCTTGCCTCTCAACCAAATGCACTCCAACTTCGATGGAAACTTCTAATCACTTGGCTTTTACAAAATGCTTGTTAGATATGTAGTGGGTCTGTTTTTCCCCCTAACACCGGGGCTCTGCAACGCACATGGGAAAGACTTTCTTTTGAAAGGACTATTTGAAATATGGGTACTGTGACATATCTTCCAAATTAGGAGAATGTCGCGAGTCTTATCTAATTGAAAGTCGCTGTGCTAGAGTATATGCTTATTTTGATGTGTGTGTGTGTGTTTTCAGACAAAACTCTCTTCTGTTCCTCGTCGCCGCAGACTTGGGCAAAGTGTCGCACCGAACCTTTGCCTACTTATCACACACGAAGAGACAGAAACTGGCGAGGAGAAACCTGTCGTTCATCAAATCAGATTTCAAACATTACCTGAAGTCACCCTCGTTGACTCCTCTGAAAATTTTTCAAAAGGCGTTGTTTGCCAGATGCAGCATAAAGCCTCTACTGCCAGCGAAGGAGACCCATCTGTCGTGGACAGCACTCAGTCCAGCACTGGGGAGGATTCCTCTCACGAACACACCCACGTCGGACCTCGACAAGTCTCCATGGTTATCTCACAGAGCCAGCCAAATATCTACACTCGAAAGAGACCTAAGCTTCGAGAATCTCACTCAGTAAACAAAGGTGGGAGATCGAAATCCGTTGATGAAACTCCGGTGAACACACGAAGACATTACGACAGATATGGCCCAAGTCAAGGAGTCGATAACTTGTCCTTCAATGTGCGACCCAGATCTGGTTCAGAAACTGGACGACCTGCCAAAGAAATCATCAGATCCTGGCTTCATGACCCCAGGGGGTCGTTTCGTGGATCTGGGGACCGAACTGGGAGGAGGCAAAGTCACGTGATTATGGAGGAGGATGTGCAAGAGAACGAGGAAGACAAGTTTGATATTGATTCGAGGCTTCAGTTCATCCAGTCAGAGGCAGAAATAATCAAAATTTGAACTGTGAAGACAACTGTCACGTAGACTAGCAATAATTTCATTATAGTCACAGAAGTTCCTTCATAAACGATATTTCTAAATGATATTCTCATTTTGAACAGTAGAGGAATGTGATAAGTGGTGAAATATTTATTCGTTCCTTGATATTATTCATTCCAGCAATTGAAAAAAAAAAGACACACGTTACAGCGAGGGACAGAGAGAGAGAGAGAGAGAGAGAGAGAGAGAGAGAGAGAGAGAGAGAGAGAGAGAGAGAGAGAGAGAGAGAGAGAGAGAGAGAGAGAGAGAGAGAGAGAGAGAGAGAGAGAGAGAGAGAGAGAGAGAGATGAGGAGCCTTGATGTAACAGCTAGAATGTATATTCTGATATTTTTAAATCAAATGTTAGTGCCCTGTCCAGTACTGAAGAGTGGACAACGCCAGAGAACTCACCCCAGCCTCATGGCATTAAGCCGATGAGTTGAATGTCTGCGGGACTGGTATTTCCACAGAAGGTCTATAGTTATGCTTGTCAGGGCGGTGTATTCTTATAAGAGAAGTCATTGGTTATATTATCTGGAAGATCTTTTGTTATCACATAAAGTCTCAGGTAGTCTGGGAAATCTGTTGTTATCACAGCATGTGTTTAATGATGGTGTCTGGAAGATCTGTTGTTATCACAGCATGTCTTTGATTATGGCGTCTGGAAGATCTGTTGTTATCACAGCATGTCTTTGATTATGGCGTCTGGAAGATCTGTTGTTATAACAGCATGTCTTTGATGATGATGTCTGGAAGATCTGTTGTTACCACTGAAAGTAGCTTGGTTGATTGCCTCTTATAGATAAGTCTCCACCGGCTTGAGTATGCTTCTTATGCATCGCAATCTCTCCACTGTCGTCCTAGCGGGGCATGCCTAACGCAGATAGGATCGACGGCAGGCGCATTTGCTAGAGAGGTGTGGAACCAACAGTCTGTACACGCATACGATTGTAGATTGGTTCAAAAAAAGGACGTGCGCGTAAAACTCAGATCCTGGAACTAGTAGACTAAATTTTAAATGACATTCAGTTAGAGTTCACACATCCAGCAAACGAAAGAAGAAGAAGAAGAAGAAGAAGAAGAAAAAGAAGAAGAAGAAGAAGAAGAAGAAGAAGAAGAAGAAGAAGAAGAAGAGGTTCTCAGTTGCAGATATATGGCGGTTATTGTATCTTGTATCTAACATCACAACAAGTAACTGGATTAGTTGCCAGAGAGGTCTATTGTTTTATCACAGAATGAAATGTATGAGATTGCTGTCAAGATCTATTGTTATCACGGAGGTAAGTTTGCTTGGCTGTTGTTAGTCGTATTGTTATCACAGATCTATTGTTGACATTGAGTACGTCAGTAGTAGCCACTTTAGACCATTACTGGCACATCAGCTATACTCCGAACAAGCCTGATGGCACATTTGTTGACATCTGTTGTTTTTTATTGATCATGTCTTTGTTATGTTATTGCTAAACACATGTTTTGTGATCATATGTAACTTGCCACATTATGTTATATAGACTATATTGGTCTAATTTGTTAGGTTTCAAGTTTTATCATGTTAATATGAATCATTATTGTGGTAGTCTTCGAAAGTCTTTGATGTGTTAGCAAATATCTTTAGACATAACGCCTTTTCAGATTTTTTCTTCTTCTTTTTGTTTCTTTCTTTCTTTTCATCTTTCTTCATGAATTTCTTTCTTTCTTTCTTTCGTTGCGTCTTTCTTCTTTCTTTCTTTCTTTTTTTTTTTTTTGTCTTTCTGTCTGTCTTTCTTTCTTTTCTTTTTCTTTTTTTTCTATCTTTCTTTCTTCCTTGTGTTCATCTCCAAATTGTGCAAGGCCTGCCTCTTCTGGACCCCAGTCGCTATGTTTAACCAAAACACTTGTTATGTCAGAGCTAGTTTAGCACTAGAGTTGCACGAAGTATACCTTTCGACCAACAATGTTCACACTCAATATTGCTTCACATGCCACAGATAGTTTACCTACGACAACATAAACAAATAAGGCTTCACAGAAACACATTTGTACAATTACTTTCTGGTGAAATAGTTCAAGGTCAGTTGTAAACTGAAGGATAATCGCAAAACTGAAGTTCTAGAACAAGACCAAAGTCCAGAAGTGGACGAACAACATCAGTAGTTTACAGCTAGTCAGCGCTAGTTATAAGAAAAAGACTTTTGTTACTGATTTCTAAATCTCATCCATAAGAGGATAAGAGAAGCGAAATATGTTGGGTTGAATTCCAGAAATACATCCTATAGATCGCACAGGGTATAAGGCAGTGGGGGCAGTGGGGGCAGGGGTAAATCATTAGCCCTGTGTGTCACAGAATATCGGGGGGGGGGGGGTAAAATCATTAGCCCTGTGTGTCACAGAATATCGGGGGGGGGGGTAAAATCATTAGCCCTGTGTGTCACAGAATATCGGGGGGGGGGGGGAAAATCACAGAATGTGTGTGTCACAGAATATCGGGGGGGGGGGGGGTAAAATCATTAGCCCTGGTGTGTCACAGAATATCGGGGGGGGGGGGGGGTAAAATCATTAGCCCTGTGTGTCACAGAATATCGGGGGGGGGGGGGGGGTTGGAAAATCATTAAATCACATAATATAGCCTCATTAGCACTGTGTCACAGAATATCTATCGGGGGGGGCGGGGGGGTAAAATCATTAGCCCTGTGTGTCAGTGAATGTCAGGGGGGGGGGGGGGGTTAAATCATAATCCTGGTGTGTCAGGGAATGTCAGGAGGGGGGGGGGGGGGTTTAAATCATTAGCCTGTGTGTCACAGAAGTGTGGGGGGGGGGGGGGTTTAAATCATTAGCCCTGTGTGTCACAGAATGTGGGGGGGGGGGGGGGGTTAAAATCAAGTTATGCCCTGTGTGTCACAGAAATGTGGGGGGGGGGGGGGTTACGTCAGAATCATTAGCCCTGTGTGTCACAGAATATGGGGGGGGGGGGTTCAAAATCATTAGCCCTGTGTGTCACAGATGTGTTAACCTCACAGAAGCCCTGTCAGTCAACACATCTCGGGGGGGGGGGTTTAAATCATTAGTCAAGAGCCAGTCCAGAATGGAGGGGGGGTGGGGGGGGGGGTTAAATCATTAGCCCTGTGGTCATGGAAGTGGGGGGGGGGGATCAGTCATTAGTCCCTGTGTGTCACAGAACTGTGGGTGGGGGGGGGGGGGGGTTAAAGCGAATATTGGGGCCTGTGTGTCAGGAACTACATTCCTATGGATTCACAGGAGGTGGGGGGGGGGGGCGTTAAATCATTAGCCCTGTGTGTCACAGAATGTGGGGGGGGGGGGGGTTTAATCATTAGCCCTGTGTGTCACAGAATGTTTTGGGGGGGGGGGGGGGGTTAAATCATTTAGGGTGGGGGGGGGGTTTAAATCATTAGCCCTGTGTGTCACAGAATGTGGGGGGGGGGGGGTTTAAATCAGTGGGGGGGGGTCACAGAACATGTGGTGGTTAAATCATTAGCCCTGTGTGTCACAGAATGTGGCGGGGGGGGGGGTTTAAATCATTAGCCCTGTGTGTCACAGAATGTGGGGGGGGGGGGGGGTTTAAAATCATTAGCCCTGTGTGTCACAGTTTCTAAATATCGGGGGGGGGGGGGGGGGGGTTAAAATCATTAGCCCTGTGTGTCACAGAATGTGTGGGGGGGGGGGTTTAAATCATGAATTAGCCCTGTGTGTCACAGAATGTGTGGGGGGGGGGAGTTTAAATCATTAGCCCTGTGTGTCACAGAATGTGGGGGGGGGGGGGGGTTAAATCATTAGCCCTGTGTGTCACAGAATGTGGGGGGGGGGGGGTTAAATCATTAGCCCTGTGTGTCACAGAATGTGGGGGGGGGGGGGGGGTTTTAAATCATTAGCCCTGTGTGTCACAGAATGTGGGGGGGGGGGGGGTTTAAATCATTAGCCCTGTGTGTCACAGAATGTGGGGGGGGGGAGGGGGGGTGTTTAAATCATGTAGCCCTGTGTGTCACAGAATGTGGGGGGGGGGGGGTTTAAATCATTAGCCCTGTGTGTCACAGAATGTGGGTGGAGGGGGGGGGGGTTAAATCATTAGCCCTGTGTGTCACAGAATGTGGTGGGGGGGGGGGGGGTTTAAATCATTAGCCCTGTGTGTCACAGAATGGGGGGGGGGGGGGGGGGGTAAAATCATTAGCCCTGTGTGTCACAGAATGTGGGGGGGGGGTTAACATCATTAGGGTCACAGAGGGGGGGTGTGGGGGGGGGGGGTGTAAAATCATTAGCCCTGTGTGTCACAGAATGTGGGGGGGGGGGTTTAATGCATTAGCCCTGTGACAGAATGAGTGCTGATTAAAAAAATGAATATAAATGTTTCCTGTTTAAATAAACGGCAAGAAAGTGAACCAGCCAACCCAGCACATTGTACGCCCATCTAGTATATGTTTTTTTGCGTATCCTTTACAGAACGTTGCAAAACCAACCCCAACAGCCCCTGGCTGTTGCGTATCTAGTATGTGAGAATAACTATATTCCTCTTCGAGTCAGTGCTACTAGTGCTTCTGTTTTGTCTCAAAATCTTGAGTTATGGAAAAAATCCTGTCGAAGGTTCTGAACTGGTTACCGTCTACCTCAGTCTAACAAAAATCTATACTGTCCAGTTTATGTATAAAATAAATTGGACAAGAGTATATAGATATAGTAAGTTCTTGTTAATACGAAATCAAAGGAACTGAAAAACTGAGAGTTCACGTTAACAAAAGATTTGTGCAAACCGACGACAAATAAAGGTACATCCCTATTGGGACCATCATAATGTTTTATGTTAACCGATAAGCCAGTTCAATTTAAAGAGGTTTTACTCTACTAAGGTCTAGTACAGTGTTCTTCAGCTCGTGGGGAAATTTCCCAAAAAGTCTATCTACTCATTTAACAAGAAAAAAATGTTTCCTCTCTGAGTTACAGAGTTGTCAGTTAGAGAGTTGTCAGTTACAGAGTTGTCAGTTACAGAGTTGTCAGTTACAGAGTTGTCAGTTACAAAGTTGTCAGCTACAGAGTTGTCAGTTACAGAGTTGTCAGATACAGAGTTGTCAGTTACAAAGTTGTCAGTTACAGAGTTGTCAGTTACAGAGTTGTCAGATAGAGTTGCCAGTTACAAAGTTGTCAATTACAGAGTTGTCAGTTACAGAGTTGTCAGTTACAGAGTTGTCAGTTACAGAGTTGTCAGTTACAGAGTTGTCAGTTACAAAGTTGTCAGTTACAGAGTTATCAGTTACAGAGTTGTCAGTTACAAAGTTGTCAGTTACAGAGTTGTCAGTTACAGAGTTGTCAGTTACAGAGTTGTCAGTTACAAAGTTGTCAGTTACAGAGTTGTCAGACTGAGACTTTCCCAGCCATGTCAGTAAAGAACAAACAGGTACAAAGAATGGATTCTACTGCAGCCTTTCGTTTATCAGCAACTGCGCTCTAGAAACGTATATGAAGTTTTATAAAATTCTAAGCAGTAACAGATGTAGCAGTAGCCGAAAATTTTAGTTTGTTCCATAGGATTTGAAGATATATATATATTTTTTTTTCTTTAGATATCCAGAAACTATGAGTTGTTAACCCTTTGGTTCGGTACAGGGGCTATCGCAACCCTTCGGCCTTGATTACATGATCATCATCATCATGTAGCAGGTCCTTTGCAGAACGTAGGTCTCATCATTGTCTGCCTGAAAAAAACTCGGTCTCTCGCCAGTTCTCCCGCCTCATGTACTTTCATACTCAAAGAGTCACTTAAATCCTGTGCCCATCTTCGTGTCGGTCGGCCTCTGCCCCTCATTCCTGGTACCATGCCTTCTGCTATAACTTTTTCCAATCCGTCGTGGCGCTTCGAGAAAGGATGTTGTTTATTAGCCAATCTTCCTTGATGTTCAGATCTTTTAAGATGTCAATATTTCTCCTCTTTTTTGTCCAAGATATTCTGAAAATCTGTCTATAGCATTTCAGCTCAAAAGCCCCTATTCTCTTTCTTAAGGACTGAGAGATAGTCCACGACTCACATCCGTATGTAGCCACGGGGAAGATGCATGCTCTCAACATTCTAATTTTGATCTCCTTGCTGGTGCTTAACGATAGACTTTTAAGGTTGTTCAATCTGTGCATTGCTATGGCCATACCGCCTTTTAATTTCTGTCGAACAGTCTCCATAATAAATACCGTAAATCTGGGAGAAATGTGGCTTTTCTGCCTAACCCCGGGCGTGAACCCGGACCACAAGGAGTTCGTTACCCGGTCGCCGCGCAGTCCGGTGCTAGTGAGCCGAGATGATTTGACGAATAAACTGGCTTTATATTTGTTTCTGTTTCTGGTTTTGATTGGATACCAAGTGGGGCGTGAAATAATGATCCCCATTTTTGGTGACCGCAGGAGCCGACAGGTTGAGAAACTCTGTTCTAGTATGTATAGACCTTAGCGACGAGCAAATTTAGACCTTGCAATATATCATAAATGACATTATTGTGTATCATACATAAACAGTCATGCGTAGCATATGTGTGTGTGTATGTATATATATTTATAGACATAATGCCGAATACATTGAATATGCTTTTTGACATAATTACTATGTTTGTGATATTTTTCATATTTAAACAAAAATTTGTAGATGTTGAAATATTTATTGAATGAATTTATCATAAAATCTATGCAGTAAACTAAAGTTTGTATGTTTGTGTTTTTGTGCATGTGTTTAAGGTCTGATCTGAGTGTAATTTATCAGTCAGGAATGCACGGAGAAATGTGTTCATGATTACTATTCTTCATCTGTTATTTGGCTTATCCTTACAATATTACAAATAGAGAAATCAGATTTTCTTCTTCTTCTTCGTTTTTTTGTCTTCCTTTTTTCTTCTTTTTCTTCGTCGTCCTTCTTCCTGCTACTGCTGCTCTGCTGCTCAGCTGCTGCTACTGCCTATTATTGCCTGGATGCTACCACTTTTGCGGTTTAGACAGTGGGTATTTCAACCTGAAGATTTACAGCCGCATGGCTAGTGCTGTCGCCACGACTGTGCAGATGAGGATTTTTGTTGTTGTTGCCCCCGACGGATAAAATCCCCAGTCTTACCGAGGATTCGAGCCTGGGTCTCCGGCATGAGAGCTAGACTTTCTAACTGTTCGGCCAGCCGCTCCTCCCTCCTACTAACACTATTATTAAAACTACTACTTCTTCTATTTTTACCTCCTCCCCTTTCTCTTCCTTTCCCTCTCTCTTCTATCAGACTGAATACGACAGGCACGATTTTGACAAGACCAGTTGTTATGTGTTGATCTGTCTATATGCAATGCTTGAAAAAGGTCTATTACTTTTCTCTTTGTATAAATTTACCTCAGAGTTCGGCAACACTCTATACACTGGCAAATAGACGAATAAAGCTGTGACTGTTGACAGTAATGAAGCCCAGAATATCAGTTAGCAAAGGTCAGTGATAAATGAAGAAAAGCAGGCTTTTTTCAAAACCAGCTGCTCTTTAGGGCTCTCAGACCTTTCCTAACTCTAAGTATGAAATTGTCTACTTGAAACTTGTATGATAAGCACCTGTCAAAGGTCATGGCCAGGTATTTCATCGTGTCCATTCTCTCGATGTCTATACCGCACATGCTTGCGACTGGAGTAGGCGTTCTGATAGTGTCGGTATTCAGAGAGACGCATGTTAACGAGACTTTTGCTGGGTTCACCTGTGCTCTTTATTCCTAGCCCCACTCACTGAATCTATCTTGTTCCTGTTCTGGCCTTGTTGATATTGCGTGCCTGTTTCGTCCTCGACTGTACACAAGAAAAGCGTCAGTATGCGACAGTGATCTGCCCAGGCTTTGTGCGCTGTTGGTTTCTGCTGTGTGCACATTTAATTGTACTGGGGGCAGTGGTGATCCCTGGAGATGGTCCAGCAGGACATGATGAGGTTTTGGCTGGAGTTACATGTTGACTAGGATCAGAAAACACGCAATGGACACGAAACATATCCTCAACCAGTTTACAACTAAGACAGTATTAAATAAACAAAAGAGAACTGAAATACTTTGGCCACATAAAGGATAGTATATGCTTTGAAAAAAAGACATACTGGAGGGAAAGGTCAAGGGCAAGAGAGCAAGAGGTAGACAACGATACAAATGGGAGGTCAACATCAAGGGATGGACGAACAGCAGTTGGGAGAGCGTACAACCAAGACAAGAGATAGCGCGTGTTTGAGATCCAATGCAGCCAACCTTCATTGTGGACACAGCACCTGGCTGATGATGAAGACAATATCACGTGCTCTTAAAACGTAGACAGATGAAAGACTGAGCACTGGTGTGATTGTTCGGTGTGAAACTGCCTCGTTTTTTGATACCAAATAATAAAAACACATGTTCATGAAATTTGTATTAACAATATACTAATATCATACTATATTACCAGTTGCATACTCAATAATATTTGTTTGTTTAAAATTGTTGTATATTAAATATCATCGACTTCAGCCAGTATCTCACATTTTGATTAGGAAAATTACATGTGATATGTTCATAAATAGATTTATGCTCATAAAAAGATTATGTTTGTAATAGACTTATGTAATTAAATAGATCTAATGATACGATTGTGGGATCCATCGCAACCATTGTATATCATATGTATATCTTTGTTGACTTTATATATAGCAAATTAGCAATTTAATTTTGGTGAGTATATATTAATACAGATCGTAGAGCTTTGTGGTCGTTCTTGTTATTAACTTGATTTATTTGATGCAAATACGGATTCTGGTTCACTTTGCTGATGTTTGTATACATCGCATTTCGGTGCGGGTTTCTGGTCCCACTCGGGAGGAGGGGTGGAAAAAAAGGGGGGGGGGGGCGAAATAAAGAATGAATTAGGCTCCCGGCCCCACTTTTGGGGGGAAACAAAGAATAAGTCACTACTCTTTTCCTTCAATGGGATAATATGCGACTTTTTTGGGGTTAATTTTAATGGGAAGATAGAGCTATATACATCCTATCATGAGATATGGAACTGAATCATGAACAATTGGACGATTAGTGAATAATTATGAGGAAGCTGCAGAGATGCGGTTTACAGACAAATGATAAGAATGATCTGGACAGATAAGAGTAATGCAGATGCCTTGAAAGAAACCGATTCAGGAGGAAAATGTATTGTCCACATTAGAAGGTGAGAATCTATTTTCTTTGCTTGTGTCTGGAGAAGGATAAAACTAGAGAAGATCATGACGGGAAGGGGGCAGAGAGAGGGAAGGGGGCAGACAGAGGGAAGGGGGCAGAGAGAGGGAAGGAGGCAGAAAGAGAAAAGGGGGAAGACAGAAGGAAGGGGGCAGAGAGAGGGAAGTGGCAGAGAGAGGGAAGGGGGCAGAGAGAGGGAAGTGGCAGAGAGAGGGAAGTGGCAGAGAGAGGGAAGGGCAGAGAGAGGGAAGGGGCAGAGAGAGGGAAGGGGCAGAGAGAGGGAAGGGGGCAGACAAAGGTAAGGGGCAGAGAGAGGGAAGGGGGCAGAGAGAGGGAAGGGGGCATAGAGAGGAAAGGGGGCAGAGAGAGGGAAGGGGGCATAGAGAGGAAAGGGGGCAGAGAGAGGGAAGGGGGCAGAGAGAGGAAAGGGGGCAGAGAGAGGGAAGAGGCAGGGAGAAACCGAAAAGATGATGGGCAGTTTGACTCCATGGCATGAAAGTTCGTATGTATCAAAATTAATGGAAAGTACACGAGACAGAAGGTTAGGGATAGACATAACTACTAACGCCCCACGGCATGGACTAAAAAAATTAAGAAGTAATCGGCTGTGTTGAGTTGAAAGATGCAAATATCACAACCCGGCTGGAAAACGCAACACATTGTATGAGCTATATATTTTAGTGTATGTTAAGGGCGAACATAAAAGAAGAAAATATACACCTGTTTGTGTTAAAGAGAAGTCTGGACCAGTGTTCCTCAAATATTCTACACACGTAGCCCATCTCAACAGAAGAACTTGTTTCGCAGCCGACCAAAAACAGAAGAACTTGTCTCGTGAGACACCGAAAACAGGAAAACCTGTTTCACGTCACACCAAAAACTTGAGAACTTGTTTCGCCTCCTACCAAAAACAAGAGAAGTTGTTTCACGTCTTATCAAAAACTGGAGAACCTGTTTCGCGGTCCACCAAAAACTGGAGAACTTGTTTCGCGGTCCACCAAAAACTGGAGAACTTGCTTCGCGGCCCACCAAAAACTGGAGAATTTGTTTCGCGGCCCACTATAACATGAAAACGTGTTTCGCGAACAAGCTGAAAGCTAACCAATCGCAGCAACAAAAGAAAATGCAGAGATTAGTAATTTAGTTACATTCGATGTCACACAGTTACATTCTCAGATATAACGACTACAGCTGAGCAGAGGTTACTAAATCTCTGTGGTTGAACATGGTTTCCGGGATGTAAGTAAAAGTAAGTAAAGGACTCCTTTCCGCGCCTTTAGGCGTATAGGGCATATAGGGCTAGACCTACATTTTGTATAGACCAATTGGCACAAGATGGGTGATGTGGTCAGCATCCTGCCGGCTGACTTTACCTTCCGGGACTGCACCCGGTGCCCACTTAGGCTGGGTCGACCAGGAAGCCAAGGTCATTTTTGAAAATAATTCGGTGCCGCCAGGGAGCGAACCAACGACCTTCTAGCCGCTCGGCCACGGCGACACCCTTTTCGGGATGTACTCGTACCTTTTTTACATTCCTCCTTGATGCCTTAACCCTACAGACTGTAGTGAAAAAGTACTAACCCTTCCTCGTTTTATGATTAAGCAAAAACTCTGCCAGCCCACTTAGACTTTTCCCTCAGCCCATTTAGACTTGTCCCCCAGACGTCTTGATTTGTCCGAAGCCCATTTGGACGTTCCCCCCAGCCCACTTGGACTTGTATCCAGCCTACTGATGGGCCGAGGCCCACCAGCTGAAGAACATTGCTGTTGACAGTTGCAAGACGTATCATGTTTTCATATTTTTGTTACGAAAAAGTTTATGTTGTAGTGGATGTAGATAAATACATGGCTTCTCTGTTAACGTATGTTGACGGATTGATTCACTGCCTTGCAAAAATGTGAAATAAAATAAACTAGATGAGTTAACTGCCGTGTGTGGGCATCGCTACTGGCTTTGTGTCTGGAAGGTTTAGCTTTGTGTCTGGAAGGATTAGCATTGTGTCTGAAAGGTTTAGCATTGTGTCTGGAAGGTTTAGCTTTGTGTCTTAAAGGTTTAGCTTTGTGTCTGGAAGGTTTAGCTCTGTGTCTGGAAGGTTTAGCTTTGTGTCTGGGCGACGTATGTGAAACTGTTATACCTGCTGGGGTGCCTCGCTCAGATTTTAAATGCCATATGCTCTATTGATGCTGTTGTCAACATCGCGTCTGCTGCCTTTACGTTCCAGTAATCATGTTATTCCCTTGTGAGATGGAATTGTTCGTTTTTTGAAGCCCCACCCTGGCTCTTGCCTGTTGCCGCAATATAGTGTGGCCATAAATATGGCCTAATGGCTGAACGCGGTTTCTGGCACCTCTCCACGGATGATCCTCATCGGCATGGTGGCACATTGTGTCATAGGGTGTTAATCGCTTGTGTGATGTCCTAGTGGTGAAAAACGTACTACCACTACTTTCCAGTGTGTTACCGTTTCCCCGCCCGGGCTGCTACCGAAAGGTTGACCACCCTGCGATTAAAATATCTCAGTCCAGATGGCAAACCAGCAAGGTAAAATCAAGATACCTAGCTCAGTCTTTACATAAGTTATAAATACGGCACCTGTAACGGCTTCGTCGGTGATTGGATACCACAAGTACCATTCAATATTCGTGGTCTGTCCAAGGGAGAAAACTAAATGCAACCTGAACAAAACATTTTTTGGGTTATATTCCCTGTTAATAATGATGAACAGTAGCAGAATTTTTCAGTGGCGCTGTTCATAATATTAACAAAAACATTCTTAAAAAAAAAAATGCCACAGAAGGCTTACATTTTGGTGTGGGACTGTTAGTGTTGGTACATTCGGCGGCTGCCTTATGTACTGCTTATGCGAACTTCCCGATTTTGCTGCGACTTAACATATTTTTCACGTGTTTTCAGCTAGGTCTGTAAAGGGCAACTCTAAAATGCGCATTATCTAGTCATCTCTTTGGGGGATACAATTGTTAGTTATTTCAAGCCCTACTCTGGCTCTTGCCAGGGGCCGCAGTATAGCCCGGCCATGAATATGGCCTAATGGCTGAACGCTGTTTCTGGGACCTCTCCACGGGTGATACTCATCTACATGGTGGCACTTTGTGTCATCGGGTGTTTAACGCTTGTGTGTTGATGTCCTAGTGGGGTAAAAGAAGATAGAGATAGAAGGACGTGTAGTGTGATATCATCTGGCATCCGAACAAAGCAGCTGTGGGTATAACCAGAGAAACAACTGTTAACTTTTCATACTTGTGAACATCTCCAAACTGCATGCATCAAGTCTTGGAGTCACTCTTTAGGCTGATAAATCCAAACTGCATGCATCAAGTCTTGGAGTAACTCTTTAGGCTGATAAATCCAAATTGCATGCATCAAGTCTTGGAGTAACTCTTTAGGCTGATAAACCCAAACTGCATGCATCAAGTCTTGGAGTCACTCTTTAGGCTGATAAATCCAAACTGCATGCATCAAGTCTTGGAGTAACTCTTTAGGCTGATAAATGAACAGCGAAAATTGTCCGCTATCCCTTTTCCCATTTGGCACAAGCAGTTCCTGTTTTATTTTATTTTATATTTGTTAAAATTTAGTGACTTTTTTCTTTGTGATATTTGTGATTTATTGTTTGTGTCGCAGCCGCTTTCATCGATTTTCAAATGACTTGTTTTGTCTGTCCAGGAGATATTTGACAGTCATCTGTAAAACGTAAGTGACGTTTCGGGAAATTCAGTCCTTGTCCCAGTTTGACAGTCACATCTTCAAACTGGTCCTGTGTAGAATGAAAGAATGCAGTTACACTTGCTTTACCTCCCAATGTGGATTCAGGTGTGTCCCATTATTGGGGGGGGGGGGGGGTATTGACCAAAAAATAGACCCTCTGCCTTCATAACAAGCATGTCGTAAGAATCGAATAATTTGGGATTTCCTTCGAAGTCCAAAAGCATCACTTACCTAGTACACTTTTATTTGGGCGGTTTTTGAAGTTACGGTGATGTCTAGGCTGCATTCAATCTCCTTCCACGTCTTCTGATTCATGTTCAGAGTTACAGTGACAATTGCTGCAGCCATCGTCTCATTAATGTGCAGGAGATTTTTATCTTCTCAGCGTCGTTTGAGGCCCTACGGTCACACAAGGTTTCACGACACCTGGCATTTATCTGAGCATTGCAAGACGTCACTCATGCATAAAGGAAAAAGCAAATAAAGTGGTTTGGACACCTAGCAAGAATGCCCTGGTACTATCTACTACAGCGAGCCACACTAAAACGTTACAACAGGTGTGCAGCGTGTGGAAAATATGGAATGATGGCATTAAGAACAGTTTTACAGAAATATACATCAATAGTGCTCTTGACAGAGCTTGTCAACAAACGTTATATCGTCCCTCGACACTTCCCTGAGGTACATGATGGAAGAGAAGAAGAAGAAAAAAAGAAGAAGAAGAAGAAGAAGAAGAAGAAGAAGAAGAAGAAGAAGAAGAAGAAAACTCGCGCATATCGTTTCAAAACTTTTTTGATATACCAGTTTATAATCCCAACAATCACTCTCAAAGACCGTGAATAATTTGTGAGTGTAGCTGTGTGTATGTACATACATGCACGCGTATGTGTGAAGAAGTGTGAAGAAGAAGTGTGTGTGTGAATGTGTCTGTGCATATGTTCAAACTTGTTTGATATGTGTGTGTGTCCCAACAATGTGTGTGTGTGACCGTGAATGTGTGTGTGTGTGTAAACCCTCCTGATATTGTCCCTTGGAACACAGAGGCTCCCACTCACGACCTAGGTGTTGTCCCTTGGAACACAGAGGCTCCCATTCACGACCTAGGTGTTGTCCTTTGGAACACAGAGGCTCCCACTCACGACCTAGGAAGCAGGAAACGTGATGTCGCATAATGTTATAAATTCGCCCAAGACACACAGTCCAAAATAAGTTATCCTCGAACACAGCTTTGGTCTCATTTGTGGCGGACATTGCACCGCTACATTAGTTCAAATCTGGAAAACACCAATGTTGAACATACAAATTGTGAAATTTTCTCATCTGAAGTCAATTCTCTGATATCTACATCTGTCGCTTGTTTTCTCTACCATTATTGGTGCAACTAGTCGATTTTTACTAGTTTATTCATCCTGTGATTCCTTTATTTGAGAAACAATTTCCCTTCCCTACCCAAAAATATGATCGCTAACTCTAGTGCATCTACCATCAACGACGATCATAAATATGCTACCCAGCACTTACCCCAGCTGGCACAACGTGCCGATCCTAGAAAGAGAACTACCACGGAGCAAATGGCGGAGTGCCAAGGCAAGACACAGCACGTCCAAACATCTCATAAAACACAATAATCTGTCACTTAGCAGCATCGAGCCCTAAATCCCAGCATAAGATCTGGCAGACGAGGTCCACACAACAATCTGATTTATGCATAACTGTGAACAACAAGCAAACGAGCAGACGTCAGATTGAACCACCATTCAACGACCAGTAAAGGACCGTTTGTTTCAGGTTTGCAGTGATGCCCTTGAGGACATCATCGGGCGTCGCTTGCTTTACTAGTTTATGGCCCACTTCAGGGTGTGAGCAGTCTCGTCAGTAGCTGTGATCCACGCTGGTCAGATCTGACAACCAAGAGACTGTCCACGGAGACTGCGCTCAGCGGAAAGCTGGTCGGGATGTTGAGTGTCAGTGGGGGAGGGGAAAGCAGTATATTCAGTTTGCTTTATCATTCTTCGTCTCCGTTTTTTTCTTTTTCAAAAGATGGATCTGTATTTCAAAATAAAGCTGTGTTCCTTCTCCTCCTCCGGCTTCCTCTTCATTCTTCTTCTTCTTTTCTTCTTCTTCTTCTTCTTCTTCTTCTTCTTCTTCTTCTTCTTCTTCTTCTTCTTCTTCTTCTTCTTCTTCTTCTTCTTCTTCTTCTTCTTCTTCTTCTTCTTCTTCTTTTTTTTTCCTCTTCTTTATCTTCTACTTCTTTTCGTGTTCTTCTTCTTCTTCTACTTCTTCTACTTCTTCTTCTTCTTCTTCTTCTTCTTCTTCTTCTTCTTCTTCTTCTTCTTCTTCTTCTTCTTTCTTCTTCTTATTCTTCTTCTTCTTCTTCTTTTAATTAAGTTTTCTTCTTTTTTTCTTCTTCTTCTTCTTCTTCTTCTTCTTCTTCTTCTTCTTCTTTTCTTCTTCTTCTTCTTCTTCTTCTTCTTCTTTTATTTTCTTCTTCTTTTCTTCTTCTTCTTTTCTTCTTCTTATACTCTCTCCTTCTTCTTCTTCTTCTACCTCATCTTTCCACACTCCTCATCCTTCTTCTTCTTCTAATGTCTCATTCTTTTCTTTTCTTCTTCTTCACAATTCTTCCTCTTCTTGATCCTTCTTCTTCTTCTTCTTCTTTAGAGCTTCTATTGACATTCTTTTTGTTCTTCTTCTTGTATTTCTTCTTCTTCTTCTTCTTCTTGTTCTTCTTCTTCTTCTTCTTCTTCTCTTCTTCTTCTCTTCTTCTTGACTTTTTGTCTTCTTCTTCTTCTGCTTCAATTTTTCGATTTTGTCTGATATTTTCTGTTGTGGAGTTTAGTTAAGTTGTCGTCTTCTCATTTTTTCAGCTAAAGAATTCGTACTTTCTGTTTCACGTGGTAACTATGTATCTTTTATTTACTTTAGTTCCTTGACTACTTTTCTTTTATTATATCTCTCCATGATGTTATCATCTCCGAATCTTCCACACAGCTTCACACTAACCTTTCGAATGTCGCTGATTTGATTTCATACTTCACAATTTGCCCTATATTGATCCTTGGGAAACTATCTTTAGAGCTTCTATTGACATAGATAGTGTTCAAAAAATGTATTCATCGCTGAGATATATTTGTATATATTATTTAGTCACTCTAACCACGGCTGTGATTTGTGACTTTTTGTAAGCGCCAATTTTTCGCGTCCGGGCATATAGCTTACATTGTATGCCGTCTCCGCAATAAAGGTTGGCTACAGTATTTCACTTTTGTCTTTGGGTTATCATTACGTTTCGAGTTCCAATCTCTTCTTCGGCATGACACTCGTACTAGTGTCAAAAAAACCACGAGAAAGAGTTTTGAAACCGTCCGTAGAGGGAAGCGAACCCCGATCATGAAACTGTGAACCTTTCTATCCCCCAATGAAGCATAGGCCCTCAACTAACTCACGCCAAGTCGTTCTATTCTTCGCCATTGCATGGAAATTTCCCCATGTCCTTCCCATCTTTCTAACTTTATTCTCCAGCTCTCTTCTATATGTGCTTTTAGCCTTCATTTATTCCTATGCCCCTGTGGGTTCCAATACAAAGACATTCTAGCTATGCTATTCTACTAAAGGTTATACATTACATGACACTCGGTAGGTAATAAGGTCTACCTCACGCCAGCCACCCACATTTTCCAGCTTGATGTGGATTCAAACACACAACCGTCTAGATCAGGGCTATTCGACTACTAAGTTTACTCATGGGCCACAATTATGAATCAGGGGATCGGCACGGACCCCAGGCCTGCACCCCAATAGAAAAATCATTAATACAGTATACCTAGCAATGATCTGAGGGCCTCTTGCTAGACCTTCTCTGGCCGAATCTGGCCCGCGGGCCGCCGGTTGAATAAACTCTCCTAGAAATGTGGGTATTGATTCTTATGTGTCTGTCAAATCTGCCATTTTGGCAGATATGGTCTCCAAATCTATTTGTAAAGTGTAGAAAATTACTATTGTCACACCTTAGGCGGTATGGTTATATGATACTAGATCCTTATTTTTTAAAAGGGCATCTTCACTCAACGAGTGATGCGGTCAACATACACCGACCTCCTTTACTTCCCAGGACAATATCTGGTACGCAGTTTGGGAGGCTGCGTCGACCTGGGAGCGAAGGTCAAATTTGAAGGGAGAAAAAAACCGCCTCGCTTGCCGCCTTGAACCCAAACATTTGAGCCGGTAGGCCGGCCACTATTAAGTCTTCCTGCATATGTTT
The DNA here is from genome assembly GCA_905116865.2 of Candidula unifasciata. Classification (NCBI taxonomy): domain Eukaryota; kingdom Metazoa; phylum Mollusca; class Gastropoda; order Stylommatophora; family Geomitridae; genus Candidula; species Candidula unifasciata. Next base: position 233,438 of record CAJHNH020000100.1, read on the forward strand.
GTATACATTATTTATCGACCCCTGCCACGTCCGCCATCTTTGATTGTGTGTATTTGTATCAGTTTGTGTTTTAGACGTGCTGACCTACGACCCTAGTGGGAGTAACTTCCGGTAAGAGCACAAGGGCGGTAACTCTTGTCGTTTCTAGTCTTGATTTACGATTGGGTGCTTCAAAAGCCTGGATTAAGGAGCCACTTCTCTGCCTTTTGACTGAGACCTTCCAGTGCCATGTGTTTACTGCCGCTCCACTCCAGCCTTGCTGCAAGCAGCAGTAGGCTAGCGTCAGTTCTGGAGCAGATATTTGCATGAATCCCGTCAAGTCCTGTATGCCATCAGTGATATGAAGTGTGGGCTCTAGCTGCAGCCTTTTAATGCCAGGCTTCCAGTATCTTTATGCATCTGACAATATGTTTATTATGCAAAAAACAGTGCTTTGAATAATTAATTTATTTCCAAGTGAAGTTTCAAAATACCTGATTTCGGCTGCCGGCGATTTGACATACCACTTTGAGATTATTTTAACAGAAAGCAGTAGCATAGTACTGAAGTAACATTCCTTAGTAAAACCATGAAATACGAAAAAAAAAAAAAAAAATGCTGTGTTAGGTGCAGTAATGTCTTGTATACACAACTTATTTGTTTAATGTTTTCTGTATTTGTTAGTTTCGAAGGCTACCGAGTGCCGAATGGTCTTAAATGATTGGTCTAGCATTGCGTGCCTGTTAAAAGAGGCCCTTTCATTTTTGTCCTACTATTTGAGGGAAAGGATCCGGGTGAGCGGGGTGGGGGGTGAAGGTCGCCGTGTATGTTCCAGCACCACAATTGTGTGTGTGTGTGTGAGGGGGGGGGGTGAAGGTCGCCGTGTATGTTCCAGCACCACAATTGTGTGTGTGTGTGTGGGTGGGGGGGGTGAAGGTCGCCGTGTGTGTTCCAGCACCACAATTCTGTGTGTGTGTGTGGGGGGGGGGGAGGGGTGAAGGTCGCCGTGTATGTTCCAGCACCACAATTGTAAAGGGGGGGGGGGGGGGGGGGGAATAAAGGCGAATGTCATGTCGCCGTGTATGTTCCAGCACTACAATTGTAAAAAGGGGGGGGGGGAATAAAGGTGAATGTCATGTCGCAGTGTATGTTCCAGCACCACAATTGTAGGGGGGGGGGGGGGGGGATAAAGGCGAATGTCATGTCGCAGTGTATGTTCCAGCACTACAATTGTAGGGGGGAGGGGCTGGGGGGGGGGGGGAATAAAGGCGAATGTCATGTCGCAGTGTATGTTCCAGCACCACAATTGTAGGGGGGGGGGGGGCTGGGGGGTGGCACCACAATGTACAATTGGGATATAACGGTATGCACACTGCTCTTGTGACAAGCATTCTTAGGGGGCGAATAATTAGGGTAGCTTCTTTAGTGCATCCGCCTGAATGGTGAGAAACTAACAGTCTGCATTCAAATGAGCTATGTCTGTAAAACATTTAGTTTTACCCTATAGCTCCCTTATGTGTGCGTTTTGTGTGTGTGTGGAGGAGGGCGGGGGGGGGGGGAGGTATGCCTTTATTTATGTATCCCCGTGTTTCTATTGCAAAAGCATGGCAGTTATATTGTTTTAGGTTTTTGTAATTTTGAATTAGAAATCGACATGACAGCACTCAGTTCACTCTCATAGACTCTCCGTACCCATCTTCAGCAGCAAATTTAGAGTTCCAATTCCGGTGGCTCCGGTAACTGTCGGATTTTACATCGCTCTCGCCCTTCCTCTGAGTGTTGAGCGTCAGCCAGATCCCCTCGTAACTCCTCGCAGCGCCATTATCCTCAGACCGTGATGATCTAACTGGGTTTCTGCACTGTTCACTCGCTCCCTAAAGACCCTCACAGTATCTAGCTTATCATACATCAGTTTTCCAGCAAGTGGTGCAGAACCAACCAATCTGTCTTAGTGCTTATTTCCCAACACACACAGCATTACCTGGAGAAAACATCCAAAGGACGCTAACTATTCAGGACCTCTGAAGCGGTGCTTGCCATTCTTCACGGAGCAAGCCTAACATCTTTTTCAACCTGCTTTGTGAGTCAGTTACAATAACGATATGTGTGTAAAGCTGATCCTTAAGCCAGCGGAAGAAAGCATTGACTGCCTCCACCTCCATTCTCAAACTAGACGTAGTGATATCATATGCCAGGTTTTGCTGCACTAGGGAGATAGATGGTCGTGGCTTCGGGTCCTGACCTTGGCTCCCAGGTCGACCCAGCTTGAGTGGGTACCAGGTAGTCCTGGGAAGTAAAGGCGGTCGGCGTGATGCGGACCACACTCCCCACCAAGTGCCATTTGGTCTATAAAATATAGATCTAGCCCTATATGCACAATCCGCCTGAAAGCGTGGACGAGAATTCTCTGCTTGTTTACTTTAGTTTGCTGCACTAAGCGACGTCCATTCGCTTTTGCTGTGATTCCCGTGCACTTCGTCTGCCTTTTAACACAGAACCATCAGTATAGATAATCCCATCACACAGGCGCGAATTCTCATGAATCATTTGTTGAACCTCTGATTCTGCAGCACCAGCTGGCCAGTCCCTGCACTAACGACCTAGAGTGATAAGAACCCTACACAAGTTTGTTCTTGCTTGGACACTTTGACCTACTCTTCAACTCGCCAAAATTGATCAAGCCTGCATACATGTCTGATTGGTCTTAGGCTTCAAAGATCATCCTCTTTTTAGTCTGTGACCCTTAGCTCTGCCTAGTGCTTCATGCATGAGGTGCATACATGTCTGATTGGTCTTAGGCTTGCGCCATCAAAGATCTTCCTCTTTTTAGTCTGTGACCCTTAGCTCTGCCTAGTGCTTCATGCAGGAGGTGCTTCTTGTCTGCAGCTTTTCTAGGATACGTCTTCGCTTACAGAACAGCCTCTCTGCCAAAGTGGGCAGTGAAAGTACATGTCGCATACATACAACCGGGCCAGTATGAGTTCTAGTTTTATCAGCTGACGCTCTGATATTGTATGTATTTAAAGTCCATAATCTATTACCGACAGGAACATACTAAGAATAAGACAAAGAAGAAGAAGAAATAGAAGAAGTCGAAGAAGAAGAAGAAGAAGAAGAAGAAGAAGAAGAAGAAGAAGAAGAAGAAGAAGAAGAAGAAGAAGAAGAAGAAGAAGAAGAAGAAGAAGAAGAAGAAGAACAAGAACAAGAACAAGAACAAGAACAAGAACAAGAAGAACAAGAAAAGTAATAATAATAATAATAATAATAATAATAATAATAATAATAATAATAATAATAATAATAATAAGAAGAAGAAGAAGAAGAAGAAGAAGAAGAAGAAGAAGAAGAAGAAGAAGAAGAAGAAGAAGAAGAAGAAGAAGAAGAAGAAGAAGAACAAGAACAAGAAGAAGAACAAGAACAAGAACAAGAACAAGAAGAACAAGAAGAACAAGAAGAACAAGAAAAGGAAGAAGAAGAAGAAGAAGAAGAAGAAGAAGAAGAAGAAGAAGAAGAAGAAGAAGAAGAAGAAGAAGAAGAAGAAGAAGAAGAAGAAGAAGAAGAAGAAGAAGAAGAAGAAGAAGAAGAAGAAGAAGAAGAAGAAGAAGAAGAAGAAGAAGAAGAAGAAGAAGACGAAAAAGAAGAAGAAGAAGAAGAAGAAGAAGAAGAAGAAGAAGAAGAAGAAGAAGAAGAAGAAGAAGAAGAAGAAGAAGAAGAAGAAGAAGAAGAAGAAGAAGAAGAAGAAGAAGAACAAGAACAAGAAGAACAAGAAGAAGAAGAAGAAGAAGAAGAAGAAAAAGAAGAAGAAGAAGAAGAAGAAGAAGAAGAAGAAGAAGAAGAAAAAGAAGAAGAAGAAGAAGAAGAAGAAGGTGAAAGATGAGGTAGAACAGGAGAAGGCTGGAGAAACCAAACCTAGAAAAAGGAAGATCGGAAGTAACGAGAAACACAAGAAAACAACAAATCTTTTTTTCATTTACAATTAGTGAGACACGAAAACATAATAAGAGACATTAAAAACAATCACATTAATTGTAAAATAATATTTAATACAATAATAACAACATGGTATTTATGATAATCATGAAATAAAGGTACTGCTGCTTTAGTCTACATCATTGTCATTACTATCATCATTGTATGCCCAATATCAACACTGGCATCATAATCGTTAAACCGTGTCCGTCAAAGCTCATTGGTGGGCCAAATTTTACCCCCTAATTAAAAGCTACGAAGAACCAATTGCATAACACTTTCAAGTATGTTGAAGTAAAAATTATGAGATCATGCATCTTTTCCCTGGCAGATTAGGGATTTCAGTCATGGGACACTCACTCGGTGTTTTATGAATAAAATCAGAGCTTTTAAAGTGAAATGCTACAGAGAAATTCTTAAACTACCATTGGCCAAAAAGAAGAAAAACGTCACATGACCTGAACACCCAGGAGAACTGGCTCGTAAACAGAGTCATCTAGCGAAAGCTGGGGTATTTTTGGCATGTCAAGCACCATAATGGTCTAGGGAGGCTGGTGATGGAGGGTCATTTTCTGGAAAACAGAGGTCGACCTTCGGGAATGTAGATACAGGCCACTGAAGATGCACAGGGGGCTTGAATCTGTTCCTGCTGGACAAGACTTCTCCTGGTACCTAATAATAGTTAGGTCTACCTGGGAGCTAAGATTTTGTTTGTCATGTAATTAATTTGATTGGAAAAGGGGGTAGGGGGGTCGTATTTCTATAATGTTTCCAGATCTGTTGGGGATTGCCATGCAACAACCAGACCAATCCTTGGTGGTTCGATACTGATAGCTGCCTCATTGGTATGTTATCTTTTTTTTCTGTCTGTAGTAGTCGTAGTAGTAGTAGTAGTAGTAGTAGTAGTAGTAGTAGTAGTAGTAGTAGTAGTAGTAGTAGTAGTAGTAGTAGTAGTAGTAGTAGTAGTAGTAGTAGTAGTAGTAGTCGTAGTAGTAGTAGTAGTAGTAGTAGTCGTAGTAGTAGTAGTAGTAGTAGTAGTAGTAGTAGTAGTAGTAGTAGTAGTAGTAGTAGTAGTAGTAGTAGTAGTAGTAGTAGTAGTAGTAGTAGTAGTAGTAGTAGTAGTAGTAGTAGTAGTAGTAGCAGCAGCAGCAGCAGTAATAGTAATAGTGGTAGTAGTAGTAGCAGCAGCAGTAGTAGTAGTATTAGTAGCGGTAGCAGTAGCAGCAGCAGCAGCAGTAATAGTATTAGTAGTAGTTGCTGTTGTTACTGTTGTAGTTTAAACAATATTAAAATGTTCGACCCATCCTAGTTAAAGTAGGATATACAGAGTTTTGTCAAAGACATTGTAAACTTTAATATATTATAAACCATTTTTAGACAATTGTAATAATTACAATGGACAGTCTATGTTTGCCAATAATTAAAGTGATCTGGTACCCTAATGTTCTGCCTCCAGAAATATAAACATCTCATTTGCTAACACTTGCTCTTGTGATGTATTGTTTAATCCTTTCTTGTAGGGTCACACTAAGCATGTTATTAATTGTCAGAGGCCTATTGTAATGGGACATAAATTCATTAAGGGAAGTCCTTTGAGGTTCAGTGTTTTTGTATGTTCTAGTTCTTGGCCCATTTGTTGCCAGACCGCACATAAAAGGTTTATTTGTTAGCATGTAAGTGACACCATTGCATGACCTGTCTCTGCCATACGTAATGTATTAGTTAGTTAGTTTGTTTGTTAGTTAGTTAGTTAGTTAGTTAGTTAGTTAGTTAGTTAGTTAGTTAGTTAGTTAGTTAGTTAGTTAGTTAGTTAGTTAGTTGGTTGGTTGGTTAGTTAGTTAGTTAGTTAGTTAGTTAGTTAGTTAGTTAGTTAGTTAGTTAGTTAGTTAGTTAGTTAGTTAGTTAGTTAGTTAGTTAGTTAGTTAGTTAGTTAGTTAGTTAGTTAGTTAGTTAGTTAGTTAGTTAGTTGGTTAGTTAGTTAGTTAGTTGGTTGGTTGGTTAGTTAGTTAGTTAGTTAGTTAGTTAGTTAGTTAGTTAGTTAGTTAGTTAGTTAGTTAGTTAGTTAGTTAGTTAGTTAGTTAGTTAGTTAGTTAGTTAGTTAGTTAGTTAGTTAGTTAGTTAGTTAGTTAGTTTAGTTAGTTAGTTAGTTAGTTAGTTAGTTAGTTAGTTAGTTAGTTAGTTAGTTAGTTAGTTAGTTAGTTAGTTAGTTAATTAGTTAGTTAGTTAGTTGGTTAGTTAGTTAGTTGGTTAGTTAGTTAGTTAGTTAGTTAGTTAGTTAGTTAGTTAGTTAGTTAGTTAGTTAGTTAGTTAGTTAGTTAGTTAGTTAGTTAGTTAGTTAGTTAGTTAGTTAGTTAGTTAGTTAGTTAGTTAGTTAGTTAGTTAGTTAGTTAGTTAGTTAGTTAGTTAGTTAGTTAGTTAGTTGGTTGTTTGGTTGGTTGGTTAGTTAGTTAGTTAGTTAGTTAGTTAGTTAGTTAGTTAGTTAGTTAGTTAGTTAGTTAGTTGGTTAGTTAGTTAGTTAGTTAGTTAGTTAGTTAGTTAGTTAGTTAGTAAGTTAGTTAGTTAGTTAGTTAGTTAGCTAGTAAGTTAGTTAGTTAGTTAGTTAGTTAGTTAGTTAGTTAGTTAGTTAGTTAGTTGGTTAGTTAGTTAGTTGGTTGGTTAGTTAGTTAGTTAGTTAGTTAGTTAGTTAGTTAGTTAGTTAGTTAGTTAGTTAGTTAGTTAGTTAGTTGGTTGGTTGGTTGGTTAGTTAGTTAGTTAGTTAGTTAGTTAGTTAGTTAGTTAGTTAGTTAGTTAGTTAGTTAGTTAGTTAGTTAGTTAGTTAGTTAGTTAGTTAGTTAGTTAGTTAGTTAGTTAGTTAGTTAGTTTGTTAGTTGGGTTATCATCATTGCACTCCGAACATGTCCATAAGTGCTCAGGTCCTCCCCTCAATTATGAACCCCAACGTCCGATTGCATAATGTTTGTTCTACAAAAATGATTAACTCATTCTAAAGAAGACAAACGACTCACTTCTGGGACATACTGGGAGTCAGAATAAGCAACTTGAACAAGTGGGGACGATGTAACATACCTCAAGGATTTAAATTCTTACATATCTTGGTTCTTCGGGCTGTTAAAATGAAACCCAGATAGCCTGTTCAACCTGCGAAGAAGTGATAGTTAATGCACAGAGCTCCACCGGCCAGGTATAACACGCAATCCTGTGCAGATGAAGATATAGTCAAGTTCTTCTTCACAGGTCTCTTTGAGATCGATGTTCTCTCTCTCTCTCTCTCTCTCTCTCTCTCTCTCTCTCTCTCTCTCTCTCTCTCTCTCTCTCGCTGTGTGTGTGTGTGTGTGTGTGTGTTTGTGTGTGTGTGTGTTTTCAGTGGCTGCAAGCACAGGTGGAAAGTTCTGGTTGTTTGTCCACTTCTGGACTTTAATCTTATTCCAGAACTTGCGTGCACATCCATTTGACAGATCTGGCTGTTTTGTAAATGGTTCGCCTCTAAGGATGATGCACTTCTAATTAGTCGACTTTTACGACATGCTGGGGGGGGGGCGGGATCCATGGCTCTAATTTCTTTTAACTCCCAAAACGAGGTCCTAAAAGCAACACGGGGATGAACTGGATATTATTAAATCATGTTTGGGTCAACAATAATAAATGATGAACAACATTTGTGTGTGGACATCAATACTTCACAGTCAAAGGCACCAGTGACAACTAAGTAAATTATATCAGGAACCATTTGCAGGAAATGAATTTACTCAGGGCTCGACGGCTCTGACAGCTCACCATCTTCGGCACTACTTCCCTGCTCCACAGTGATCAGTCTTAGTTCAGAATTGACTACGCCAGTATTGCTGTCTGTGTCATCGGTCTTCATCGAAGCCTGCTTGTTGTCACAAGAAGTGAGACCAACACGTTCTGGCTGGAGCGAACGGTCTTTGCGGTTTTCATGGTGTCCGCATTTTGTTTTTCTAATGCTTCTTGATGCAGGAAAAAAGCTAGAGGGACTTTTGTCATTTCTGTGGTCAATCACGTGATGTTCTTTGTTCTCTCCAGTCGCAGACGTCTTCGGTTCAATTCCAGACTGAGGTAACGCTTCAACTTCCGGTTTCTTGGCGTGGCTCGAACAGGTTCTGTGACATCCACAACCGTGGTTGCTCTCTTCGGGCCCTTCTTTCTTGTGTTTGACCCTACGGTTCTGGAACCAGATCTTCACCTGTTTCTCGGACAGGTTGAGGCAGGTGGCGATCTCGATTCTTCTCAGTCTCGACAAGTACATGTTGGAACTGAAGGCCCTTTCCAGCTCCAACAGCTGGGTGCTTGTGAAGGCAGTGCGCATGCGTTTCGAGGAAGGCAGATCATCTGATGGACCGTTAACACCTGTGAATGAAGTTACATAGTGATATAAATCGGTATGTCTTCATTTGTCAAATGTCATTTGTATAAATAATATAAACAAAAATCAAAACAACAGAAATGAAATATTTTCTACGTATTCTCAAAGTAGCTAGAAGATACAGAACAAGAAATGACCATAATAGGAAAGTAGTTGGGACGGAACCAGTTCTAAACTAGACCAAGGGACAACAGACAAAATGTTTTGGACATGTGTCAAGTCCACCACTAGACAGTGCACCCAAGAGAGCCCTGTCACTTAGGCATAATGGAAGTAGATCCAGGGGAGGACGACGTAAACGACGGAAAGATGGAATATCTGAAGCCGTAAATACCAGCCGCTACGTAGCACATACCAAGGCTGGCACGCGAGGCTCTTCTGAAAGGCAGAACAGGACTAGAGGAGAAGAAGACGCCAGAAATGCCGAGACCCCTTTCGCGTCATTGACGTATGGGACAAATGATGTTAGATTCATATGCCAGATTCCAGTCAGAATTCGGGGTTACGTAATGTGTGCGTGTGTGTGGTTGTGAGAGGTTACAATATGTAATGAAACAGTAAGTAATATAAGTATATTAAAGGACCCTTTCCAAACCTTCATTTTTATTTAGCCTATAGAGCTAAGTCCACATTTGATAGACCAATCGGAGCTCGGTGACTGTTGTGGACAACATCAGGCTGGCCGTCTTTATTTCCCAGGACTTTACTTGGTACCCATTTAAGGCTGGGTCGACCCAGGAGCCAGGTCATTAAAAAATGTTGTTAAAGGTTAAATTTGAGAGGATCGACTTCATTGTACCGGGTTTTATTCCATATAGCTCGGTCTCTTTCTGCAGAACTGCTAGCCGCCTGCCCAGAGCGCCGTGCAGAGCACAAACTTCGCAGCTCCGACGACGATCTCCGGGGATGTAAGTAAAAATTGCTCCTCGTGAACAGAGGAGCGTAGCCGTGGTACAAACTGACGACCTTCAGAGCGCGAGGCAAATGTCTTGATCACTTCGCCACTAAGAAACCCCCATCTTATTAAAAAAGAAGTACAGCACTGTTGAGACTGGAACCCAAGGCTCTCTGATCCCCCGGCGAGAGTCTAGTGGTTATAACACGGCAGCACGTATTGAAACAGTGGCGACACTGGATGTTGACAAGAATGTTGAGAATACCATCAACAGAGAAGAATAAAAACAGCCCAGCATTGGAAACTGTAGCTGGTACGTGATCCTTCTATCAAAATTTCAAAAAAGACATAGCATTTATGAGACGGATGCGCAGAAAAATCATATTAGAACAGTTGGGTTTACATGAGAGAGAGAGAGAGAGAGAGAGAGAGAGAGAGAGAGAGAGAGAGAGAGAGAGAGAGAGAGAGAGAGAGAGAGAGAGAGAGAGAAATATGAAAGAGAAGTAGGCAAAAAGACAGATAAAAACTTTGGCAAGAAAGAACTGACTCCAACAAAATATATTATAGCAGAGAGGCCACAAAACTCATGATCGGCGGTGTAGCTAAACCAATAGAAAATGCAGCAATGAGATTCGGCGAAATGAAAGATACGCAAATAATAAATACGTCAACCTTTCAACAAAAGTCGTTATCGACACACAAACAACCAAGAATTTGTAACTACGGAAGCAAAATGCAACGTTCTCAATGGAATATGTGACAATCTACAAGTTGGAAAAGAGAGATGATTTTGTACTTTATTATCGAATTACGCGCGTGTTTTTTTTTTTTTTTTCATCCGAACCTACAACTTAGGGCGCTGCTATGACGAATTATCCATTAAGGAAGCTACGACAAATTTCCGTCATTTTCCCTAGTTATAATTTTTAACTCAATCAGTAGGGAATGCACCATGTGTTTGTAAGGTTCTCAACCTAAAGTTAAATAAGGGTTAGTTGCGATCCTTTACAGGACGTTGCAGAACCAACCCCCAGCAGCTTCTGGCTGTTGTGTGGTTTCTCTAGGCAAATTTACGTCCAGGAGTTTGCCATTGCTTTCTGGACAGTCGTCCCCCTGATACCCCACTGTCGAAACCAACGCAAGGCACATGGCCCGCAACTGGGATCGAACCCGGCACCACGGCATTACGAAGCGTTCGCATCGACTTAGCCACAGAGCCGACTCTCACCCTAAGCCTTACTTTAACCCTAGATCTAACCCTAATCCCAACCTTAGCCCAAGCCCAATAGCGCGAAGAAAACAGTGGGGCCCGGTGAGGTACCCCAAACACTTTGAATGGGTGCTTCGAACTAGACACCCCACCCCAATAATCATGTAAAGAGCCTGATGCAAATTCTAATTAGGGTAGAAGCTCTTTTTTTTTTCTCCAGTATTTCGTTATATGGTACTAGTGACGTTTTTTATCGCCCCAAACAAACACTGGTTGGCATTGACACGCGCCAGTCTTTGTTACAGGGGCGTGTTGTCTTCAATGCTCTTACCGGTGATGTCACGTATTCTTTATTAAACGATGTAACCGCTTTTAACGACCACAGAACATCTAGAACTGGCTGTAACCCCAATCACCCCACCCCACAGCCGCAGCCTACGTCCCACGAGAGACTGCAGCCTACGTCGCATGGTTTGAAGTAAATTTCATGTCGTACTTGAACTCCGAGAAGGCTATAATATACGCAGCCTGAGTGGCCAGGAACAACCAACTGCACATAAATAAGCTAGTAAAACTCAAGCCCTTGCACAAAACTAAAGTCTACACGAACCAGGACTTACAGTCGGAGATTACAGCTGGTGAACAAAGAAGAAAAAAGTATTGGAGATGTACGTGTATTTTGCGGACAGACTTTTTAGCGACAGACCATAGATGAAACAATTGACGCCTATGTTTATTATCTAAGTGTTTAATTGATTGACTGGACGACAGTCGCTTCGATTGATTACAATTTAACTGTAATTATGCATGTCTATAGATTCCGTTATTGATTAGGTTATGTATTCTCGCACTCAGATTTATCCATTAATTGATCAATTTATTTAAGTCTTTTACTGAACTAATTTAGACATTTTTTTTTTTAAATCTATTCGTTTAATTGGTTATGAATTCTCTGGCTGATTAACTTTTCATGTATTTATTCATTCGCTCACGAAATGATGAATTCTCTGATTGATTGACTCGCTGTCTGATGGGTTAGCCCATTTCTTTATTCATTCATTTGTTCCCCTGATGATGAATTACTTATTGACATATTTTTGACTGACTAACTCATTTATTTATTTATTTATGTGAAGAGGAACTCTTTAATTGATGACATGCTGATAAAATACTTACATAATCACAGAATAATTATATCATTAAGTTATTTATTCACTCAATCATTTGTTGATTTATTCGTTGATTTATTTGTTCCAGGTAAATCTCTCTGACCCAATGAAGCTATCAGTGTGTCTATCGATCACTTCACGTTTCACTTTTAGAGTATAACATGACATCAACTCCAACCTACACACTGGTAACGTAATGGTGTAGCGGATAGATGTGTGCCTGTTGATCCTAAGGTGGTGGACTCAATTTCTAACGGGAAAAGATGACCTTGGCTCCCAGGTCGACCAGTCTTAAACTGGTACTAGGTTAAGTTATGGGAAGTAAAGGCGGTCGACGTGATGTTGACCATATCACCCATAGTTTGGTGTATACAAGCCTAGCCTCATATGCCTGATGCGACACTAGCGGGTAAGGAGACGTTAACTTTTTTTTACACACACGCACGCTTACATACGCACGCACGCACACACGCACGCATGCCACGCTCGCGCACACGCACATATATACATAGTGAAGGTCTTTTTTAAAGCCTTTAGGCATATAGGGCATATAGGGCATATAGGGCTAGACATATGTTTTTATAGATCAATCGGCACAAGATGGGTGATGTAGTCAGCAGCACGGCGGCCGCCTTTGCTTCCCTGGACTGTACCCTGTACCCACTCAAGGCTGGGTCGACCTGAGAGTCAAGTTTATTTTTGAAAAAGTCCGGCTCCGCAAGCAAGCGAAACCACGAAATTCCGATCCGCTATGCCATGGCGACTCCATATATATATATATATACATATATATATATATATATATATATAAATATATAGATGCGTACACGTTTAGCATATTACAAAAAACAGAACAACTTAAAACATAGGTTATAGTGAAGTGATGTTGGTTGTACTTACTTGGATATACACTTGGGCCTCTTCTTGGACTGTGGAGGCGACGGTGACAGGGAGAGACGAGAGTCGCTGTTCTGGATCGGAGGGCGCATGAGAGAGTGAGACTTCATCGGGGAGTGACTAGAAAATGGGGATGAAGAATAGGTGGAGATCAGCGGGAGCGGGGATGAGGAGCGGGGCAGTCTGTGCCCGGGGATGACTGGGGATGGGTGGGACGTCAGAACATGGGCTGAGGTCATCACCTGGGCTGTGCTGAGAGCATGGGCGGCCAAACTGTGTGGAGAGGCTGCAGGGCCGTGGAGACACAGAGGGCAACACAGGGCGCCCAAAAGGTCGGCGGGGTGTCTGGTGTAACAAGCGATTCCAGGAGTGGGCATCGGGTGGTGGTGATGATGATGGTGAGACCCTGTGTGAGGAGACTGGTGCGACCTGGCCAGCAGTGCCGGATGTTGGGATAACAACGCTGACAGATGAGACGGCGGACTCCCGGCAGGAGGGCAGTCTCCATTTCCTGGCTTGCTCACCATTAACGAATCCACATAAAACGATCGCGACATCTTCAATGGACTTTGGAAGTCTTAAACGAAATTAAAGTCTTGACTAAACCTTGAAATTCTTGAATAAACCTTGAAAGTCTCTTTCCCTCGACTAGTTCACTTTTAATTAGCTTAATCTATGTGAATGCTCATGCTCAAATATATTGGTTACATAAATAAGGTGTCTAGTCCATTGATTTTCACTTAAAATTGTATCAAAAAGTGATTTTTTCCAAATGTTTCGAATTTTCAAAAACAGCTTTAAAAATGCATGTTTCCAAGAAATGGGTGGTTGGCCACTCGTAAAATCAAAGTCCAAGAACACACGCTGATTTGACCTGACCTTACAACAAAACCGGAAGGCCGCAATTTGTAGAAGTGTGATCACTGACCCCAGACTTGCAAGAGGTCGGGACCTTAGTGAAATGGTGCATAGAAGGGAAGACCTGTTTTATACCCGTCGGTCTCCGTTGCTCCCATCTTCATAGGATGCCAATTATAGAGTGTTAAATTCAGCGATGATTAGGGCAGTAGTAGGGCGGGCATTTCATCTGTTATCCTCCCCCTCTCTGTTCGTTCGTCATTCGTTGCATGTCCTCTTCTTCTTCACAAGTATTCAGTAGGGGTTGGGGTGGGAGTCCGTGAAGACAGTCATTCCACATCGGAGACAAAAGAAATTTTGGTGAACTACTTTAGGGCCGCAAAAGGGGGAGTGGATTTTACCAGTCTAATTACTGGGACATAGTCATGTATTTGGAAAGCGCGTATGAGCAGGAGTGGGTCTTGAACGTAGCACTCACTCACTCACGCCCCATTCGAGCTACCATGGTCTTCAGAAGCGTTCAAAATGGCGTGCCGTGCAACCTGGTTGCACCCGATTGGTTGAGGCAGTTAGGAGCGAAACAATCATCCCTTTAGATTGTCAGCAGGGGAGTTGTCAACCGCAACCAATAGGGGAAGCCGTCACGGGTGACTGATTTTGCCATAATGATGTTGCTACACTTTTTCCCCCCTTTTACGGACTGCTGTCTTTGCGGAGACTATCAGTGGTCTATTGATATTCATGGCCTTTATTCATGCGTCATTTTACAAGGCTTATGAATATATTTTAAGGGGTAATTCTTCCACCACATTGTGTGGAGACAAAAAAGCGAAGATAACTCGCAGGCAGATGGACACATCTGTGCCGTGTTTAACTGCACGCTTTTGGACATTAGTCGACTTTTGTGTGCCGTGTTTAACTGCACGCTTTTGGACATTAGTCGACTTTTGTGTTGTTTCTTAGACAAGCGACTTGGTGACTTTGGCAATATGTGTGTGAGTGTGTGTGTGTCGGAGAGGCGCTTTTTTGGTGGGGGGGGGGGGGGGGGGAAAGCATTTTTTTGTACTCACAAGCTAACATATTTTTTTTTTTTTTTTTGCGTACACGGGTACATAAATACTTGTTTTTAATTGCAGATATTGCTGTCACTATTGTTTTTTGATGCGACTGATATTGTTTCCATAACTGTCGCTAGTCGTTTTGTTGTTGTGTATTTACTATTATTCTTACTTCATTTATTGAAGGAGAAGGTGTAGGGGCTGTTGATGATAATGGGGAGCCGCTGTGGCGTAGCTGCTAGCCGCTCGTGTGTCGGTCCGAAGTTCATAGGTTCGAATTCGTATTCAGGTGGTTGTTTTGTTGTTCCAACTTTACCTATACCCCCCCCCCCCTCGCCTCAAGTCGATCCAGCCTAAAGGGCTAAAGTGTAAAGTGAAGGTAATGTCCTGGGAATTAAAAGCGGCCGGGGTTGTGTTGTCCACTTCACCCATCGAGCATCGATTGGTCTTCACATATGTGTGTCTAGTTTCGGCTCTGTGGCTAAGTCGATGCAAACGCTTCGTAATGCCGGGATGCCGGGTTCGATCCCAGCTGCGGGCCATGCGTATTGCGTTGGTTTCGACAGTGGTATCAAGAAAGCCGACCGTCCAGCAGCAATGGCAAACTACTGGACGTAAATATGCCTAGAAAAACCACACACCAGCCAGGAGCTGTTGGGGTTGGTTCTGCAACCCCCTGCAAAGGATACGCAAATAACCTTATAAGTGTCTAGTATTAGTTTGGCTTTTTTTTACGATAGTTGATGATGTAATATATGTATCTGATGTTAGTGTGTTGTCGTTACATTGTTTTTATTGCTCTTATAATATTTGTAGATTTTTTTTTTTTTTTTTTTTAACTGAAATATTGCAGAAAAAATTCGTAGAATACCTTGAACCAAGACAAATTAAACTCCCGTCATGCTACATCGGAGCCGTTTAGGCAGGTTTACTCGGGGGCCAAAATGTCGGGGAATGGGGATTGTTACGGGCCTGGGCACCCGCACAGAAAGGTCATTAGGTGCTTTCTTTTTAGCCGACCACAAATGACGTCATGGGATGTCCAATATTTTAGAGGGTAGTGTTTTCTGTGCTTGAGCGCGTTTGTTTAATGTCCAAGGTTTCCGCGTCTTAACAACATCCTGCCCAGAAAGCTGCAGTATTTTGACCACGCTCAATGTCATGGTGGTCTGAAGAGAACTGTGATGGCGGGAACAGTTTCTCGAAAACGAGGCAATGGCAGACCTCTGCGAAAGTGGATGGAAAACATCAAAGAGGCATTGGCTATGAAATCAAGTAGGACTGGGGAACTAGCTAGAGAAAAAGACACTTTTAGGCGTGCCGTAACTGAAGCGACATTCTGTAAAGTACTTGCTGTTTAATGATATATTTTATTGTTGATGCTTTTACTGTTTCTGTGGTTCCTATTAATATAGAGTGTTTTTTTTTTGTATCTGTTTATGTTGCTTCTGCTGCTGGTTGCTAATATTATTATTATTATTATTATTATTATTATTATTATTATTATTATTATTATTATTATTATTATTAATAATAATATTATTCAAATAGCGACTTAACAACTCCTCCCCCCACCCGCGCCCCACAAGAGACCGTGACGTCAGTGTAGTGTAGTATCCAAGAAAGGTGGCAGGATACAGACAACAAATGTTC
Source organism: Candidula unifasciata (assembly GCA_905116865.2). Taxonomy (NCBI): domain Eukaryota; kingdom Metazoa; phylum Mollusca; class Gastropoda; order Stylommatophora; family Geomitridae; genus Candidula; species Candidula unifasciata. The sequence goes on from CAJHNH020000100.1 coordinate 249,510, forward strand.
TCGTCAAGACTCGCTTCAACGCCTCTCTAGTGAGGGATAAGGTGTTATATTTAGAGAAAGGACGTGGCTCAACGGACTTCATCAACATATGTTCAAACTTGTCGGTGTAGGAAACGCGGAGACGACCCTGCAACTGGGCACCAGAAAACGGTGAGCATGTGCTCCAGCATTGTCAACTTAATACTGCCATCAGAAAACGTTGAGCATGTGCTCCAACACTGTCAACTTAACTCATTGAGTCCCAAGAAACGGATCATACGCTCATAGGTTCTTACCTAGAAGCCCAATGAACGCATGATGCGCCAAGAGTCAAAAAGTGCAAATTATTTACAAAAGTATCTGCGTCGATAGACCTGGCTGGGGATGGTGGAGATGCTGTTTTTAAAGGGAAAAGCATCTTCCCAAACTCTCTGAAATAAGAGCTTTGCGGCATAGTCCTGGTGGAGATGCTGTTTTTAAAGGGAAAAGCATCTTCCCAAACTCTCTGAAACACATGCAAGTCCTACACCGGTCCAAGATCACAGCATCTAGCTCAAGTAGTAAAACATTGTCTTCCAGAGGAGTCTAGCCGAAACAAGCGACGTAATATAAACAAACATATCATTTAATTCTATATCACGTCTTCAGAGTTTTTGTAATTTGACAAGGTCGTTGTCATTATGTAGTTTGTAATATACAGAACATATCTCTATTCATATTCAGCTAACGGACTGACTCTTTACCGCAGGCTAGTTCTTCTGCCTCATGTATGATCATTGTGTCCTTTTCTTCCCATTATCGAGCATACCACTAGAGTCACCCCCTCCCCCACCCCTTTATTCTTCTTTTAAAAAAAAACTTGCATTGGAAAGAGGAGGTATTACATTAGTATTCTCAATGCTCAGTCTACGAAGGCTCAGATGCCTGGGCCAAATGTGGAGGGAGAACGGAGGGTAGTAGAGCCATAAAAACATTCTCTTGGTGAATTACAGGGTAGAAGATGTCGAGGCCTACTTCTACAACGACACAAAGATATGTGCAAACAGGACATGATTGATAGAGGTATAGAGGTTACTGGGATAGATTAGTGGAAACAAGTGTTACATAGAGGGGTCAAATCAAGAAGGGAATCTGAATGAAGGAAGACAAAATAATTACAGAAAGATTGGGAGCTGCGGCTCTGAGAAGAAACACAATAAATGCAAATGAAGACAGCAAGGTTCCTGAAAACGCATGCTATAATTGTGGAAGTCTTTTTACCACGGGGGTAAGGAAGGGGGGTGGGGGGGGGGGGGGGAGCTCTTGCTATCATACTCATCATCGACATGGGTTGTGAGTCCTATGCCTTCTCATAGCAGAATATATTGTCTGGAACTACGGAAAGGTGCCAACAGTAACCTCTTCTAGACTAATAAATCTTATAATATGACTAAAGTATTTCTGTTTCTAAGAGATAATACTGTTTTTTCGACTTTCTCATGAGATGATGTCAACTTCCAGAAGGTCAGTATGTTTCTTCTTCTAGATTAGTGGCCTCCAACCTTCGGCACCCCCTCCCCCCTCCAAGAGGGACGTCTAGCAATTTCGAAAGTAAGTGCATTTGTACTTGTAATAATCCACCATATTAACATTAGGTTTAGCTTCATTATCAATTAAAATATTTTTTTTAACCTACTTAGTAAATGAAACGACAAGGAATTTATGTGTGTCTCGTTATCTCTTTATAGATGCAGTTTCTCGTTATGTGAAGCCCTACTCTGGCTCTTGCCAAGGGCCGCAATATAGCCCGGCCATAAATATGGTCTAATGGCTAAACGCGGTTTCTTGGACCTCTCCACGGGTGATCCTTCTCCACATGGTGGCACTTTGGGTCATCGGGTGTTTATCAGGTGTGTGATGTCCTGGTGAGGTAAAATAAGATAGATATTTTCACAAGCAGTTTGTACATCTACGGTTAAAAATATAATTAATACGATAACATGCGCATTTAATATAGATTAAAAACACATTCTGACCGTTGTTCGAGATCGACGTTATATTATCTTCCGGTAAGAATTAAGTTTAAAAGCCTGACTTTTTTTTTCCTTTGTGATTTCCACATGGTCAGTGACACACGCTCATAGTACGCCATGTCAAAGATGCATACATTTCATATTAATTTGTCTGCACTGCAAAATGTATGTGCCGTCTCCATAATGAAAGTTGGCTGTGTTGTCTTTGCGATTATTGGTTGTGAGTCCCCAGTCTCTTCGACAGTGCGACTCTCGTACCGTTGTCCAAAAACTAGGAGGACAATGTTTTTTACCGTCCACTGTCGAATATGAGATTTTAAAGTAGCACTGAAACAAGTGACGCCTGCAAAACGTGCATGAACTTCATATTTTCGGGTAGCTTTAAAAAAACTAAGTAGTGGTGGTTGGTGATGTTGGTAGTAGTAGTAGCAGATGTAGGTACATGTGTTGTGGATGTGATTGTGGTAGAAGAAGAAGAAGAAGAAGAAGAAGAAGACGAAGAAGAAGAAGAAAAGAAGAAGAAGAAGAGAGAAGAAGAAGAAGAAGACGAAGAAGAAGAAGAAGAAGAAGAAGAAGAAGAAGAAGAAGAAGAAGAAGAAGAAGAAGAAGAAGAAGAAGAAGAAGAAAAGAAGAAGAAGAAGAAGAAGAAGAAGAAAAAAGAAAAAGAAGAAGAAGAAGAAGAAGAAGAAGAAGAAGAAGAAGAAGAAGAAGAAAAGAAGAAGAAGAAGAAGAAGAAGAAGAAGAAGAAGAAGAAGAAGAAGAAGAAGAAGAAGAAGAAGAAGAAAAAAAGAAGAAGAAGAAGAAGAAGTGCAACAACAACAACAACAACAGCAGCAGCAACAACAACAACAACAACAAGAAATCTAAATGACAGTAAACCCCAAATGTTAAGTAACTACCCTACTGCGTGTATACTACATTACACATGAAGAACTAATTCCCACATCACACATAGGAAACCAATTCATTCATCACACACGAACAACCAATTCAACCCACAGAAGAAAAGACGAACCCTTCCTCCGTTCGCTTATCCCATTCTAACTACCCCAGTAATAGTGGATATCTGTGGTCACGTACTTCCGGAAACTCGTGAGGCATTCATGACTGCTCTCGCCAAATGTGTGAATCTTCCCACGTCCTTGGGTGACATCACTTGACTTCTCTGACTCCACTTCTTCACGACAGGTCGCGTGCTGTAAACTTTGTTACGAACCAAAGTCTTTCGCCTCGTTGCTGATAACAGCTGCCCGTTTTATGCCTGCCCTTCCTTGTCTCTTCACTTTTATTAACTCAATCAGCGGGAGGGATGGTCGAGAGGTCTCTATTTCGTCTTCGTTCCCTATAATTTCCTTGTTTGTAGCCGAGGTATCAAAACGAGTTGAAATACGTGATTGACATATTAAACTCCATGATAACTGTTTTTATGTGGAAGAGTGGTAGATGGCTGAGTGTTTGCACGCATGCTTGAGATGACAGTGACCGGCGTTCAATCCTTGTTAGTGGCATGTTCCATTTCTATAGCATTGCGACTCTCATCTCATCGAGCAATGTTATGAAGTTTTTGGGGCTTGACTATTTGGCCAATCATCAGATTTAAAAACGACCCATGTGACATCAGTGGCCAATCAGATAGTCACACATTAAAAAAGGGGAAAACAAAGCAACTTTTGTTCCAATCATTAGCACAATTTCTCTTCCAGTTTCGTCCTTTTGGTCATTTTGGCTTTTGCCAGGGGCCGCAATATGATATGTCTGGTTTCTGGGACCTCTCCACGGCGATACCACTTTGTGTCATCGGGTGTTTATCGCTTGTGTGATGATGTAGAAACGCGTCAATCATTAGCAAACCATTAGTGCAAAATGATATTGTTGTATACCATTATTAACGTGTTTGATGACGCGATCAAAACCATACCGGTCGCCTTTACTTCCTGAGAAATTGCCTGGTCGGGGTGGGGGGGGGGGGTGCAATTTTAGGCGCGGTCGACCTGGGAACCAAGTTCATTTTTAAATAAATTCTCTGCTATATGGATTTGAACCAAAGACCTTTGGATGGGGCAGAAGAGTGTCTAGCAACTACATCATCACTGCTTGCAGTCATCATCTACCAGTCAGAGGGAAATGATGTTGAAGCGGGCTAGACATTTTTTGATAAACAAATGATGAGAAGATCATTATCATCAATGTTCATTTCTGCCGTTAAGCGTTGTGGGGAGGAAACATTTGTGATCCGTTGCTTGATTGGCAGCAATCGCTACTGTAATTCCGTGTCGATACAGAAGCTTAATTTCATCAATCCATATTCTCCTAGGTCTCCTCTTGTTTAACTTCAGATGTGTTCATGTCCAGCGCCTGCTCTGGTAATTTCACTGGCTGCTTTCTAACTAGATGACCAAGCCATTTGATCCCAATCAACTTCCGGCATGGCGTTGTTCCTACAATCTGATTCTTTGATTTCTAACTTTGTCTTGGATGGCTACGTAGGCGGCTCTTCTAGGGCGTCACATTTCACTGACGGTAATGTTACGTGCATTAGCCTTTGATAATGTCCAAGCCTGACTGCTTTTGAGGAGGAGATCGGAGCACCTATGGATCTGTCCGGAGTGCTGTGATAATAATCCTTTCTAATCACTAATCACTAATGTCCAAGCCTGACATTTGTAGCACAGTTTTGGTGTTTATAATTTATTTCTCGACGCTCCTACTTATGTTTGGATGTTTTATTAACGGGTTCTGTTGGTATATAAGTACACTGACCCTTTGGCATGATGATAACATCATAAACAGTTGAAACCCGCAATGATGATGTCTCGAAAGGAGTTAACACACACAAAAGAGCTGGCTACCTTCACCAGAGGAAAACTACTTTTTCATTAGCGTTCACACGTCATTGTTCATTGTTTATTTAAAGATGATCGTCGCACATCCGGCACGACCATAACAGCTCCGATCTCCTCCTGAACGTGTAGCTAACTGTGTTTAGGCTAACAACTCCTATTCTCTTCTGGCTGCTGTAACGACGGGTGGCTCCTGTAGATTTTCTTGTCTTGCTGTTCCATTACCTACATCCAGGATATGCAGTCTGTTCAATGAAGAAACATTTTCCAGTAAACGGGAAGGAAGCCTTAACACGTTTACTCTCTTTCGCGGCATAGATGATGTCTCCCATGTCCACTGTTAGCCAATTCTTGACAGTCGCACTGACAGCCAGGGCGTCCGCTCTCTCGTGGACTTTCACGCCAGCAAACCCTGGGACAAATAACGGTGATTTTGTGAATCGCTGCGTGCTGCATCAGACGGAAACACTGTTTCCGCAATGCCCCGACTTTATCTTCTGTAGCATGCTCGTCGAGTCGCTGAGCAAACATACATTAGTGAATCCCCGGGTCTTCTACCATTCTAGGGCACTTGCCGTAGCCGTGGTTGCCATCATAATCCTGCCAGTGACAGAAACAAAGGCTCTATTGTTCTATTTGATAAGTTTTCCTTTGGTTCTTGCCGTAAAATCCCATAAACTTTACTTCTGGCGAATCATACTTGAGTCTGGTGGCAACTCCCCTTATTCTTGTTCCGGTAATTATTAAAGATACTTGACAGAGTTCAACAGCAGAAGAGACCAAGCAAAAGAATGTGAAAGTGTCATGTTTCATTCAATACAAAGTCACTCTGTTATTCTGAAGGAACCTTTTCCCACGTATCCAGGCACATTGGGCATATAAGGCTACACCTATATGTTATAGACAAATCTGCAGTCGGTGGATGTGTTGATCAAAGTCATGCCGGCCGCCTTTACTTCCCAGGACTTCATCTGGTAACTCAAGATTGGGTCGTCCGGGAAGGCAAGGTAATTTTATAATAAAAGGCATTTTATCAACTCTTCTTATGACAGTCTTTCTGCACAGCCGTCTGCCCAGAGCGTCACACAAGCATGAACTCCTTAGCTCCGGCGACGATCCGCATGGATCTCATTAAAATTGTATCATGAACTGAACGGCCCAGCCGTGAAACGAACCCACGACCGTCAGAGAGCCAGGAAAACGGCTTGAAAATCTCCACAGGAGAACAGCCTCAAAATCTCCCCAGAAAGAGCCACGCGTGTATTTTTGTATGTGTGTGTGTTGTGTGTTGTTTCTTGTCGTTGTTTTACTGATGAAGGCTAATCACCGAGACTTCTTTGTTTCTTTAATGTAAGGGATTTTGAAAAACTAACATATACTTTTTGCTTTTCTAACATTTTTCAATCCTTTTTTTTTTCTTCCGTTTCTTTTGCAATCTTTTTTATATAGACGCTTTTGAAGAGTTAAACCGATTACAAACCAGGTTAATGGACACACATGGCTCCGCCATTACAGGTTTGGGCAATTAATTTTTACGAGTCAGAAATGAGCCCAAAATATTCAAAACGTTTGAACACAGGAATTATTAGTCCATTGACTGCGCAATTACTTCTGCAACTCTGCGGAATGATCACGGACACTCCCCGGATGTGCACCAGCGTGAGTACACTCAAATGCTCTCTAAACTCGACAAGAATGTTGCTATTGGCGATGAGGATTCGTTCTGAAAAGCTCCAGGGAAAAAATGCTAAATTCAAGAGCTAAAAACGCGCCGTTGTAACAAATTTCACTGGTACGATTATAAGGTTGATTTTAATACAAGCTTACCTAACTTTTATTCTTATTTTTTTTTCTCTCCAAAAGAGCTCTAGTTAAGATCGTCAGCGAGAATGAGCGACTTGCTGCCGAATGGTCTGTCGGAGTCAGACGCAACTGGTACGTACTCGACAATGAACGGATGTGGATCCACATTTAGGAAAGAATGCAGGATTTGGAGAGTTATGATAGACTTCCAGACATAGAGAAACATGACTGTATTTGAATAAATGTAGAATTTTTTACATGAATAAATGTATTTTTCTATCCCACACACACATGGGAAACCAATTCATTCATCACACACGAACAAAAAATTCAATCCACATAAGAAAAGAGGAATCCTGACTCCGTTCCCGCCATCGCATTCTAAATATCCCAGTAATAAAGGATATCTGTGGTCACGTACTTCCGAAAAACACTATAATAAGTTCGATTGTATATTTTGAAGCAAAATTTAATATATAAAGCCCTCTCTTATTTTGGGGGAAAACACGATAATCAGATAATTGTGTGTGCGTGTGTGTGTGTGTGTGTGTGTGTGTATGTGTGTGTAGATCATTGACCAAGTGGTTAGTGATGTTGTTTAACAATGTCGTGAAAAATAGTACTAGATTTCGATTTTCGCGGTAGATGGCTTATTTACCGTTCTCATCGTTTTCGGACAAGTAGTATTACGAGAATCGCACCGAGGAAGAAATAGGGGCCTTGTCGCATAAAGTTTCAAAAGGTCACAGTGGGTACACAGTGGCCAACTTTCAAAGCGCAGACGGCACTGAGGTTTACATCTTGATGTACATTTATTAGTTATCTTCTTCTTTTCTCTGCACCTGGAATGACTCGCAGCGTCAAAGTAGGAAGAGGTCTCTCGAACGGACCATTCTTTTCTCTGCACCTGGAATGACTCGCAGCGTTAAGGTAGGAAGAAATCTCTGGGACCGGCCCTTTTCTTCTCTCTACTCCTGGAATGACTCACAGCGTCAAGGTAGGAAGAGGTCTCTGGGACTGGCCCTTTTCTTTTCTCTACTCCTGGAATGACTCACAGCGTCAAGGTAGGAAGAGGTCTCTCGAACAGACCATTCTTTTCTCTGCACCTGGAATGACTCGCAGCGTTAAAGTAGGAAGAAATCTCTGGGACCGGCCCTTTTCTTTTCTCTACACCTGGAATGACTCGCAGCGTTAAAGTAGGAAGAAATCTCTGGGACCGGCCCTTTTCTTTTCTCTACACCTGAAATGATCCACAGCGTTAAAGTAGGAAGAGATCTCTCGAACGGACCATTCTTTTGTTTACACCTGGAAGGACTCACAGCGTTAAAGTAGGAAGAGATCTCTGGGACCGGCCCCTCTTTTCTCTACACCTGGAATGACTCGCAGCGTCAATGAAGGAAGAGATCTCTGGAACGGGCCCTTCTGTTACCTTTGTGCATAGTACATTTCAGTGTCTCCAATATTTCCGTGGCCCATGTTCTGCGTGGTCAACCTCTGCCTCTGTCTTACCGTTGTATCTGTATTTCATTGCTCTCTGTGGTGCCCTGTCTTTTGCCAGTCCTGTCATATGGTCAAACCATTTGGTCCGGTTTCTACCAAAAGAATTCATAACTGCTTCTATGTCGACTCTACTCCTGATATCATCGCTTCTTAGTCGATCTTTCCTTGTCACACAAAAAACGTTTGATTTCTGTAGTGACTCTTTTATTATTTCAGGAAAAGAAAACACAATCACTTTTCTCACATCAGTTATGCACTAAACATATGGTGCACGATCTATATTGTTACCGAATAACAGGTACTCCGTGAGTAGTAAAGTGAACTTCACGCATATCGCTTTTGATTCCTGTGACACTTCCTGGTACCCTTTTCAGACTGGACAGACCCAGAATGGTTGTTGACTTATAAATATCCACATGGATGCGGATTCAAACGTGATATCATTGTCCCCGTCAAGACAGAGTCTGGACGCTAGGTTAAAGCATTTTTCAGTAAAAATCATCATCATTCAGTGGGTTCCTTACAGAACGTCGCTGTTTTCATAGCATAAGTGAAAGTAGTCTTGCTTTCCCTAGCCAGTTTATCAGCCCTGCGTGAGTTCATAGCCAATA
>CAJHNH020000100.1:263254-303254 GCA_905116865.2 Candidula unifasciata
ACTTAGCAACAGCAGACGGAACAAGGATAGCAAGCTAACTTAGCAACAGCAGACGGAACAAGGATAGCAAGCTAACGTAACAACAGCAGACGGAAAAAGGGTAGCAAGCTAACTTAGCAACAGCAGACGGAACAAGGGTAGCAAGCTAACTTAGCAACAGCAGACGGAACAAGGATAGCAAGCTAACGTAACAACAGCAGACGGAAAAAGGGTAGCAAGCTAACGTAACAGCGGCAGACGGAACAAGGGTAGCAAGCTAACTTAGCAACAGCAGACGGAACAAGGGTAGCAAGCTAACTTAGCAACAGCAGACGGAACAAGGATAGCAAGCTAACTTAGCAACAGCAGACGGAACAAGGGTAGCAAGCTAACTTAGCAACAGCAGACGGAACAAGGGTAGCAAGCTAACGTAGTAGCTGCACTAATTTAGCAACAGCAGACGGAACAAGGAAAGCAAGCTAACTTAGCAACAGCAGACGGAACAAGGGTAGCAAGCTAACTTAGCAACAGCAGACGGAACAAGGGTAACAAGCTAACTTAGCAACAGCAGACGGAACAAGGGTAGCAAGCTAACTTAGCAACAGCAGACGGAACAAGGGTAGCAAGCTAACGTAACAGACGGAACAAGGGTAGCAAGCTAACGTAGTAGCAGCAGTAGAAGAAGAAATAGTAGCAACATCAGCAGCCGCAGCAGATGTATTAGAAGCAGCAGCAGTTTTTGTTTTGTTTTTGTAGCAGCAGCAGCAGCAGCAGCAGCAGCAGCAGCAGCAGCAGTAGTAGTAGTAGTAGTAGTAGTAGTAGTAGTAGTAGTAGTAGTAGTAGTAGTAGTAGTAGTAGTAGTAGTAGTAGTAGTAGTAGTAGTAGTAGTAGTAGTAGTAGTAGTTGCAACAGTAGTATATGTTGTTGTTGTAATACTGGTTTGGCCAAACATTTTCTTTGCTATCATTATTTGTTGTAGTATGCTGTGGATTGTCATATCGTTGTGAGCTTATATATCGTTGTGATCAATGTAAAGATCCGTGGAAAAAGAGACAGGGGGAGACAACGCGAGAAAATTCTTAATAGCCTTTTGGCATCTTTGGCACTGAAGGATGTCAGGACGCGAACTGATGCATTCAGGTGCAGATCGCAGTTTGCAGAAATGCCTGATCGCCCACGCCACTTAGCAAAGCACTAGACGAGTGGTGGTGGTGGTAGTAGTATCAGTAGCAGCAGCAGTAGTATTCGTAGCAGTAGTATGTATGACAAAGTGGAGGAATAGGAAGAAGAGGAAGAATAAAAAGTAGTTATTAGCTGGGTTCTCTTCCTTGCACTCTGGTTACGTCCAAAGGTGCTCAGATGTTCCCTTTAATAAACAAACCAGTGTTCTGCGGTTTACAGTGCCAACTCTATGCAGACAATACCTCTCGCACGCCCGGTGTACCTCTCGTGTCTGGCTGTGCCGATTGTTAGCCATTTGTCGTTCTAACCCACACAGTACTGCAGGTGATACGTGACTGTTATAACCCTTACAGCTGCCCTAATTATAACTAACGGGCTATCAGGGAGTTGCCTTGATGGTCTGCCGTTCAGTTTGCAATACTTATTTCAAGATGGTATGGTAAACATTTAGGAAACAGCTCGGAAGTGATGATCCCACCAAGCAATCTTTACTCCTATTCTAGCATTCTTAGCAGCGAGATGGAGGCACTGCTCCTAAAACCCTCTGATCTTTCTCTCTCTGATAGCATTAACAATGTTTGACCAATCCATAGGCCCGTCATCAGCAGCTGAGGTAGAGCCAGTCAGTCTATCAAGTCTTTTATTTCCAACAACACCCACACAGGCATGGAGACCCAGAAATGGGAGGTAAGTTCTCAAGTCAAGATTCAGGAGGAAAGATTGTCAAAACGATGGTTTGCCAGCCAGGGCTCTATTATGATGCCAACTCTCAATAAATTCTTGTGTTTTCGACCACATAGTCAACAGATGTTGGACTTCAACAAAAATAAGAAGAACTCCACAGGGGAGCATGTACAGCAAGAGTTCACCGATCATTAGTAAAAAGAGCCCTCGTCGACGATTTATTAAACAAAGCTAATACTTCCAGCTCTCGCCTCTTCCTGCCCGCAAACAATTCCTATTACTTCCTTCCATTGCTGGTAAGCGTGTTGTCAGCTCAGTCGCGTGATCAGCACGTTCAGGCGTTCGGTTACCAAAGCGCCATCAAGCTCTAGTGTAACATTTACTTGAAAATGTTCGGATTCCAAGTTGTTCAAGTTTTGGGCCGTTCAGATTCCCAGGTATTATTGTAGAGAGAGAGACAGAGAGAGAGAGAGAGAGAGAGAGAGAAAGAGAGAGAGAGAGAGAGAGAGAAAGAGAGAGAGAGAGAAGCAGTAGATACAGGATAATTCATAAAAAATTATAGAGTTACAGAGTGAGAGATAGAGCTATAAATGAATAGTTAGAGACAACTAAACAAGTAGACCGAGAGAGAGAGAGAGAAAGAGAAAGGAGAGAGAGAGGAGAGAAGAGAAGAGAGACTGTGTGAAACAAATATGTAGACACAACGAATGGAAGAGACAGATACAGAGAGATGGAAATCAAAATAAAAAAGTTGAGATATATATATATGTGTATATATATATATATATATATATATATATATATATATATATATATATATGTATATATATATATATATATACGCTCAAACACACACAGATAACGAAAAAAAAGAAGGAGAAAGAGAGGTAGAAGGAGGTGTAGAAACATAGAACAAGTATGACGGATGCAAAGGGCTAGAGAAAAGGAAAGGTAGTGAGAGAGAGAGACATAGAGGTAGAGATAAACATAGAGGTAGAGACAGATTCAAAGTGGTAGAAACTGAGGAAAAGAGGTAGAGACAAAGACACAGAAATAGAGATAAACAAAGAGGTAGAGACAATGAGATGGAGATAAACAAAGAGGTAGAGACAATGAGATGGAGATAAACAAAGAGGTAGAGACAATGAGATAAAGACAAACAAAGAGGTAGAGACAAAGACAATGAGATAGAGATAAACAAAGAGGTAAAGACAAAGACACAGAGATAGAGATAAACAAAGAGGTTGAGACAGAGACATTCGAGATAGAGATAAACAAAGAGGTAGAGACAGAGACATTGAGATTGAGATAAACAAAGAGGTATAGACAAAGACACAGAGATAGAGATAAACAAAGAAGTAGAGACAATGAGATGGAGATAAACAAAGAGGTAAAGACAAAGACACAGAAATAGAGATAAACAAAGAGGTTGAGACAGAGACATTGAGACTGAGATAAACAAAGAGGTAGAGACAAAGACACCGAGATAGAGATAAACAAAGAGGTAGAGACAGAGGCATCCAGATAGTTAAGTGACAAAGAGGCAGATAGTGACAAAGAGGCAGATAGTGACAAAGAGGCAGATAGTGACAAAGAGGCAGATAGTGACAAAGAGGCAGATAGTGACAAAGAGGCAGATAGTGACAAAGAGGCACAGATAGTGACAAAGAGGCAGACAGTGACAAAGAGACAGATAGTGACAAAGAACCAGATAGTGACAAAGAGGCACACAGTGACAAAGAGGCAGATAGTGACAAAGAGGCAGATAGTGACAAAGAGGCACACAGTGACAAAGAGGCAGACAGTGACAAAGAGGCACACAGTGACAAAGAGGCAGATAGTGACAAAGAGGCACATAGTGACAAAGAGGAGGAGAAAGCAACAGAGAGCAGAATAGATAAACAAGCAGAGAGACACAAAGAGGCAGAGAAAGACAAAGACGCAAAGAAGTAAAGAGAAAGCGGAAGACAGAGACAAAGAGGTAGAGACGGAGACAAAGCGGCAGAGACACAGAGGGCGTAGAAGGCAAAGAGGTTTAGAAAGAGTCAACGAGGTAGAGGCAGTGACAACGAGGGGGAGGGGAGACAACGAGACAGAGAAAGAGACGAAGAGGTTGCAAAACAGAGACAAAGAGGCAGGAGCAGAGAAAAATTCTAGAATTACTGAGACAGTTAGGGTCAGGCGGCTCCCCAATGTCTATCGTAACACGCACATAAAGTTAACCACAATGTTTGCCCGTCTCTCTAGCGTAGTTGGCTAAACCGGATTGCGCGGTGAGCGGGTGACGAACTCCTTGTGGTCCGGGTTCGCTCCCGGGGGTGGGCAGAAAAGCCACATTTCTCCCAGATTTACGGTATTTAAAATGGAATCAAGGCCGAAAGGTTGCGATATCCATAATACCGAGCCTGAGGGTTAACAACTCATGGCTTCTGGAAACTAAAACAAACAAACAAACACAATGTTTAAACCACTAAGAATGCTAGGCTAAAGGTACTGGGGACCGTTTTCGTTCACGTCAATTTTTTGGAGCTGATCTTGATTCTTTCGAGCACTCGCCATCTCCCACCATCTTGGCTGGTCGGATGGAAAACCGGTGTAAGACTGAGCTTAAGTCCGATGCGCTGACTTTCATCCTCCTTCTCCTCCTTCCTCTTCTCCTCACCCACACCAGCCGCCTCCTCCCCACAACACTTCCACCGCAGGTGAAGCAGTGTGGCAATTGTCCAATCAACCCCCCCCCCCCCCTTTCTCTCACAGCTCCCATATATATATATATAAATGTTTGTATGCACACTGCAAGAGAGTGCTAATATGTTTTATAGAGCCTCTTCTTCTGTATGGCAGCGAATATTAGAGTGTCAGTGAACAAATTAGGAAAAATTTTGAATCAACAGAGATGTGGTTTCTGATACGAATGTTACCAATACCTTGGACGGCAAGAGTAACTAACAACGATTGCTTGAAAAAGGCTAATGAAAGTATATCTCTATATACAACAATAAGAAAGATGAAAACACTGTTCTTTGGCCACATAATGAGAAGAGAGACATTGGAGAACATTGTTACAACTGGAAAGATCAGTGGAAAGAAGGGGTAGAGGCAGACCAAGAAATAGGATGTTGGATGGACTGAAACATTGGCATGGAGGGATATCATCAAGAGAGCTGTTCCAAGCAACCAGGGATCGTGATTTGTGTAGATGCATGAGCGCCTGTGCCATTTGGCTGGGCACATGATGATAATATTATATGCACACACACACACACACACACACACACACACACACACACACATATATACATTTTCAAAAACTCAATTTCTTTCTTATTTGTCACCAGACCATGGAGGGTCTTGATTACCCGGTTTAGGTTTGCATGGATACTGCCTTCGCCACGAACTCTGCATATTGTGTTGTGTTTTTTTAAATTTGTACCCCGGAAAATGTGAATCACCTTAACTAGGATTTGAGCCCAGATCTCTCAAGAGATGAATATTCCAACTCATTCAACCAGCTGCTATTTCATAGCCCCAGATGTCTGCGAAGTGCTATAGTTTCATATGAAAAATCAAGAAAGATGAATCTCCACATAAAGCACCATCTACGAGGATCTAAGTGTGTATGTAGACCAGATATGATTAGTTGCGTATTCTTTACAGACGTTGCAGAACCAACCCCAACAGCCCCTGGCTGTTGTGTGGTTTTTCTAGGCAATTTTGCGTCCAGTAGTTTGCCATTTATTTCTGGACGGTAGGCTTTCTTGATACCACTGTCGAAACCAAAGCTAGGATTGAACCCGGCATCCCGGCATTACGAAGCGTTCTCATCGACTTAGCCACAGAGCCGACAGATCAGATATGAATGAGCACACTAAAATATTTTCCTTTAGAGTCGAGTAGCTTGATATATTTTCATTATACATTTAATATATAATGAGATATGTCACGGATATGCCAGAAATTGTGACTGATGGTCAGAACATAAACAACCTACTTTATGCTGATGACACCGCCTGGATCACCACAGGTTTGGGACTCTTCCACGTATGCCGCTCGTTGTGGGGAATGCAAGTTCCTGTCATAAGCAAGGCGGGCAGCATCTGATGTTCTATGCTTTTGGCAGGTTTTGGAGACATCCACCGTTTCCTTGGTTCTTCCTCTTTTGATCATCCTGAGCTTCTTTGGTTGAAAAATTTGTGATGTTATTTGATCATTTTTCATCCTGGTTAGATGTCCAAACCATTTCATTCTTTGATGTTCTAGGTTTGGGATAACGACTTCAGGAAATGACAGATACGGCGGTGGTAGAAAGTGATACAATTGGCCTCAGTTTGAATAATGCGAATTCAGAACTAATAGTGATTTCCAAGAAAAGAATAGTGCTTAACTGTATAAGAAAAGTCAAAAAGGTTTTTTTTTTTTTAGGACAAGTACAGAAATTTAAGTTCTTAGGCACATGGATAATATCCAATGGAAAATGTGTCACAGAGATAAAGAACAGAATAAGACAGGCTAAAAATGCATTTGATAAAATGATAAACATTTTATGCACAAAATATCAGTTCAAGAAATGAAAATAATTATCTCATGCTTTTTAGCCAGTTTTAACATACGGCTGGGAATACTGGACAATTAATAAACACAACGAACAATTTCTTGAGGCCGCTGAGATGTGGTTTTACAGAAGAATCCGTATAATTCCTTGGATAGCCAAAAAAAAAGTAACCAGATATTTTGATAGAGGCGAGTGCTCGAAGATAACTTATCATAAACGCCAGAAAGAGACAAGTTATCATTTCTGTGTCATGTTATGAGAAGACGGAAACTAGAACATGTTCTGACCACTGAAAGATCTGTGAAAAGAGAGTCAGAGGAAGACAGCACGAGAAGATTACTAACCTTTTTCGTCATGGCATGGAGGGGTGGCAACACAAGAACTTATACACATAGATGGTGGACAGTCATGATCGCACACGCCAGTTGGCAAGGCACTGGATGATGGCCCAAGGATTTTTAACAAAGGCAACATGCGACAGATTGTGTTTCTTCCTGATGTCTGTCGAGGTTCCATACCCTATTCATTTCCTTTAGTTCGGTGGCAAGGTGACAGGGGAGGTATGTTATTTGTGGTCTTACTTTATGAGATATATACATACCACAAGAACAGAGTAGCTGTGCACAATACTGTACTTGTAGTAAACGTCAGTTGATGAAGAAATGATAGGATGAGGCAATCTAGTCAAGCTAGAGTAACTAACGATTGGTAGAAATGATAGGATAAGGCAATCTAGTGAAGCTAGAGTAACTAACGATTGGTAGAAATGATAGGATAAGGCAATCTAGTGAAGCTAGAGTAACTAACGATTGGTAGAAATGATAGGATAAGGCAATCTAGTGAAGCTAGAGTAACTAACGATTGGTAGAAATGAAAGGATAAGGCAATCTAGTGAAGCTAGAGTAACTAACGATTGGTAGAAATGATAGGATAAGGCAATCTAGTGAAGCTAGAGTAACTAACGATTGGTAGAAATGAAAGGATAAGGCCATCTAGTGAAGCTAGAGTAACTAACGATTGGTAGAAATGATAGGATAAGGCAATCTAGTGAAGCTAGAGTAACTAACGATTGGTAGAAATGAAAAGATAAGGCAATTTAGTGAAGCTAGAGTAACTAACGATTGGTAGAAATGAAAGGATAAGGCAATCTAGTGAAGCTAGAGTAACTAATGATTGGTAGAAATGAAAAGATAAGGCAATCTAGTGAAGCTAGAGTAACTAACGATTGGTAGAAATGAAAGGATAAGGCAATCTAGTGAAGCTAGAGTAATTAACGCTTGGTAGAAATGACAAAATAGTTTCTTTTGCATCTCCTCCTATTCCACCAGCTCTTGTTCTCTTCTTGCTGTTTTTGAAATTTTTCTTCTTTCTAAGGCTTCTTCTTCTTGAAGCTTCTTCTTCTTTCTTTCTTCTTCTTCTTCTTCTTCTTCTTCTTCTTCTTCTCTTCTCTTCTTCTTCTTCTTCTTCTTCTTCTTCTCTAAATCTTCTTCTTCTTCTTCTTCTTCTTCTTCTTCTTCTTCTTCTTCTTCTTCTTCTTCTCTTCTTCTTCTTCTTCTTTTTCTTCTTCTCCTCCTCTTCCCTCTTCTTCTTCTTCTTCTTCTTTTCTTCTTCTTCTTCTTCTTCTTCTTCTTCTTCTTCTTCTTCTTTTCTTCTTCTTCTTCTTCTTCTTCTTCTTCTTCTTCTTGTTTTTGTTCTTCTTCTTCTTCTTCTTCTTCTTCTTCTTCTTCTTTCTTCTTCTTCTTCTTCTTCTTCTTCTTCTCTTCTTCTTCTTCTTCTTCTTCTTCTTCTTCTTCTTCTTCTTCTTCTTCTTCTTCTTCTTCTTCTTCTTCTTTTTTTTTTTTTTCTTTTTCTTCTTTTTCTTCTTCTTCTTTTACTTCTTCTTCTTCTTCTTCTTCTTCTTCTTCTTCTTCTTCTTCTTCTTCTTCTTCTTCTTCTTCTTCTTCTTCTTCTTCTTCTTCTTCTTCTTCGTGTCTTCCCCAGCTACCTGATCGATATGTTATGAGCAAACGTGTGCGGAGACATGTCTTTCGTGTACACAATCTAATACGTATAATCTGTTCATCGTTTCTGTGAGGTTGTTGGTGATGCATTATTACCATCTTTTGTTTGGTCTTTTATTTACTATGTGCTCAGTTAAATAATCTTCACAAATAACAAGATTACATCTGTAGTTAGTTGACCACAAAAAGCCGCAAATCTGATTGTTGATTTCTTGTCTCGCCCTGCCGTTGTGCTCTATTGTTACGTCGGTGGCATTGCAGCGGCACTTGATGTCAGCTGAGACAACATCTCTAGTGACAGAGCACTCGCAAGCAGCTCGTGCGGAAGGCACAATACAAATTATTTGATAAACACTCGCATCAATTGTGATTTCAAAAACGCGAAATTTCAAGAGCCCGAAAACATCACGCGTAAAGTTGGCTCCGAGGACGTGACGATGGCAACATTAGGGCGCGCCGACATGCCACGCGCCTCTCGCGAGCGAGGGCTTGCAGAACGTGCAAGTTCCCGCCCAGCTGCTCCGTAGACACCAGGCGCATGTTTACAATATGGCAGTTGGAGACCCTTCCGGTGAATTCAAAGATATGGCGGGAAATACATGGAAGATGCAGATATTGCATATTTGCAGAGATTGTTTTCACAATAGCAATATAAAACGGAACCATATTTCTTTCAAACAGTGAATATGTTTACAAAAGGCCTGGTTGTTGTATTACATGCATACGCAAGACCACACTAATTGGGAAAGTACGCAACTCTTATTCCAAAAACACAATACACTTTGGCTTTTGGTGTTTTCAGTCAGTCACCCTTAGTTAATTAGAAAGCGATATAAAATATGTATATACATATATATATATATCTCTTTAAAGTGTTGATAAGAATCAGTGATTAAGCTTCGCACATTTACGAAACATTTCGGCTTTGATGATAACGTTTTGACAAATGCAGAAAGCGCTGGCAAGAAAACAGTTTTGTTTGAATACGATTTCCGGCTAAAAGTCAGCAATCATGTTCATTCTCCTGTCACGATCATAATAATCTTCAGTGATTATTTCACATTTGTGCCTGTGAAGTGTATGAGTTGTCTCGTGCGCCAGAAACTCGAAAAGCTGAACGCTCTAGACGTCTAACAGGATTACAGTTTGCCACCGCGCCGGACACATTATGCAGACAATGGTTTGAATGTTGTCTGATGCAGTTATAACCCCCACCCCTCCCTGTGTCCTTACACCCTGTAACCTCTTGCCATAGTTCTCTCACCGTCTGCTAGCAGCAATGAATAATTCATAACCTTATTTTAACGGTGCTGGGGAAGAAAAGGCTGCCTGGTCGTTTGTTTCCTCTCTTGTTTATTATGCTTCTGTGAAAACTGGCAATTTTCTCTTTATTCTCACATTCAAAGAACTGTTTTGTTTTAAACGCGTTCATTCATCTTTGACGGGCCCTCTGGCCGGGCTATTGCTGTGTCTGAGAGACAGGTTGCGGGGACATTTCTTTCTTTTTAATTCTACTCCTTATCTTTGATTCCCTGTAATAACGAGCAAGGCATGTGCATGGGACACGCAGGTGATGCATCAGGAATCACTTGAAACAGTCACATAAGCAGGTGATACATGAGGGACCCACTTAGGACATTCAAAACGATCGTTTTTTGGAGGGCAGAAGCGACAAAAAGAGTGCCTTACATGGCGTCTTGTCTGAATCCACGTGCACAGTATGCAACCACTGGGCACAGAGATCTGTCCCGTTGTTCTATGTTCCGTTAACTCCACAAATTGCAGTGCGTTCTTCAATAGCCTCGCTTTTTGTCATACAATTCCACATTTGGGACACAATGCTATAGAACTAAATCCAAAGAAGAAAGCTTCAGACGCTAAATCTCCAGGCGCACGTGCTAGCAATTGGTTATTTTACTCAAGTATTGTAAAAAAACAAAACTTGAGGTCATGTCTCTGCTGCCTATTTGGTGCCAAACAGAAGGCTAGGGAATCATTAGGGCTGGAATCATCACTTATTGCAGTTAACTAGGACATGTGTTTTTGAATTATTTCCCTAATCAAGGCCCATATAAGCATTCCCACCCCCTTGCCCTACCCAGCTAGGGGAACAAGAGACCCCAAGACTGCTAGTTTTTGTCACGTGCAAGTCTCTTGTAACATAGACAAGAGATGTTTGGTTTTGTCATCTATGGAACCATCTGTTAAAATGGCTGCCTGCGCTAAATCGGTTAGAAGAGGAAGGCAAATAATTGGATAAATAGTTATAACTGTCATTTAACGGCGGCTGGAAGAAATCTGTGGCGATATTGGAGTCCCATAAACTAAGGAGGCCGGGTCTGTTAAATTGACAGGCTCTTGCACAATGCCAAATCTGGGAGGAAATTCTAAGAGCTTCAACGGAAGTCTATCTCAAGGCTGAGTATAAGACAACACAACGACATGTGTCTTCATGACATGAAAGGGCGGTTAAAGCAACTGCCTCTCTAAGGTTACCAGAGACCTAGACAATCTTCATCTGGTATCAGAAAAAGATTATTATTCAGAGGCGGCCCATTTAAGAAATAGCCTATATACAGTGTCGTTACGACCCTGCCAGTATTATGATACCATATTATGAAATTATGGGCGCTCTCTGCTCTTTGTCTAGACTAGTATGGCTTCTGTTAGCACTGCTTATGGCGTGTAATTTATTCACATATGACAGACGTATACGAACGCTGGCAATCGGCGCCATATGCCACAGTTCTCTGATGAATAATTTCCCACGTTTTAGAAAACACTTTCATCATTTTAAGAATAAATTTAGGCCAAAATGTACTTGTTTCTTTGTCCAGAGGCTGATGTCGCCTGGAGGCAGCAGGTTCGAGTCCCATGTTCTTATCGCCATCAAGTGCCTTGCCAGTTGGCGGGGCAATCATGCTACACATCATCTTGCAGTCTCCAATAAAGTTCATAAATGTATGTGCAATATAGAGCCAGTTTTAACATATGGCTGTGAATCCTGGACAATAAATCAACAAGCCAACCCATTTCTAGAGGCCTCAGTGATGTGGTATTAAAGAAGAATAGCCAAAAAGAACAACCCAATTGTCTTGAAAGAGGCATGGGCTCGCAAAACACTTATCACAGACATCAGAAAGAGACTGTCATAATTGTGTGGTCATGTTATGATAGTGGTTAAATTGGAATATATTGTAACCACTGGAAAGATCTGCGGAAAGAGAGAAAGGGGCAAGATAGCATGAAAAGACAACCATTTTTTCATGCTATTGAGGGGTATCAACACACCACGCAGCTGCAGATCGTAGATTGTGAAGAGTCAAGAGCGGTCACGCCAGTCGGCAAGGCACTTGATGACTGTAGAACATATATGGACTATACTTCTAAGGGACATAACAGGGAAATATCGCTCACAATAACGATAAGATGTGGCGACATCATTCTGTTCTTGTTGCTAACACGACAAGGTGAGACTGTCAGAATATGTTCTCATTTTGTTCCCACATCTCTCTTACCATCATAATTATCAGCTATCTAAAAAAAAAGTCCACATTTTTCTCGGTTGATATTCTGGTTGAGGGGCGGCTGGCTAAACTGTTTAGGGCATTGGGCACTCACGAGGGAGACCTGGGTTCAAATCGTCCGTAAGCTTGAGGTTTTTTTTTTTTTTGTCGGTGGGTACAAATATAATCTTAGCCTCACAGTTCGTAGCGACAGCACTGGCCAGGCGGCCCTGAATCCCCAGGCTCCAGGACCCCCTGCCTACCCTGTTGTTTATGTTTTCCAATTGACAAATAATGATTAGTCTCGTAATCTGGTAAACAATATACGTAGGCACTAAATTTAATAATTCATTCATTCATTCAGTAGCATGTCCCTCGCGGAACCTCGCTGCCATAACAACCCTCCGGAAAACCTTCCTATCATGAGCAAGATGTCCTGCGTCTGATACACCCATCTGGAGATCATCTGCCACATCCTGCACCCATCTTCTCCTTGGCCTTCCTCTTCCTCTCTTCCCAGGCATATACCCCTCCATTATTGTTCTCTCTAGACCTCCATGATAAAACCCTGTGGTAAATGAAAATACTGGGGTAAAACAATCTCATACTGAAAGTTGAGATAAACTGCTTGTATATGTCAGTGAAGCACCCAATATATACATCAGTGGCGTATCTGCTGGGTAGTAGCAGCCAATCAATGGACTCTTTTCATGCCAGTAGCGTTTGAGGCTTATGCTCGATTCTATAGATTAATCCGTTGTCTATGAACAATGTGATCACTCTGGCTGCCTTTACTGTACTAGACTTTACTTTTTACCTTTTACGTTTGGTCAACCTGGGAGCCTAGTTATATTTGCAGGGGAAAAAGTCAGTTTTCTTGCTGATTAGAACCAACGACTTTCAGAACGGAGAGCAAGATTCTAGCCTCTAAACCACTGCAGCTTCTCCGGTAAAGGGCAGACCGGATAAGGAGAACTTACCAGAAATCCAAGAAACAGTTCTTCTTATAAAAAATACTCTTTTCCAGATGAGTTAGGGCATTTGGTAATACGGGAGCAGTGGTGTAGCAGCTAGACTCATGGTGTATCCTCATTACGTGTATTTGAGTGAAAATGGGTCCGTGAATATGGTTATATGCTGGCGTAAAGGGAAATGAACGAGCAGACCAACTGGCAAGCCCTGCACTAAGGATTGCGGGAAAAAGCATGGACGGAGCAGATGTCGTCAACGGACTGTACGGACTGGGCTCGTGGATAATAAGGAATCCCTGACACTAACACGATTGCGTGACATGGGAGTAAAGCATGGTAAAGTACACCTATGCCGTCTTCGAGGCAGAGATAGGAGACAATGTATACAGCTTCTCATAGGAACAGTTAGTAGAAATACTTTGAAGTGGCTGCTGTATCAGAGGATTGAGCACGCATGGGAATGCCCAATGTGTAGTGGCGTCGATTTTGATAACATAACATAAGATATAACTCAACATTTACAAGGTACAGTACCATAGTAAATTAGCCTTCAGTACGACAAATTTACGACCAGAAATATGTAAATGTACACAGTTGGCAAACGTATCTAACATAACTGTTAACAGCACCCTTAACAGCACCCTTAACAGCACCCTTAACAGCACCCTTAACAGCACCCTTAACAGCACCCTTAACAGCACCCTTAACAGCACCCTTAACAGCACCCTTAACAGCACCCTTAACAGCACCCTTAACAGCACCCTTAACAGCACCCTTAACAGCACCCTTAACAGCACCCTTAACAGCACCTTTAACAGCACCCTTAACAGCACCCTTAACAGCACCCTTAACAGCACCCTTAACAGCACCCTTAACAGCACCCTTAACAGCACCTTTAACAGCACCCTTAACAGCACCCTTAACAGCACCCTTAACAGCACCCTTAACAGCACCTTTAACAGCACCCTTAACAGCACCCTTAACAGCACCCTTAACAGCACCCTTAACAGCACCTTTAACAGCACCCTTAACAGCACCCTTAACAGCACCCTTAACAGCACCCTTAACAGCACCCTTAACAGCACCCTTAACAGCACCCTTAACAGCACCCTTAACAGCACCCTTAACAGCACCCTTAACAGCACCTTTAACAGCACCCTTAACAGCACCCTTAACAGCACCCTTAACAGCACCCTTAACAGCACCCTTAACAGCACCCTTAACAGCACCTTTAACAGCACCCTTAACAGCACCCTTAACAGCACCCTTAACAGCACCCTTAACAGCACCTTTAACAGCACCCTTAACAGCACCCTTAACAGCACCCTTAACAGCACCCTTAACAGCACCTTTAACAGCACCCTTAACAGCACTTTTTACACTGTGGATTTAACAAATTTTGCTTAGTATCTTAGTCAGGTAAAGTTACAGGTGCGAGGATCGACTTGACTGCACATTTCCAGACATGACTTTGGCTCCCAGGTCGACCCTGCCTTAAATAGGTACCAGGTAAAATCCTGGGGAGTAAAGGCAGCAGGCGTGATGTTGACATCACTCACCGAGTGCCGATTGGCCTATAAAATATAGGTCTAGCCCAATGCACCTGAGGGCGCAGAAGAGGGTC
The DNA here is from genome assembly GCA_905116865.2 of Candidula unifasciata. NCBI lineage: Eukaryota > Metazoa > Mollusca > Gastropoda > Stylommatophora > Geomitridae > Candidula > Candidula unifasciata. Next base: position 277,753 of record CAJHNH020000100.1, read on the forward strand.
CTTTATGGGCTCTCTTTAGGACAGTAGAGAAGTTTAGTCTAGAGACACCGAAAGGTGCTAACATATAGTTAGTTACTAGATGAGCTATTTTAACCGTCTGACGACAAAGCCCTGTTACCAACTGCCACGACGAGCCAAAATGAATAAATTTATCAAAGACAGAGGAAGGGTGGGCCGAGAAAAAAAAAAGGGGGGGGGAGGTGGATGAGGGGGGAGAGGATGAGGAGGGGGAAGAGGATGAGGGGAGGATGAGGGGGGGGGAGAGGATGAGGGGGGAGGATGGGGAGAGGATGAGCACATAAATTAAGACGATTATATTCAATGCAATAAAAAGATACAAGTTGCAATCTGAAGGAGCCACTTTATTGCTTTAGGTTTCATTTCATATAGTTCAATCTTTCTCCCCAAAACAAATAGCCGCCTGCCAAGATCGTCGCACACAGCACGAGCTCCATAACCCAGCCACGATCCCCAGGCACTCGTGAACTGAACAACACAGCTCATGAAACGAACCCACGACCTTGGGAGAGGGAGACAAATGTCTTCAACTCTTCACCTCGGAGCTTCCTTTCCCTTCTACTGCCATCCCCCATAATTAGAAACAGCACGCATATAACCATTATACCGCCTATCTCTCCAACATACACACATATTTCTCCAAGGACACGGAAGGACGATGGAAGATTTACCGGGCTAATGCTCTCAGGGAGGCAAGGGGCGAGTAGCTGATTCAGGAAACGGAGGGGAATCTAGAACTATGACAAGACTACAAGAATCTTATGTCAAAAGAGATGTTGCCAGATAGTAATACCGCAGAGGTAGCTAAGGAACAAAGATAGAGAGCCGGCCGAGACAGGCAATGCAATGGACACCACAGGGACAGCGAGGAAGAGGCAAGCCCAGAGACACTTGGAGGCGAACCTTTGAGGCTGAACTTAAGGATATGCGAAGGAGAAAACTGCAGAATAGTGGCTCAGGATCGAGCTGAGTGGCGACAGTTTGTCTCTGCCTAATGTGCCTCTGGGCGCGATGAGTTCAGCCAAAGAAAAAATAGAAAACCAGCACAACGCTTGGGTTATTAGTGACCAGATTCTATCAGTATCAGTTCTGGTTATGCCTAGTGGCACATGAGGCTTCAGAGAGGACTTTCCATGCTTTTCCTGTCCTGCGCAATCTTCAGTGCAGTTTTCCATGTCAAAGATGCCAGACTCAGGTCACTTTCCATCGTTCGTCTCCATGTTGTTTTTTGGGCGCCCCTTTTTTTTTTCTTTCCCTCTGGTATCCATGTGAGCCAGATTCTAAAGATGCTATTATTTCGATTAACCGAAACAGGAAAACTAATCTTGTTTATTAGGGATTCAATCGTGAACTTCTCGCTCCTTGATGAGGCATATTATATGGTTATTTTCGCGGAAATTACATACCCCCATTCGAAGCTCACGCTTGTGCTCATCTTTTTGTCTTCAAGAACCCACGACATGTGTCCGGCGAAATGAAAACATCTTTCAGCTATTATTTCAAGCACCATTTTTCACTTTGGCCTATTTCACTGCCGGAATTAAAGTGATTCTTATCGTCGACAACTAGCAGATATAGGCCAGGTTGCCTTTCTAGATTTGTGTGTATTTGGTTCCACTTCCCTGAAGAAGGGCCAGTGGGAGTGTCTTTGGGCGGATCCTAATTCAGATTTCAGAATGATCTGGCGAATGCTTCCATTCATGGCTGGACAAAAGCTTCTAGCCATCACAAAACTGACCTGCTCGATGATCACAAGTCTCAAAGACATAACTAGAAGACTGAAACATTTGTCACTGCCGATGACCTACTTTCATGTTAATTGACGTGTTCGCTTTAAAGAGAGGAGAACTGGAACAAACCCAGAGGTACTTATTCTTTCCATGTCTTTTATGGGCGTCAATCAATACCCTCTGAATTTTATTTGAAAGCTAGCGAAAACCAATTCAACCGCATTGTGAAAATTTTAAATGATCTAAAAAATAAAAGAGACAAATTTACAAATAATGGTACCAGGTTGGTCAATCGCAAGAGAAAATGCTAAAAAAAAAGCAGATGGGGTTTTTAAGAAGACTGAGAATGACAAGCATGAATGAAATAAAATAAAGAAAACTGTTCTTCTAGTGGTGCAGATCTGAGACAGACAGACAGACAGACAGACAGACAGACAGACAGACAGACAGACAGACAGACAGACAGACAGACAGACAGACAGACAGACAGACAGACAGACAGACAGACAGACAGACAGACAGACAGACAGACAGATTGTGCAGCCGGTATACTTTTCCGGTGCCCATGGAGTTCACAGTAGGCACATGAAGGGAGACTTTTTTTTTAATGAAACCACATTTTTAGACAGAAAAACGATACTGGATATGTATTACATACTCTCTACTTTGTGTGTACAGCAAAACTGTTTTCGATAAGAACATCACAGACACCATTGAAGCACTTTATAAGGATGCAAGCATTGCAGTACTCATTCACAAAATGTTTGGAAATTATTGCCAAGGAAGCAAGATTCGGATAAAAAGCCACAATAATGAAGTACCTACCAACATACAGATAAGAGGAAGGGTCGGGAATGGCGGGGTGGGGGGGGGGGGTGGGGGGGCGTGGGAATGGGGGGAGGGCGGAAAACTGGAAGTTGAAACCTGTAAATATTTTGGTTTTTAATGGCTGCTATACCAAAGAGATCATAAAAGACTTTATAAAGGTAAAGGTAAAGTCTGGAGATGTGAACCAGCGTCATTGCACACGTTTATAAACCATAAGTGCTCTGCCACCAGTACGGACAGCTGATAAGAATTGTCCGCCTGTGTCGCCGTTCGAACTTAACTCTGTAGCTACAGCGACGTTCACCCATTTACCCCAGAGTGTCAACTCTGGTACCCATTTCCTAGAGGCTGGGTGAACCCCGAGAGCCGCCCGGTTAGACAAGACTTGATATGGTCGCGAAGTCGCAGCTGACTACGATGCGGAAGAGAAAAAATCAGTCAAGGTCAATATTTACAAATGATTGGTATTGGACTCTCGCTGTGGAAATAAATGGAAAGGAGGATTCAGGCTTTCGAATGTAAACGCTATAGACACATTTTGCGAATTAGTTATTTATTATGTAAGACTAATAAATAGGCCAGAGATTAAAAATTCAAACTTCATAGACTGTGCTTCAAGGAACACTGGGGGAGGGGTGGGGAGAGAGAGAGGGGGGGGGGGGGGGAGGGGAGTAGTCGAGGAAGAGGAGGGCAAAGAAGAATTGAAATGACAACATTAAAAAATGGACACGATAAGTTTTTATAAACTCATTCAACAAGCGGAAGACAGACAAGAATGGCGGGTTATGTTATGTTGTGTTATGTTATGTAATGTTATCTCAACTATAATTATTGTTTTCAGCTTATTATAGTCAATCTATTATTAAATTTAGTGCCTCCGTATACTGTTTACCAGATTACGAGACTAATCATTATTTGTCAGTTGGAAAACATAAACAACAACACCGACGGAAAATTAGCTATGGACAACTGAATTAAGCTGCATACATTACTGCAGACATTACTGCATACATAACCGCAGACATTACTGCATACATTACCGTAGACATTACTGCATACATTACTGCAGACATTACTGCATACATTACCGCAGACATTACTGCATACATTACCACAGACATTACTGCATACATTACTGCAGACATTACTGCATACATTACTGCAGACATTACTGCATACATTACCACAGACATTACTGCATACATTACTGCATACATTACCACAGACATTACTGCAGACATTACTGCATACATTACTGCAGACATTACTGCATACATTACCACAGACATTACTGCATACATTACCACAGACATTACTGCATACATTACCGCAGACATTACTGCAGACATTACTGCATACATTACTGCAGACATTACTGCATACATTACCACAGACATTACTGCATACATTACCACAGACATTACTGCAGACATTACTGCATACATTACCACAGACATTACTGCATACATTACCGCAGACATTACTGCATACATTACTGCAGACATTACTGCATACATTACTGCAGACATTACTGCATACATTACCGCAGACATTACTGCATACATTACCGCAGACATTACTGCATACATTACCGCAGACATTATTGCATACATTACTGCAGACATTACTGCATACATTACCGCAGACATGACTGCATACATTACCGCAGACATTACTGCATACATTACCGCAGACATTACTGCACACATTACCGCAGACATTACTGCATACATTACCGCAGACATTACTGCATACATTACCGCAGACACTTCTGCATACATTACCACAAACATTACTGCATACATTACCACAAACATTACTGCATACATTACCGCAGACATCATTAGATGCATGTGTTATGTACGCAGCAAACAGTGTTGTTTGTGTGTATTGATGAGAATGATTCGAACACACCTGAGGTTTTAAGCTTGAAATTTGCACTCGTGGAATAATGACCGACTTAACAGCAGACACATCGAGGGAAACAGAAATAAAAATATCACGATCTCAAACTCACCAGGTTCCATCCAAACACCACATTGTGGTCACTGCAAAACGCCTCCTGCTAATGTTTTATAACAGAGGTGACCCACTGAGATTCATCGTTCTTCTTGATGTATGATTAGTGTTCACAGAAGGGTCCGCGTGGTCTCGAGGCATGGTGTCCGCCTCGAGTGCTAGAGGTTCCGGGTTTAATCCTCGGTAAGAGCTAGAATTTTTTTTGTTTTCACGTGGACTTAGAATTCTAACAATCTCTCTCTGAGTAGTGAGATCAGACGTCCGTGTGCATTGATGTGCACTTAAAAAATGCCTTTGCAGTTGGAAATTGAAAAGAGTAGCCTAACAACGCTGCCTGTGCAAAAATGTGGATTAAAAAATATATCCAAGTTATTTTAGGATCCTCACCGGTGCTACAGAGCCCGTGCACTGTGCTTAGCTTCTTCGGACTCAGACTTGAGTTAGAAAAAAGAACAGAGCACGTATGTGTTACTACCCGTGTGCTATAATGTTGATCCGTTGTTCAAACCTCAAACCTCAAGGTCATGGATTATGAAACGTGAAAATAATCCATGAGAGATATTGCTTCAGGGATGGTAGTGTTAGCTATTGGCAGAATGAGAAATAAAACTATCAGACAGATTCTATGGAAGACTAACACAGTCAACAAATGCCAGCAGAAGTCAGACGTGTTGGCCAAAAGGCGCAAATATCGCAGCGATACTGTGAACGGACACACACAACTACATCTTCGGATGATCGCAGAAGAAGAAGAAAAGTAGTGGGACGCTCAGAGGCAAACATAAAAAAATGTCTTTGACGAGAATGATGATGGTGATAATGATAATAATGATGATGATCAAAGAGAAGAATTCGACTTTTGAACTTACATATTCCTGGTGAAATCGTCGATACATTCTATCTTAAAAACAAAGAAATAAAAAGCAGTTAACTTTCTAGCAGAAGTGAGCAAGTCTTAGTTCCGGGCCGTATTATAGGGAAAACAAAAATAGACCCACTGCCTAAACAAAAGCATGTCGTAAGAGACTAATTCAAATCTTCCTTAGAAGTCAGAGTGCATCGGCCTGAGAGGCAAGGAGTTAACAGTTTGCATACAAATTAGTCAGATATGTCAAACGGATGTACGCGCAACACTCAGGTTGTGGAAGAGGACAGCAGTCCAGAAGTGGACAAACAACCAGAATTGTCCACTTGAGTTTACAGCCGGTAAACGCGCAAAAAGAAGAGGATTCTAGCAGAAGTGAGCAAGCAAAGTATCATTGTATCTAGGACAGGAGATTCTCTAAACACTAACAGCGTCTGGTAGGGCCGAATGTAAGACAAGAGTGGGTGCCTAAATTTGTGGCCCTTTGAAAATAAAGTTCGTTTGTTCGCTCGTTTCTAGAAATCAAGCTACGGGACAGTCTTGGAAGATTTTGGTCGGTGCCGGTCACACGACCATCTGATTGTGAACCTTGGAGGAGGCTTGATGAATGGCAGGACATGGGTAGCGACAGACAGACAGGCAGACAGAAGGAGAGACACATGTAACGTGATGAGCAGAGAGAATTCAAACGACTACGCATATGTGTGTGTGTGTGTGTGAACGCTTCGTAATGCCGGGGTGCCGGGTTCGATCCCAGCTGCAGGCCATGCGCCTTGCGTTGGTTTCGACAGTGGTATCAGCTAGCCGGCCCTCCAGTAAGCAATGACAAACTACTGGACGTAATTTTGCCTAGAGAAACCACACAACAGTCAGGGGCTGCTGCTGTTGGTTCTGCAACGTCCTGTAAGGGATACGCAAGTAACCATGTGTGTGTGTGTGTGAATATATGAAGAGAGAACCAGTGTGTGATATTGATAGGGAGCGACGGCGAGATTTGGAGAGATGGTATGAAGAGAGACCACTGGATCAAACGTTACAACCTGAATATTTCATAAAACTATTTGCTTTTGTATGGGTTAAACACAGCCCTGTCACGGGGCCTTTTCCCTCCTCCGACAACCACGCGACTGTCATGGCTACCTGAGAGACATTGTATAAACGACACGTACAATTGCAGACTATCGCCCATTATGTTTTCACGGAAATGGGCTCTAATTTTAGTACCCGGGACGGACCAGGTAACGCCTGTAGGGTTCTATTTGTGGCGACTGTTAAATGGGAGAGTTAGCACTCAAAAGCAAATGAGTGGGGCTCATATTTGTCAGTGTCAGCTCAGGAACAACGGCCAAAAGAGAAATCCAAAGAGGATAAATTAGAGGGCTTATGGTTCGTTATAAAGTAAAGCTGATGGACGGAGATGTCATTTTGGACTAGCAGCTTTCATCACGACTGACAATCACTCGTCATACACAGAATACAGGAAGTTGCAGTGAGCTCCCCTTGCTGACAGGATCGTACCTTCCCAATGTGTCCTTTATGGGGATGGTTGTACTAATTGGTTGTCTGTGTCAGAACCGTGGTTCGAGTCTTCATACTGCTGTCATATTTGGCTAGTTTGTCTCTCGGGGTACAAGAATGTTCATCTGTCGCTTTTGGTGATTTATTGACAGGTGATTTTTTATTAAGTACTGCTGTTGTTTCAATAGATTAGTGTCTATATACTCATCCTGCTTCTCCTTCTTCATCTTCTTCTTCTTCTTTTTTTTTTCTAGTTCTCCTTTTCCTCTTCCTCTTCTTCTTCTTCTTCTTCTTTTTCATCTTCATCTTCTTCTTCTTCTTCTTCTTCTTCTTCTTCTTCTTCTTCTTCTTCTTCTTCTTCTTCTTCTTCTTCTTCTTCTTCTTCTTCTTCTTCTTCTTCTTCTTCTTCTTCTTCTTCTTCTTCTTCTTCTTCTTCTTCTCCTTCTTCTTCTTCTTCTACTTCTTCTTCTTCTTCTCCTTCTTCTTCTTCTTCTACTTCTTCTTCTTCTTCTTTTTTTTTCTTCTTCCTCTTCTTCTTCTTCTTCTTCTTCTTCTTCTTCTTCTTGTTCCTCTTCTTCTCCTTCTTCTTCTTCTTCTTCTTTTTCTTCTTCTTCTTCTTCTTCTTCTTCTTCTTCTTCTTCTTCTTCTTCTTCTTCTTCTTCTTCTTCTTCTTCTTCTTCTTCTTCTTCTTCTTCTTCTTCTCCTCCTTCTTTTTCTTCTCCTCCTTCTTCTTCTGAGAGGAGAACATAGGCAGTGTTTTAATGAGGTTGCAACTGCTGCTATTAGCGTGTCGATTCTTTGTTGACTGCTGAAGTTGGGGACAGAGCCGGCGTGAAAATGAAGCAATATTTCTTGATTCATTCATTCATTTCTCTATGTCCACCTTTCCCTACACCCCCTCCTGGTTGTCCTTTTCCTCCTCTTCGTATTTCTTCCTCTTCCTTCTCCTCCCTCTCCTACTCTTCTTCACCTTTCTCCTCTTAAATTTAAATAAAAGAAAGAAAACATTTTGCATTTAAAAAAAAAAAAAAAAAAAGCAATTTACGGTTGGAGTCTTGATGAATGTATGATACATACTGCTTATTTACTCCTGTCGGCAACACATAGATGATACAATCAATATTCTACCGGCCCACTTTACATTCAATAGAAAGAAATATTGAGACTTAACCTAATCCCACACTGAATCCCCCAACCTGTCCTATCTCTCCCTACAGCTCCTTCAACATGTTTGACAAACTCACCCACCATTGCGTGTGATTCTGCCTCTATGTTTGTTTCTTGTTCGCTCTTTCATTATTTATAGTACATCTGTTCATCACAACTGGCTGGTATGGGTTGCTTTCAATTTGTGAAAACCTGCTCTTTGGTTTTCTGCGATTGACTGCTGCGATCTTAGACACCACTTGTGTAACACACTAGTTCAGGATTATTATTGTGTTTGGTTTTCCTGTCGCGCGTATAACATTTCATCGAGATCATTTTACTTGGTGTCTGTTGGGGCAATGATTCTTGATGTTTCATTCGTTGATACAGATTTTAGAGGAAGTTTTGTTTGTTGGTTTGTTTAGCTATCTTCAGGAACAACCCTTACCGCCCACACATAATTTATATACAATAATACCTTAGGGTTGGCTGCTTAGCCCTCTGCTTCACCCACCACATTCCCCCACTCCCGGTTTGTTCCAGAAAATGTTCGCGGGCCTAGGTGTCCGCACTTGCTATGTATTGACGATCTGATTTCAAATATTTGATTGAACATTTCATTTGATTTCTGAAGTATTCTTACATTTGCCATCAGCACAAAATAATAATAATAATAATAATACTAATAATAATAATAATAATAATAATAATAATCACACAATACAACACGAGTTAAGCTTTCTTGAGTCCCCCCACCTCTAAATCACTACTTTTTCCCTTCAAAATAATCAAACCTGCCAGTTACTGCGTTTTTCAAACCACTTTTGCGATGTAGGCAGGGGGTCTTTGATAATGATGATTACAGCCGCGAAGCTAGTGCTGTCGCCACGACTGTGCAGCTCAGTATTCTGTTTTGCCCTGACAGAAAATATCCCCAGCCTTACTTCTTACACTTGAGACCCCAGCGCTCTAACCGTTCGGCCAGTAGCTCCTCTTCTGCTTTCTGCTAACTCATCATCATCATCATGTAGCAGGTCCTTTGCAGAACGTCGCTCTCATCAAGGTCTGCCTGAAAGAAACTCGGTCTCTCGCCATTTTTCACGCCTCATGCACATTCACACTCAAGGAGTCACTTATATCCTGTTTCCATTTTCGTGTAGATCGGCCCCTGTTCCTTCTTCCTGGTACCGTGCCTTCTGCTATAATTTTTTCCAATCCGTCGTGGCTCTTGATATGACCAAAAAATATTTCAGCTTCTGAGACAGGATGATATTTATTAGCCAATCTTCTTTGATGTTCAGATCTTTCAAGATGTCAGTATTTCTCCTCTTCTTTGTCCAATATATTATAAGAATCTTTCTATAGCGCCTCAGCTCAACTGTGTCTTCCCCTGTGACATCGTTGTCATCAGCTCCGCCCCAGTTCGACCGTCCTATCTACATTGTAGTTTCAGTCATGTCAATTGTCCGTTAGTCTCTACTTCCTTTTTTCAGTGCCAGTCATGGCCATTTGTTTAAAGACATCTACCACAAGGTTTGACGCCCCGACATTCAAATAGTGGCATTCAGGAGGTAAACCCAACAAGCCAAATCCTTGATTCCATGATCACCTCTCGCTGCGACATTTTTTCTCTTGAACATAATAATCTATTGTCATCAACATTGTTCACTGCCTTCCAAAGCGCTCTCCCCACATTTAGAGCCTAGATGTACCATCAGTGATTCATAACCAGTCAACCTGTTTGCCTGTTCTTTTCCCAACACATCAACACAGAACAATTATCCAAGAGACACAAACTTGATACTACGCACAGAGCGTGCATGTATTTCATCAGAATGTTATGTGAGTCAGTTACATACACTGGCTCTCATGTCAGCGAAAAGCTGCTGTCACTGCCTCCACCTCCATTCTCAGACTAGATGCAGTATCATATTCTAGTCGTTTTTGCACTAAACGACATCTTTTCGTTTTCGTGATCAAATCATATGCATTCTATGCCCCTACTTTGTGGGCATCCTCTCGCGGGATGCAATTGTTCGTTATTTTGAAGCCCCACACTGGCTCTTGCCAGGGGCCGCAATATAGCCCCGCCATAAATATGTCCTAAAGGCTGAACGCAGTTTCTGGGACCTCTCCACAGGTGATGCTCATCCGCATGGTGGCACTTTGTGTCATCAGGTGTTTATCGCTTGTGTGATGTCCTGGTGGGGTAAAATGTACTACTGCTACTGGTACTAATTTTATATTATATATATATATAAAACATATCTAACGATGCATGGTAACCAGAGAAAGCCAGTCATCCGTTTAATACCGGCAAGCGCTGAGACCCCGTCGAGTTTCCTTATCGACATTTCCAGCGACATAGAATGATCTCGACTCGTGCCTGGTCGCGGTGATAACAAGAGCCCTAAGTGACCGCTTCAGGGTCTTAGGAAGAAACGGGCGTGGTTTGTACACGGTCCAACCCCAGGGGCAGGCCTAAAGACAGACAGAAAAAGGGGGCGGTGTTCTGGGGTTGCGGGAAAGACACAAGAGATCCAGTAGTTAGTGGCTAGAGTTTAGACCCGCTTTTAGTGTTGTGGCTGTGGAGTTAGGAGAAAGAGGGGAGGCGGCGAAGGTTCTTTTATAGGACGAGGGACAGAAATCATTGAACAAGGATTAAGCCCAACATCATAAATTGTAATATCATAGCGATTATTTCCTTTGTCTCAACTATTAACAGTAATAAAATCACAGAACCTCCTGCATGCATTCATGCGTGCTGACTTTGTAGTTAACAGCGGTTCTTACACAAAGGCAAAACAATATACTGGGTAAGAGAGGGGAAAAGAAGGGGAGGGGGTGGTTCCTTACTCCACTTATTAATGTTTTTATCCGAAGGGGAAAAGGGGGAGAGAATGAATTCAAGGAACCAAAGCATTGTTTACGTGTCTAATAATAATGATAACACTAATAATAATAATAATAATAATAATAATAATAATAATAATAATATAGTTAGCCTATCTTGCGTCGGTCGTTGCAGAATCAATCCTGGCATTTGTTGGCTGTTGTGATTTTTCTTGGGAAGTTTTAAGTTCCGTCGTTTGCCATTACCCTGTACAGTCGGCTTTCGATGCCACTGTCGAAACACGCGCAATGCGGTCTACTGTCAAAACACTTTCTGGTGGGATCAATCCCGGTGGCCCGTCATTACGAATAATAATAATAATAATAATAATATTAATAATAATAATAATAATAATAATAATAATAATAAACATAACAATAAGATTAATTGGCGGTTGTGGCTTAGGAATTGTGAAACCTCTGTAATTTTAAGGTGCCGGGTTCAACTGCAGCTGCGGAGATCTGGCAGCAGACCGCCTTGTGTTAGTTTCGACAACGGTATCTAGGGCCCACCCTACAGGGCAATAGCCAACTGCTGAACATAAAGAGATCTGTAAGAAAATAACCTGGCATAGCATTCAGAGACCACATCACAAATGAAGAGGTTCGCCAGATGAATATCCAGCACACTGGTAGTTATGAACTTCTTTTAACTGCAGTGAAAAGGCGGAGAGTACATGATATGGATATGTGATAAGATCTAACGGCCTCTCAAACAATAGGAGAAGAGGCAGACCAAGAAAGACCTGGATAGAGAACTTAACTGACTGGACAGACCTTAGGCATACAACCATGAAGTTCATCACATCTGGTCGTCATGGGTGGAGGAAGCTGATCAGAGTCAACAGCATCTGCGGCCCCAATGTTAGGGGGTGATCATAATGATGATGGTGATGATGATGGAAAAAAAAACATAGCCGCGTAAATGTTCTGGACTCATCAGCATCAACACGCTGAGGGATTTACTGAGGTGGGGATCTGATCACATATGGACTGAATGGTTACAAGGTGCAATGAGCATTATCTGTCCACTAACTAATTAACTATTATATTCGTAACGTAAGATTCTGCTAGCGGTCTGAACACCCTGACACTAAGTCTGTTTATCTGGTAATCTTAGTTTCAGCTTTAAAGCAAACGGGTCACACCCCATGGTGACTCCGCTCCTGCGATAACGAAAAACCGTCCGACATTAGAAATGCGGCTCATTATCAACGGAAGCAGCAGTTACAAGCAAATCAGCAGTTGCACACGCGATGTGTTTTAATCACATAAGACACCACCAATTATGTGGCAACAGGCCATGATCTGTTATCTGAATCTAGAGTTCACAACACCACGTTAGTGACAATAGAAAAATATTCCAATTGAAATCTGCAGCTCAGAGTGTCGCGCCATGCACTCAACTCAGTAGCTGGGTAACAAAACATTATCATTTCAGTCTAGAAATGGAGGAAAATGCAACGACCACTGTCTGTCAGAAGCAAACATTTTGCCACGACTAAAAACAGTGACCTGTCTATCTTCCATGTTGACCGGAAATCCTGATACTGTGTGAGCAGTACAGTGAAGGAAGTCTTGGTTCAGATCTCTGAAAGGCGTGGTAGTGCTGGACGTTACCACGTGTTTGGAGTTTAGAGGAGCGACTTCATTGTACCAGGTTTGATCCCATATGGCTAGACTCCTCTCCTAAGGAGAGCTAATCGAATCTGGGGAGTCTAAGTACTAACTCCAACGATGCTGAAGGTAGTCGTGCCAATAATAATACCAATAGTTATTTCAGGGATTTTCATTTCTTGATGATTGTCAAGACGTCATCATAATCATTGTCATCTTCCCCGCGTGTTTTCCGGGACGCCATTGTGTGGAAAACATGAATCAAACCACTGCCTCCCTATAAGCATGTCGTATGCGTCGACTATTTGAGGCTTTCTTTGAAGTCGGTTTGCATCTGCCTGAGAGGCAGTGAACCAACAGTCTGCATACAAATAAGTCAGATCGCCGGTAAATAATCGTAATTATCATCAATATCATCATTATCCTCATTGTATAACTGCTCCTTATCAGAGCATCACTCCCATCACAAATCCCTGGTAGGATTTTTTTCTATTTCTTTCACAAGATACTATTTACAAGCCAATTTTCCCTCCATGTTCAAACATTTTAGAATGTCAGCGTTTATTTATTTTCTTGGGGAGGCTTTTAACGTTCAACAATGAACAACCGGCAAAATTACAAAGAAGCCGACGCAGCCTCGCCTGCAACCAACAGTGCAAGGTCTGTCGTTTTTCAGGCAGTGAAAACGACAAAACAAAACAAGAATGTCAGTTACATAATCCTCATTCTTCTATGATGTGCCGCCTCTTGAGCTATGCCACTATCATTAGGGATGCAATCCGGGCTGGAGAGCACCAACAACGGTACTGCCGGTAGCAGGAGACTGCATGCGGGAGGGTGCCTGAGGGTGGTGGTATCCTGAGCGTTATCCCGGTAAAGACTTGGAAATCTGAGTGTCCAGGTAAGTCAATCACTGGTTCATGTTTGGCTTTTGGCAACTTGGGATCGTCAAACAATTATATGATTTAACAGCTAGACAAACAACTAGGATGGCATATTTTCTCCTTGCAAGAGAATAATAAACGAAATTGTTAAAAACGAGTACCATGTACAAAGCAATTGTAGAACGTTTCATCTTTGTTTCTTGCACGGCCATCTTTAGATATAAACTGGAGAAGGCCGTCGTTTCTTGGAACAGAAATGTTTAGACAAGTTAACTTTGACATTGTCTCAAACTACATATATTACAATATTCAGATTTAAAAAAAAAAACTATACATATTATAGGAACCAGATTAGAACAATACACACTACCATATCCAGAAAACGACATCTGCCTCCTGTCTGCCACGTCTCGTGGCTCACACGATAACAGCAAAGAAAACTGAACAAGAATTACAGTCGTACCTAGGGTCACGAACTGATATCTTTGATACCGTTGACGAAGCGAAATGTTCGCTAATCGAAAGAACTTTTTCTGTTGAAGGTAATAAAAATTCAATTAATCTGTTCGCTCGCATGGAAACGTTATATATATATATATATATATATATATATATATATATATATATATATATATATATATATTTATATATATATATATACACACATTTGTGTGTGTGTGTGTAGATTTATGTGAGGTAAAAATACACAAGATAAATTATGCAGTATTACTTCACCTGCACTGCTACCAGTGCCAGACATGGTCACTCACAACAAACCATAAAAGAAAATTAGTAATCACGGAAATGAGATGTCTGAGAAGGGCTGTAGGAGTGACCATAAGAGATAAGATCAGGAATGAGATCATAAGAGAACAAGTCGGCACAGAACCAATTCTGGATTACATTCAAAGACAGGAAGTGAAATGGTTTGTCCACCTAGAGAGAATGCCTTGTGACACCATACCATACAAAGCATACATGGAAAGAGAAGAAGGACGTAGAGCACGGGGTAGACCAAGAACAAGATGGAAGGATAACATCAGAGAAACTCTACAACAGCACGATGTGCCTATGGTCGAGGCAGCCAGAAGAGCTAGAAACAGAACCTTATATCTCCCTCGACACCCACAGCGGTAAAAGAGGAAGTGAAGAAGAAGAAGAAGACTACTTAACTTTGTGGCTGACAGCTGCTGGCACAGATGGGTCATAGATGGGGGCAAGATGACTTCTTCCGAAGACGAGTAACAGTAAAAGTGAAGGACCTTTTTCCAATCCTTTTAGTGGGCAAATAGGGCTAGACCTTTTTTTTAGAGCAATGGCACAAGATAGATTATGTGGTCAGCATTACGCCGGCCGCCTTTACTTCACAGGACTGGACTTGGTAGCCATTCCACGATGGGTCGACCTGGGAACTAAAGTCATTTTTGAAAACAAACCGGCACCGGAGGGAGCGAACCCACGATCTTCCGATCGTTAGGCTACGCCACGGGGACTCCCCTTTCGAATAAGAGTACAATTTGAAAATAGCGTCGGGCAAACGTGGGAGCATTTCTGCTGTTAATTCTATTTTTGTATCACGAGAAGTGATTCGATAGCTCGCTTGATGGCTGGCGTTTTGACGAGATTCAGACATCTTGTCTTGTTCTTTCTTGGATGGTTAGTTGCGTATCCCTTACAGGACGTTGCAGAACCAACTCCAACAGCCCCTTACTGTTGTGTGGTTGTTCTAGGCAAATTTATGTCAAGTAGTTTGCCATTGCTTTCTCAACGGTCGGCTTTATTGATACCATTGTCGAAACCAACGTAAGACCCATGGCACGCAGCTGAGATCGAACCCGGCATCCCGGCATCCCGGCATTACGAAGCGTTCGCATCGACTTAGCCACAGGGCCGACTCTTTCTTGGATACTTTTCTGAAAATGGGACCACTGTGCTGTTGGTCCCAGTGTGAGGCTTCTCCATGAAAGATTCATTTCACTCCATTTGCTAGATATTTCTTTAATCTCAGAACTTAAGAGATGTACCCTATTTTCCTTCTCGTCTCCTTAGTACAACTAATGCCCATCGAGAGAAGAAAACATGACATCCAAGTCACGTTGGCGCGTTCGTGCACCAGGGCATTGTTCGCAGGACAAATGACAATGTGTTATGATTTTGTGTTCGTGAGTCGATTAGTTTGTCACTAGAGGAGTTCGTGCCCTGCAGTACAGCTGTACTTGAATATTTGTCACCTTCGCCGTGGAGGTTTGTTAAGTAGTCTAACAAGAGACAACAGTATTTAGCCTGGGAATCGAGTATACTCTCTTCCATACGACGTAGCTGTCAATAATTTGTAGTTATTCATTTGTTTGTTGTTGTTGTTGTTTTGTTGTTGTTGTAACTGTGTATTTCATTCTCTTATACGGCCTTTGTAGTTCTGGTTTGTGTTCATTTTTCTTCAGCGATCAACGTTTGCTATGCATTGATTCCAACATGGGTTACTAAGAGGATAGTGAACTTTGATATTTTTAACTGTGTCCTATAGCTTCTGCATCAGGGCCACTCCTGTGGCTCAGAGGTCTTCTTAGACTGGCAAATCTAGGCAATACCGTAAGACGTGCCCTGGAGATAGCATTGGGTCATCACCACCACCACCACACGAAGTACTAAAGGAGATAGGGCAATATAGCTTAGATAAGAGATAGAAATAGCTAAGAAGAACATACAGTATATACTTCAGATTTACTTACAAAACCAGTTACAAGGAGCAGCGGACATTGCGGCGATTAGCTTTTATCAGCGAAACAGCGACACACACACACACACACACACAAAAACAGAACAGACACACACGAACAAACAGACTTTGAGATGACTACATTAAAATAACATGTTCACGACTGAGACAAAGTTATCACAATCTACATAATTATAAAAAAAAAAGTATGTGCTTCTCACCTGGACCACTCTGAATTGAAGAAAGGAAATAAGTGAAATAGATAACTGCCCTTGACAGTTTTGTGATCGATTTTGAAATGCTAACATAAACTACTTGTTTTTTTTCTTACCCACTTTTTCTCTTTCCTATCATTTTCTACCCCTTTATAAACCCTTTACAGGCGAGCGGAGATTTGACTGAGATATATTACATATATGTATCCCCTGAGTTTAAGAGATGTCCTCTTCTCTGTCTGAATATTCTAGTCTTCTTGTTTATACGAAACTTGTTCAGACGGTCATGTCCGGGCGTGTGCTTGTTGCAGATATTCCTCTATGTATTCATTCAATATATAGCCTTAGCTTGGCATCACTTCTATTTTTCATACCCAAAAGATGTGAATGAGTACTTATGTTAACCAGAAAAGAATAAGTTGGTATACGATTGATTCTTCTTTTGCATTCGTAGTTTTAAGAGCTTTTAGTGCGTTGTGTTTACCAGCTTCTTCTTCTGCCTTTCTAACCCCCTATGGAGCATAGGGCCGCAACCAACTCACGCCAAGTTGTTCTATCTTTCGCTATCACAGGCAGCTCTCTCCATGTCCTCAACATCTTTTTAACTTCACACTCTAGCTGCCTTCTCTATGTGTTTTTTGGTCTTCTTTTATTTCTATGCTCCTGTGGGTTCCAGTACAAAGACATTCTAGTTATATTCTCAGCTTTTTCTCAAGGTGTGTCCTATCCAACGCCAGCGTCTTTTCTTCACTCCTTGGTCCACTGGAACTTGTTTTGTTCTCTCCTAAAGCTCTACATCTGTGATTCTATCATATCATTTAATTTTTCATAGGAAACAGTTAATAAATATTTGTAGTTCATAAGCTTTGCCTTGGCTGCTCTCCACGTTTCCCCTCATGTTAGGCTGCAATATCTGCGTATTTCGGTTACACTCATCGGATTTAAGCCAAACCACAATTTGTCATATTTTACAACAGAAAAAGGGAAACAACAAAAATAAAATGTCTACAACTGATCATAAATGAGTAACAGAATACAAATGTCGATATCAGAGAGAACAGTTTGGACGGAGCCAGTAAAAAAACTACATCAAGAGTCAACAGATCAAATGGCTTGGACACAAGGCAACGCGCCCCAGGGAACACTTAGACCCAGTGGAAGCAGAGACAGTGGAATATCTGAGGCTGTGACTACCAGCATCGATGTAGCACATACCAAAGTTGACACCAGATGTCTTTTTGAACCTCATATTGAAAGACCGATAAGGACAAGACGGGTGAAAAGATAAATATGAAATAGAAGAAGAAGAAGAAGAAGAAAAGAAGAAGAAGGAGAAGGAGAAGAAGAAGAAAAAGAAGACGAAGAAGAAGAAAAAGAAGAAGAAAAAGAAGAAGAAGAAGAAGAAGAAGAAGAAGAATAAGAAAAAGAAGAAGAAGAAGAAGAAGAAGAAGAAGAAGAAGAAGAAGAAGAAGAAGAAGAAGAAGAAGAAGAAGAAGAAGAAGGAGTCGCCCTTTACTACATGCTTGTTAATGGAAATAGGTCTGTCTATCCTCCCTCCCCAACATCCTACCGTTTCCCCTAATGTAGCCACTGAAACAAGACGGGGAATAGAGTGATTTATTCTCATCATTGTTTGTGCCCAATGGATTGTAGAACTGATTGATTGATTTGACCTCTTGCCAAATGTGCTTAATTTATCTTGTATCTGGTTTTGTGCGTGGAATGTATGACAGAATCTTCACAAAGTCACTTTCAGAGAATCCAAATATCCACAGTAATAGTCAGTAAGATAAAAAAATTCAAAGAAAATATTTACACAAGAAGGGAGACGCCGTGGCAGAGCGGCTAGGAGCACTCCGAAGATCGGAAGGTTGTGGGTTCGCTCCCTGGCGGAGCCGAACTTTTCAGGTTAACCCAGTCTTGAGTGGGTACCGGGTGCAGTCTCGGGAAGTAAAGGCGACCGGCGTGATGCTGACCACATCAACCGTGACCTGTGGTTGAGCTGACAAAACTGTGACAATTGATTCGAAACAACATGGCAACCGAAAGCAATTGAACGAACTTTAACCCCATCTGACCCTAAATGCCAGACATGTTTCCGTTTACTGTCACGTTAACAACTTTGACTATTGGACCACGTGGCTTTATTCAGAAACAAATGATAACAATCACCACAAAGCCACAGGCCATGCTTCGTTGATTACACGGATTTGCAGACGTCTCCGGCCACTCACAGTTTTCTCTCCCTTATTTTGAAACAGGACACGACGATCATACGGGTATTATGAAATGCCCATTTAATTTGTAACTAATCAATCAAGGAGGGGCACCCTCTGTCCCCGATGTCTCTAGGCGGGGTTGACGCCCCTGATGTTTGTTGATGCGTCAGTCGACAGGGCGCGTGCCAAGTGGAAATGGCGGACACAATTGAAATATTTTTGGACCAGTTATTGACGACGGAACGGCTTGGAGGTCAGACCTCTTTCCTGAAGCGCTGTGTGTATGTATAGTAAATGTAAGGTTAGATTATTCCCACACTGTTGTGTGAATTGTCTGGTAATACATATTCTAGGCATCGATAGAGATACCAGTTTCTTTCCCCAACTAATCAACCAAACAGTCCACTGATCAACCAACAAATCAATCAAACATTTAAACAACCACAAATGACCCATTCATTCAAACAATCATTTATGTATCAACAAACGAATTAATCTACCAGTCAAACGATCATTCAGTCAATATATTAACCAGTCAAACATTCAACCACTAAATCAATTAACCGATCAAACAAAAAAACCACCCAGTCAGCCAACTAAGCAGCCAACCGACCAATCAACCAATCAACAAATATTCAATCAACGAACCAGTCAACCACCCAATCAATCTACCAGCCAGTTAGAAAACAAATAAAGAACCAATGAAGCAACAACAAAAACCACCTAGAATACAACAATCTTATCACAATAATGAACATCACTTAGACAAACAATGGAAATCTCTATTCTATGCCTAATAAATAATCTTCGAGTTAACAGAACGGAGCACTTGTGGGTTACTACCCATGGCTATGTTGTTCCTTTGTTCAAACCTTAAACCTCTGTAAATGCCACACATTGGCTTCTCCTCTATCATCTATTACAGCAGTTCTCAACCTGTGAATCAGGACCCTTTTGTGGGTCTAAAGACCATTTCGCAAGGGTTGCCTAAGATCATTCTGAAAACACATATTCATTGAATGTTTCTTACTAGCATATGACACTATAACATCTAGGATGAGAATGGAGGTGGAGGCGGCAACTGCAGTTCTCCGGTGGCTAGAGAACAAGATAAATATACATGTCGTAATTGTAACAGACACTGAAAACATGCTGAAAAAGGTGAAGACAGGGATGCTTCGAGCAGAGTGGCTAGTTTCACTGGAAAGGTCACGGGATGGGGAGCATACTTTGGATCTTTTCTCCAGGCTATGCCGGTGTGGTGGGTAATGAACAGTAGACAGATTGGCTGTATCCGCACAAAACTGATACATGACACAGTAGATGTGGTTAATGCCCTTTGGGAACAAGCAACGGAATCAGTAGAGAAAGAAGATTATTATGACCTGGAGAGAATAAGGCGCCTGGGTGTAACCAGAGGGTCTGGCCGGCTCACTACACTTAGAGGAAAGGCAAGACGGACTTTTAACCAGAAATTGACCGGTACCATCAGATTTGGAACTCTGCGCTGGCTGCTGAAGATTAGGACGGAGCTTGCATGGGAATGCCCCGAGTGCTGTGATGTCAATTCTTGACTCAACTCAACTCAACTCATTGAAGTTATGAAGTAGCATACGGAAATAAGTGTATAGTTGGGGGGTCGCCACAACATGAGGAACTGTATTAAAGGTGTCGCAGCTTTAGGAAGATTGAGAACAACTGCTCGAAGTTCTCAAAGCCCAATGTTTATTCCTTACCGTCCCGTACCCAAAATAAAGTTGTTATGTCTACGGAAGACCGCATTTGTTCCTCCGTGCGCAATATCTTTCTATCAGGGAGATCAAACCGGATACAAGTTGTCATGTAACCGGCTTCCGAATTTTTAATCACGGCCGCCCAAATGGACCGGTGTGGGCGATAACCACGCCCAACAACCGGGTAGCTGACGTATCGTCGACTGGTTAATTGCGTGTCATCAATGACATGCTTGACAGCAACTGGGCAAAATACCGCTAGCCAGGACTCTGTTATTTGTTATTTGATATTTAATTAATAATTAACAAAACCAAAAGAAATTATTTTGAGACAGAATTATCCGTGTTTAGTTTTGCGAGGATCCAAATTTGTGACAAGTGATGGTAATCAATGAATTAGTGCGGCTTTGTGGCTCAGGGGTTAGAGAATGATTTTAACAACCACATGATCAATTTCATGTACTAGGATTTCGATTTCCGCGGGGACGGTACACTAAAACAACAACAAATGCTTACTGACTTTCAAACAAAGGTATAGTTGATAAGGTGCAGGTCGACAACTATGACAACAAAAAGTGAAAGACGGTTTGTAGCGATTTGAAAGAAACCAAACCCATTATTATTATATTATTATTATTATTATTATTATTATTATTATTATTTATTATTATTATTATTATTATTATTATTATTATTATTACTATCTCTGTTCCTGGGGCCCCATTTTTGATGGGGTTGGAAAGGGGGAGGGGGTAGGAAATAGACTTCTGCCCGCTAGACAAGCATGTAATAAAAGCCGAATAATTAGTAAAGTCCCCCCCCCCCCCACCCCCCCCCTCACATATTTCGGAGGTCATCTGCCTAAGAAGCAAATAATCAACAGTCTGCATACAAACAACCCAGATCTGTAAAACGGATGTGCACGCAAAACTCAACCAGACTTAAGTCCAGAAGTGGAGCAACAACCAAAGTTTTCCGTCTGAGTTTACAGTCAGTAAATGCAAAAACAAAGAAGATAGGGGCACACGTTTAGGGCCTCAACACGTCATCTTGCTAAGGACAGCTGTGAGGACACTATAGTGCCCCATACCTGTGAAGACGGCCCACTATTGATCCTTTATTAATACTATATGTTATTTTAGTTTAGATAGACGCTGGTCTGTGGATCCAAAAGTCATGAGTTCGAATCCGAATAGTGACACATTTTGTTTCACAAGTTGACTTCGGCTTCCTGGTCGAGTCAGCCTTGAGTGAGGTCCTAGGAAGAAAAGGAGACCGGCGTGATGTTGACCACATCACCCACTGATTGTCAGTTGGTTTATAACATAAAGGTCTAGCAGTTTATTGCCCAATGTGCCTACAGTCTACAGGCGTGGAAAAGGTTCATTTTACGTAAACTTATTGTTATCATCATTAATTCTACTTCTACTCGTGTTTTGTAGTTACATTACCGAGACTGTATACATCGGGTTTCAGGTAATGTCTTGGGAAATAAAGGCGACTGCTGTGATGTTAACGAGGACATAGTCTCGACTCATTTGCCGGATATGCCATTGGCGTTTAAAAAAAAGAGGGGCGGGGAGGCTTTAGTTTTTACCTCCTTGGCTACACATAGAGTGGCTCGCTTCACTTTATTAGACATAACAGAGCATACCATCTGCTACCAATGCCAAACCTGGTCCCTAACAAGAGCACAGGAGAAAAAGATCTCGACGTGCGAAATGAGATGCTTACGTAAGGCTGCCAATGTCAGAAGGAGAGACAGAGTTCGAAACGAGAACATTAGATCAATTGTAGGAACCACACCATGCCTGCAATACATAAAGAAGCAACAAATAGAGTGGTTTGGCCACTTGTTGCGAATGCAAACCGACCAACTGCCTCTACGAGCATACAACGAACAGCACTACTGCCCTAGAGCAAGAGGCAGACCGAGAGTACGATGGATAGACAATATATCAGAGATCCTGAGGCAACACGGACTAACAACAACACGTGCAACACACCTGGCCCAGGATAGAAAACTGTGACTCCCCACTACGCTGTGAGGCAATTGTGGACAAGACAAGACAAGACAAGACAAGACAAGACAAGACAAGACAAGACAAGACAGAGCAGTATGTCGTGGATTTTCTGTGAAGGATATTCAGGTGTGCGGGGCGGTAATGAGCAGGCTCATAGATTGGTTGCTGCCGCTTCTTTTGGCTAAGGCTCTCTGGGATCAACTGTACAGTGCAATCCAGCAGATATCGACGTTGAAGGACTAATTCAGCGGGGGTGTGTAAAGTGGTTGTGGAAGATACTCCACGCTGAAGAAGTTGTGGATGACACAGGCGGACTTTTGAATCAGGTTGCTGTGCTGTGAGTACTATAAGCATCTCGATCCTTCTTTGACCACTGATCTTCTTCTTCTTCTTCTTCTTCTTCTTCTTCTTCTTCTTCTTCTTCTTCTTCTTCTTCTTCTTCTTCTTCTTCTTCTTCTTCTTCTTCTTCTTCTTCTTCTTCTTCTTCTTCTTCTTCTTCTTCTTCTTCTTTTCTCTTTTCTTCTTCCTCTTCTCTTCTTCTTCTTCTTCTTCTTCTTCCTCTTCTCTCTTCTCTTCCTCTTCTTCTTCTTCTTCTTCTTCTTCTTCTTCTTCTTCTTTTCTTCTTCTTCTTCTCTTCTTCTTCTTCTTCGTCTTCTTCTTTCTCTTCTTTCTTCTTTTCTTCTTTCTTCTTCTTCTTCTTCTTCTTCTTGTTTGGTTCTTCGTATGCCTCTGGACTTTATTAGTTTCGTTCGAGAACTTCTGCGTCTTCTTCTTCTTCTTCTTCTTTTCTCTTCTTCTTCTTCTTCTTCTTCTTATTCTTGTCTTCTTCTTACTTCTCTTCTTCTTCTTTCTTCTTCTTTCTTCTTTCTTGCGTGCAAATCCTTTTTACAGATCTAACTTATTTTTATGCAGATTGTTCGTTCCATACCTCTCAGGCAGATGCACTTCGACTTCAAAGGAAGCTCCCACTTAGTCGACTCTTACGACATACTTTTTGGGGAGGCAGTACGTTTATTCTTGTTTTCCTTTACAATAGGGCCCGTGGAACCAATACGGGGATAACTACCGATGAAAGAGACAGAGCACGTGTGGAAATGTCCGGAGTGGATTGATGTCAATTCTTGATTCAATCATTCAATCTTGAGGGGAAAATCGATTATTTACAAGACTGTTACACGTTGTTTCCTCTGTTTACTAGGGCTGACAACCACAACTTGCACATACCGAAGGATCCAGGCAGACCCCAGTGAATGTCGAGATAACAGCAGCTTAGTCGAGTCTGAAGACTAGTCCCTGTGTCAACCAGTCTGGGGTTGCCGCGGTATGCAGCCAGCTTTCTCCTCCACCAGATTCTAAGACCCGATGGCTGGGTTCTCAACTTGTCTTCTTGTCGAGCTGGTCCCTCCTACGCTGTTTGCTTTAATGTTCACACACTTGTAATTGCGACAACAGCTGTTTCCAAAATTTTGTGGTTTCTGCATTAAGTGTCATGACTTCAGTAAAGTAACTGATTCGCTTCAATAATTGAGAGGGTTTAAGCCCCTGTAAAGCTGGGATTTTTTCACCAGGACTTTTTGTAATTTCCCCTGGTCTCTGGGTAGTAAGATGGGACGCTCGTGTGTATTCCAGCACACGTAAAAAAATCCCTTGGCAGTTAGAAATCGAAAAAAGTAGCCTAACGGCGCTGCCCGGGCAAAATTTTGAGTTAAAAATCTACCCGAAATATTTTAGGATCCTCGCCGGTGCAACGGAGTTTGTGCAATGCGCTGAGAACCTGTTTGAGAAACATTTACTTGCTGCAGATATGTGGTTTCTAAGGAGTGTGCAAAGAATATCAAGGAATGAGATAGAAAAACAAATGAAGCTGTCCTCATTGTGACAGAGAAAAGTCGTAAACTTATTAGAACTAAAAGTATACACTTTTTAATTTTTTAACATTGAACGAGAAATAATGAACTGGAGAACTTGAGAACTGGTAAGATTGATGAAAAAAGTATGCAAAGAGATAAATACATGGATGGCCTGGCCATGTGGATAGGGCGAGACAAGAAACATTGATCTGATCCGCGATTCTGGTGATCTCATGAGACAGCGAAATGATGATGATGTTGATGAGACAGACTTTAGAGATATACCGAGCACACCCTGAAACGAAGCGATCAGAGAATCACCAACGCATTTTAAGTATCCAGAAACTATGAGCTGTAAACCCTTTGGCTCGGTGCTATGGATATCGCAACCCTTCGGCCTTGATTCCATGATACCGTTAATCTGGAAGATGTGTGGCTTTTCTGCCTACCCACAGGCGTGAACTCAGACTACATGGAGTAGGTGACCCGGTCGCCGCGCAGATGGTTTTAACCAACTGCACTAGCTGGCCGGTCGGGAGGTTGAGACCTCGACTAAGACTATCCTCGACTCTTCCTCAGACACTTCACAGGGTAATCAAAAGATTGAGGAGACCAGGACCGCAAAAGAAACCGAATGGCTTAAGGTGATAGGCGACTCAATAGGTTCTGGACTAAATTGCATCCATGATATTGAAACAGCTTGGGCAGGACTGGTCGTTGTGGAAGAACGAGTTGTGTTGAGTTTAGCTGATTCAAGAACCGACATCACAGCACTCAGGGCACTACCATAGGCGTTCCGTCCCCATCTTCAGCAGCCAGTGAAGAGTTCCGAAACTAATGGTGCCAGTAGCATTCTGATTAAACGTCCGTCTTGCATTTCCTCTGAGCCTCGAGCATCTGTCAGAAAACTATCGTCACTGCCGCCTGCATCAATCTCACCAGACTGTGGTGATCCATCTGCTCCTCCGAACTGTACACGCTCTCCCACAAGGCACTAACCACGTCTGCCTTATCATGCATCAGTATTCCACCAAGTTGTGCAGAGCCAGACAGTGTGTCTGCCTGTTCATTTCCCGGTGGAAAAATTTATGGAAGAACCAATAAATTAAAAAATAAGGTCGCTACACTCCGGACATTCCCACACGCGCTCAGTCACTTTCTTCAGTAACCAACGAAACCTCGACATGCTAATATTACCAGTTGCAACCCTGATCGGAAGTTCGCCTAC
>CAJHNH020000100.1:308254-318254 GCA_905116865.2 Candidula unifasciata
GGCTGTTCTAAACAGAATTGTGTGATGAGGCCATATCTCGCATAGTTGCATTTTATATATAGAAGACACCTGTTCTTATCTGTATTTTATATATGGTGATCGTGGTGTTAGGCTATAAAGAAATTGATTTTGGAAAAAAAAAATTTAAAAAAAAAAAAAACTGGCTTCTTTAAAAAATATAGTCTTTAATACGATGGTACAAAAAAAATAAAACAAGCAAAGTAAATGGGGACCAGAACTACTCAGAGATTTTTTTTAATTTTAGAATACACATAAAGACGTGGAATTCCTATCTTCTATCTTTCTACTTCTTTCTACGAGTGCCGATCAATAATACACTTTGTGTTACTGGATTAATAAAGACGTAGAGGAACATCGTGCCCACTTGTTTTTGTCAATGCGACTATAAGTGCCTTTCAAATCTTTTGCCGTCCCACTTAAACAAATATTTCCTAAACACCTGTACGAAATCAACACACATTTTTGCATGTGACCTTAGATATCCCATGTCCTCATGGCTCTATAATTTACAGTTGCGCAGGTGCTGCTGTTTTCCTAATGCGGCGAATTTCTTGAATCATTGTTTGACTAATAATTATTAATGTACCCCTGAAAAATCATTGGCACCTTTCCGTCTTTCCAGATGATAGTGTTATATTGCGCTATGAGGAGGCATGAGACTCACAGCCCATGGCGATGGCGAGTGCGACTAGCAAGACCCACCCATGTCAAGAAAAGTCTTTCACAATGATAGCATGGGATTTCAGGACCATTGTTGTCAACATTTGTGTTTGATCCGTTTCTTTTCAGATGCTCAGCTCTCATCCTTTCTGCAATAATTTCTTTTTTTCAGTCACATTCCCTTCCAGATATGCCCTTTTCACACAACACGGTCCATGGCATTTGGTTTCCATGAGTCCGCCTCAATACCTGTATCATTCATGTCCCGCTTGCACACATTTTTATAACGTAGTAGAGGTCGGCCTCGACATCTTCTTCCTGTCTTTAATTCACCATAAAGGATGTCCTTAGGGAATCTGCCATCCTCCATTCTCCAGGTGTAACCCAGCTGCCTGAGCCTTCGTAGACTGAGCATGAAAAACGACTGTTGTAGTACCTGCTCTTTCCAGTACATCCGTGTTTGTGATTTTGTCCTGCCACTTAATGCCAAGTATTCTTCTGAGGCATCGCATGTGAAAGTTCTTAAACCGTCTCTTCTGGTGCAAATAGGTTGACCAAGTTTCAATGCCATGAAGCAGAGTGCTGGAAACACAAACCTGATAGACAAGGGCGTTTGTTTTAATTTTGACCTTTCTGTTCTCCCAAACTCTCTTTGTCAATCTGCTCATTGGTGTTGCTGCCTTAGCTATCCTGATGTTGATTTCTTGGTCCAGCGATAGTTTACTATTCACCGTGGAGCCCAGATAGGTAAAATGGTCGACTGTCTCAAGCTCTTCACCGTCAATGTAGACTGTAGGTCTGTCATTGACACCTTGCACCGTAACCTTTGTCTTCTTTTTGCTGACTGTTAGTCCAAATTCACAGCATGCATCAGCAAAGGCAGATAGTAAACATTGCAGCTCCTCCCCTGAGTGGGTGGTTTTTGCGGCATCATCTACAAACAGCAGCTCTCCGATAAGTACATTTCTTATCCTGGTTTTGGCCTTCAGCCTGCGAGCACGGTTAAGGCTGCCGTCAGATCGAGAATGAATAAAAATACCACACTCTTGATCTCTAAAGGCATGTGTCAAAAGAAGTGAAAAGTATATTCCAAAGAGGGTAGGTGCAAGTACACACCCCTGCTTCACTCCATTTTTGATTAAAAACTCCTCCGATGTTACATCATCAAAGTTGATTGTACCTTTCATACCTGTGCGGAACGACTCAATAATGCTCAGTAGAGTAGGTAGACACCCAATCTTCTTCAGTGCTTTGAGCGGACCTTATCGACTAACAAAATCAAATGCCTTGGTAAAATCAATAAAAGCAACACACAGTGGTTGATTTTGTTCGCGGCATTTTTCCTGCAACTATTGTAATGAAAATATGATATCAGGGGTAGATCGGTTCCCACGAAAGCCACACTGGGACTCTGGGTAAACGTGATCCCCCAGGATCTGGAGTCTTCGCAGAACAATTCTCGCAAGAACTTTTCCGACAGTGCACAGCAGTGATATTCCCTTGTACTTATTGCAGTCACTTCGATCACCCTTGTTCTTGTACATAGTTTGAAATCTTGCGGAACCTCTCCCTCTTGCCAGCAGAGTGTTATTAGCTGATGGATGTGTGGGGTTAGAATGTCTTTCCCACTCCTGATGATTTCAATAGGAATTCCATCTCTGATGGGGCTTTCCCTGAAGCCAATTCATCAATAGCATTCCCAACTTCTACAACTGTTGGAAATGTGTCCAGATAGTCAAGAGTTGGTAGCGTCTCCATGGCATTAAGAGCATCATCTGCTAGTTTAGTATCAACCGAGTAAAGCTCCAGATAATGTTCCACCCATCTATCTAGCTGCTTCTTCTTGTCATTAATAATCTCCCCAATCAAATTCTTTAGTGGTGCACTTTTTTTTTTAAATAGTAGGACCGATGGCCTTCTTGATCCCCTCACACATGCCTCTAACATTACCACCACTGCTGGCATTTTGAATGCTTTCACATAGCTGGATCCAGTAGTTGTTGGCACACTGCCTAGCTACCTTTTGCAAATGATTTCTAGCTGCTCTTAATTCAATGAGAGTGTTTCTTGTTGTTCTTTCTTTGTTTCTGAGGAGTATTGCCTTTTTGCTGTCAATTAAAGGTTGGAGTGTCTGGCTATTTGCTTCAAACCAGTCCTTACTTCTATTTTCTCGAATCCCATAGACTGATACAGCTGTTTTGTAAACAGTCTCTCTAATTTCATCCCATTTTAGGCTTGAAGTAGAGTTATCCTGGATATCAGTGAAAGCATCTTCAAGCTGTTGTTGAAACTCAAAACACTTCTCAGGGTCTTTAGTTTTGGAAATATTTAACCTAGGGATATATCTTTTTTTTTTTTTTCAGTGAAAATTCTCTTTGGTTTCATCCGAACTTTTGCAGCAACTAGGGAATGATCAGTATCACAGTCAGCACTGTGGTGCTGCGAGTTAGTGATACAGTTCAAGTGCCGCCTCCTTGTGAGAATAAGGTCCAGCTGGTGCCAGTGGCCAGATCTTGGATGTTTCCATGACACCTTATGGCGATCTTTAGTTTTGAAAAAGAAGTTTGTGATGCTCAAGTCACTTCTAGTGCAGAATTCCAGTAGCCTATCCCCATTTTCATTCATATGGCAAACATTATATTTTCCAAGACAAACTGGCCATGAGTGAGTCTGACCCTACGCGAGCCATAAAATCACAAAGTATATAGATGGTGTCAGATTTAGAAATTGATTTCACTGCGTTATCTAGTTCCTCATAAAAAGAATCCTTTGCGTCCTGTGTTGACGTTAGAGTGGGTGCATATGCAGTAACAAGGGTAAAAAAAAACCACTTGAGGTAGACAATCGTAGGGATAATTACTCCAGTTGGACTCCCAACTGATCCTAACAGTTAATTCTTTACTGCAAATCTCACTCCATACATCCTGATTTCTTCCTAGCCTCTGCCTTTCCAGAAAAATGTATAATTATTTTCTCAAATAGACCCATCCTCTGGCAGACGGTGTAGAGAAAAGAATGGTCCGTTTGAGAGATCTCTTCCTACTTTAACGCTGTGAGTCATTCCAGGTGTAGAGAAAAGAAGAAGAAGATGACTATTAAATGTACATCAAGATGTAAACCTCAGTGCCGTCTGCACTTTGAAAGTTGTACCCACTGTGACCTTTTGAAACTTTATGCGGTAAGACCCCTATTTCTTCCTCGGTGCGACTCTCGTAATACTACTTGTCCGAACGGTAAATAAGCCATGTACCGCGAAAATCGAAATCTTGTACTACTTTTCACGACATTGTTAAACAACATCACTAACCACTTGGTCAAGGATCTACACACACACACACACACACACACACACACACACAATTATCTGATTATCGTGTTTTCCCCCAAAATAAGAGAGGGCTTTATATATTAAATTTTGCTTCAAAATATACAATGGAACTTATTGTAGTGTTTTCCGGAAGTACGTGACCACAGATATCCTTTATTACTGGGATATTTAGAATGGGATGGCGGGAATGGAGACAGGATTCCTCTTTTCTTGTGTGGGTTGAATTTTTTGTTCGTGTGTGATGAATGAATTGGTTTCCCATGTGTGTCTTGTCTTGTCTTGTCTTTTCTTGTCCACAATTGCCTCACAGCGTCGTGGGGAGTCGCGAGAAAACTGCTTCTATCCTGGGCCAGGTGTGTTGCACGTGTTGTTGTTAGTCCGTGTTGCCTCAGGATCTCTGATATATTGTCTATCCATCGTACTCTCGGTCTGCCTCTTGCTCTAGGGCAGTAGTGCTGTTCGTTGTATGCTCGTAGAGGCAGTTGGTCGGTTTGCATTCGCATCAAGTGGCCAAACCACTCTATTTGTTGCTTCTTTATGTATCGCAGGCATGGTGTGGTTCCTACAATTGATCTAATGTTCTTGTTTAACTCTGTCTTTCCTTGTGACATTGGCAGCCTTACGTAAGCATCTCATTTCGCACGTCATGATCTTTTTCTCCTGTGCTCTTGTTAGGGACCAGGTTTGGCATTGGTAGCAGAGGGTTGGTATAAACATGCAATTTATCAGTTGTCGTTTTAGTGCCATAGTGATGCTTGGGTGTTTTAGCAGTGGGGAGAGTTGGTAAGTTAATGCGTTCGCCTTTTGACATCTTGCCTCAAGTTCCCTATCAATTCTTCCATCATCTGTGAAGATGCTCCCCGAGTATTTAAATTGCTGCACTTGTTTGCGGTAGTTGATCAGTGATATTCGAAGATGTCTCTCACCGTCAGAGGTAACACGTAGCGCCCCTGCCTACGCCAGCTGACAAGGACTTATAACGCGTAACTGCTGCCTCTCGATTTGTTTCCGAGACCGATTAAGGCCAGGGATGAAGTTCTTCCTCTCCATAGCACAAAGCCTGGGCAATATTGTAGAGACCATATGGTTCCCAAGCATAATGATCCCCTCCCTCGACCTGCCTTGTTTACTCCAAAGGAAAGGTAAAACCAGTACGTTTGGAACGAGGCAGGTTGCAAAAGCTGCCGGATCAGGAAAGCATGTGCTCTATCTGTCCGCCTGTCAGAGCTCCCCTCCTAGACCAGCTGCCAGCCAAGGCGAAGGGCCTGGTCTGCCCTGCAATAACATAACGTTTTCAGGTTGCATTTTCTCTTCCTAGGATAAGGCTAGTATCCTCCCCAATGTGCTCCTCCGCCCGAAGCCGTTGGCACAATATGGGATGGGTTAGTATACGCCGCCCAACATTCGGGGTAACAGAAGACAGGTGGTACCGGCTACTGTTATATGGTAGCTCAGTCATATCTGACCAAGACTTGACCCGAACCACTGAAAATAGAATACACATTAATTGACTTACATGGGGAGATTGTTTCAAAGACAGTTCACGTGTGCAGCGATGCATGGGGGTTATTTTCGTAGCCTATTCGCCACTCAATGAAAAATCTGTAACTCGGAAGAGTAATATTGGTGGAAACGCCCATGACACGCGTGCAGTTTGATGTTTTGAAATATTCCCTTTACTCCAATTACTGTAAGCATGCTGACTGTTTGATTTTTAATTTTTTTTTTTTTTTTACAAGAGGAATAAGGCAACATAAAACTAGAAGTTTGTTTACATTAAAAAAATATACCTACGAAGGCATTAATATTAAGATTCTGCATGCTAAATTTCACGAACTGACATCGAACGGTTACTGAATTACATATCTTTGAAGTTCGGCACGACTTTCGGAACGGACTATAAGACAATATAATATTACTTCTGTCTTTAAATAATTTGATCTCTAATGACCTTGGCTCAGGTCGAAACAGCCCAATATGGATACCAGGTAAAGTCATAGAAAGTGAAGGCGGCCGGCAAGATGTTGACCATATCATCCATCAAGTGTTGATGGGTCCTGAAAAATGTCGAGTCTCGCCTTATATACCCAGTGTCAGAACGGCTTGTTTATTAAACATTTTTCATGTCCAATAGGTAAAACGTTTGGGACTTTTTCATGTCCAATAGGTAAAACGTATGGGACTTTTTCCATGTCCAATAGGTAAATTGTATAGGACCTTTTCAGGCCATTCAGACACTAGATAAATGATACTATGCCCATATTTTTACGGACCGATGGGCATTTGATGGGGTTTGTAGTCAACAACATACCGGTCGCCTTGACTTCACAGGACTTTACCCGGTACTCAGTTTCTTCTTAAAGTAAAGTCCATGCCATGTGGCGTTGGTATCATGTCTATCCACAACCTTCTGTCTCGTTTACTATCGATCAGCTGTGACACAGATGATCCTCCATGCTATGATGTAAACTGTCCAGCATCTGTTCTCTCGGTCTCCCTCTGCCTCTCCTCTAACTTTCCGACTGTCACGATGTACTCCAATTTTCCCCCTTCTTATCACAACATCAAAGAATAAAGATGGTCTATTTCAGATGTGGGTACTCAGTTCTCTAAACGCGTTTAGGATACCCGTTTTAGGCCGGGTAAACATGGCAGCCGATTGCATTTTTTTAAATAAAAGCCAACTTGATGCGGATTCAAACCCAGGACCTTCAATCAGAAAGGCGAGACTCTTTGCCGTGGCTCCATTTTCTGACCATACTGTCTACAAGGTAAACACACGTTTGCGTCCCTGCTGACAAATGGTTATTTCTGCAATTTCTAGCGGTCGCCTAGTTCATTGAATTAATAGAAGCAATTATCAGTTCCATTTTTGCTGCAATCGCTTCAGCATTGCCTGGTTCTTGGGGTCAGCAACGATAGTTGAAAATGTAATTTGTTTCGTGGTTGTAGCATGCAATGTTTTGAATGAGCACGAACTACCCGCGCCGTACAACGGAGATCTGTCGACACGAGCTAACCAACTTGCCATCATAGACGGTCTTTTATTAGTTCAATCCTGTCCCATCTTTGGTTCAAGATGGACCTTTTTTTCATTAAATCGCCCCATTTTGGAGACGATGTCGCAATTTATTACAGTTTCTTGGAGTCACGTGCCTGCTGGCTGAGGGACAGATATTTATAACCAGGATACGTCTGCTAACGGTTAGGGAAGTTGGGCTCGAATCTAGGGCCAGGCTCAGCCCCCATAGCTCTTCACATCTCTGGCGAGATCTCATGTCCGGTGTTGGAACATTGATCTCTGGATTATATTCATCCACCCCCTACATCCTGAATTGCATCAAACAAAGGGTATAACCGGATTAACTTAGTATTTTTCCGAATTCTTTCTCAAGTATTATGGTAACATTATCGCGGACGTTAATGTTTATTTCCAAGATCATCGTTAGATGTTTTCACGTTCAACGATTTTATCTGGATTCGAATATCATCCACAATTTTATGTGCTTACAATTATGATTTTTTGAGCTACAGAAAGACTGTTCTTTAACTCTTTGATCTGTGATTGAACTGAATTTGTACCAACAAGTAAGTAAATATAAACGTATCTTTTCCGCATCTTGATATCATTTTGTTATATTGTGATATCGAGAGCCGCCTTACTCTAGCGGCTAGACGCTAGCATGCGGATAGGAAGGTCGTGGGCTCGGTACCTGGCGGAGCCGAATTTTTTTTTTCAAAAAATTACCTTGGCTCCAAGGTCGACCCAGCCTTGAGTGGATACTAGATACAGACCTGGGAAGTAAAGGCGGCCGGCATGATGCTGACCACATCACCCACTAAGTACCGTTTGCTGTATACAATATAGGTCTAGCCCTATATACCCAATACGCATGAAAGGCATGGGAAAGGGTCCTTTTACTTTTGACTTTATATTGTGATATTGCTATCTTTGACAGTCTGAAAGTGATGTGTTCATGCCTACACTAGCGCTTCATTGCTTTCCAGAACTTCTTCTCGGCGTTTATCGGTTGTAAACTCTGGCGGAAAGTTCTCTGCGTTCGTCCTCTTCTGATCTGTGGTCTGGTTCCAGAACTTCAGTTTTACGCACACATCCGTTTTACAGATCGGCTTATTTGTGTACAGACTCCTAGTTCCTCGCCCCATGTGCAGACGCAGCACGACTTATACCCCTGCTAAAAATGTCCCATTAGTGGGTTTCTGGTTCCCTTCGTCGGGAAAGCAAGAATAGACCCTCTGTCTCTCTAACAAGCATGTCGAAAAAGTCGAATAATTGGGGGCTTCCTTTGAAGTCAGAGCGCATCTGCGCATCTGGCAAGGAACCAACAATCCGTATACAAATAAGTCAGATCTCTTAAACGAATGTGCACACAACAGTTAGGCTCTGGAACAAGACTAAAGTCCAGAGGTGGACAAAGACCCAGAACCTTCCACTAGAGTTTACAATCGGGGAACAAGAAGAAGAAGAAATACTAACATTTACGACATGTTAGGGGACATTGGGTCTGTAATATTTTCTCAAAAGGGGGCCGCAGAACCCACGGGGAACTTTCCTGAAGATCTCCTCTCATCGCCCCCTGCATAGCCCGACACATCTTTTCGTGAGGGTCATTGTATTGATAAAGCGTTTTACATACTGAGCTGCTTAGTACAGGGAGTTCATGTTCATCTTCGCTCCCAAAAGCTGTCAAATGTCTAATTCGGCATCGGCGCTGATTATTTTCAAAATTTAACTTTTGCTCTTAGGTCAACCTAGCTTAAAATTAGTACCAGAAAATTCACTGGGAAATAAAGGCCACCGGCGTGATATTTGACCCCTCACCCCCACTGAGAGTCGATTGATCTATAAAATATGTCTAACACTACATCTTAACATCATCTTTTGGCAAAGGCGAGGGAGAAGGACCTAAAAATTCAGCTAAAGAAGACCGGTTTTGGTGCCTGCAAATACATTGACCATGGCTCTGTCATCAGCAGTGACATGATTGTTTTTTCCTTATAACCAGTGCAACTCTGGGAATGATCCAGCTTTAAGTAGAAGTTGGATCATTCTTAAAATTACTGACAATTGTCTCAACAGAAAGACCAGTGTGGAAAGAAACCAGCCACTCCATCCACAATGTCATGGACTCATGTCTAACACGTCTATGGCAAACTACTGGACGTAAATTTGCCTAGAAAAACCACGCAACAGCCAGGAGCTGTTGGGGTTGGTTCTGCAACGTCCTGTAAAGGATACGAATTAACCTCTAACACGTCTCACTGACCAACAAGGCTAAGCATTCGACACATGTCTGCGTTTCATTCAATACAATGTTTAGCTTTAATGCATTTCTATCACTGGCATCATGAAGACAAATAAAATGAAATGGCTGGGGCACATTGAGATATTGTCAGATGACAGAGAGGTACAAACTGGGTATACAAGGGAGCTGAATGGTCGTAGACCAGAGACAGAACAAGAGGACGATAAGGAGGTAATATCCAGAAAGACCTACAGACACTTGAAGCAATAACGAGAAAGATTAGACAAGCCGGAGAATTTATTGGAGGCTGGTGTCATCTGCGCCAAGGAACCAAAAGGGTTCGGAATGTTGAAGAACAAGAAGTATCTGGGTAGTCTTTGTACATGATATGTATTGTCAAGACAACAGCTGCTTTTAAACGTCTAAATAAACTACCGTGGATTAAATTGTATGATTTGAAAACAAAGTTACGTATTTTTATTCCTGATGTTATTTCAGTTTTAACACAGGTCATTGGACGTTGGAGAACTAGGAAAGACAATGGTGGATAGTTATTTAACGGAATTCCAAAATAAATGCCAATCGAAATTCAATGAGCGTTAAATGGGATAAATGCAAGATGGGTGAAGAATAAAGAAGAAATGCTTGGTCAAACTGTCAATAACTGTTTTTTATTATACAACTTTTGCGGTGTAGTCAGGGAGGTCTTTGAGCCTGACGATTT
>CAJHNH020000100.1:323254-325863 GCA_905116865.2 Candidula unifasciata
GTAGACTTAACTGTATAAAATTGTGTGTGTGTGAGTGTCTGTGTGTGTCAGTGCGTATGTGTCTGTATGCGCGTGTGACTGTGTGTGTGTGTCTCTAGGTGTATCTGTGTCTATGTGTATGTGTCTGTGTTTTTGTCTGTGTGTGTCTGTGTGTTTGAGTGTGTGTCTTTGTTGTGTATGTCTGTATGTGCCTGTGTTTGTCTTTGCATGTATGTCTGCGTCTGTGTCTTAGGGTCTGTCTGTATGTGAGTGTATATGTCTGTTTTTATGTCTGTGTGTGTCTATGTGTGTCTCTGTTGTGTATGTCTGTATGTGCCTGTGTTTGTCTTTGCATGTATGTCTGCGTCTGTGTCTTAGGGTCTGTCTGTATGTGAGTGTATATGTCTGTTTTTATGTCTGTGTGTGTCTATGTGTGTCTGTGTGTGTATGTCTGTGTGTATATGTCTCTGTGTACATGTCTGTGTGTATGCCTATGTGAATCTCTGTGTGTATGTGTCTGTGTGTGTCTGAGTGTGTTTCTGCATAGGTGTGTGTGTGTATCTGTGTGTTTGTATTTGTTGTGTGTTTTTTGTGTCTATATCTGTATGTGCATGTGTATCTGCATGTCTGTGTGTGAGTCTGAGTTTATGCGTGTGTGTGTATGTGTATGTATGTGTGTGTGTTCGTGTGTGTTTGTCTTTGTGTCTGTGTGTGTCTCTGTGTTAATGTGTCTTAGTGTGTCTGTGATTGCGTGTCTGTGCGTGTGTATGTGTCTGTGGATGTGTCTCTGTGTGCATATATGTGTCTGTATGTGCGTATGTATGCATTTATGTGTGTATATGCGTGTGGCATGTGTGTGTGTATTATGCACGTATGCATGTATCCAGGTGTGTATGTATGTATGGGTGTGTGTGTGTAGGTGAGGGAGTGGGCGTGTGCACATAGGCGTGTGTGTGTGTGTGCATGCATTTTACTACTCATGCTTTTTGTGTTTTTTCTTGATATTTATAATGTGCATATATATGAGCGTGAAATGCTTTCTTGATAAAATACAACTGCTGTATGAAAGAGGGGAGTTTGGAAGGGTCGAATGTAAGATAGGCCTGCGTGCCCAGTTTGTGACCCTTTGAAAATAAAGTTTGAGAGTTCGTTCGTGCCAGTTTCTTTCTTCATATCGTCATTTCTGATCATGTCTTTTTAGTCACATTTAGGAGTTGTCGTGAAGATTTCATTTTTATGTTTTTGTTTCCTTCTTTTATTGTTGATTTACACATTAGGACACTGGTAACACAGTGTTTGTTACAAATCAAAACCTGTATTGAATAGTGCTCTTTCGTTTTATATGTTGTTAATGTGTGTTCTGTGCACAACTGGTGAAATCTGTCCAATTTTTTGATTCTCTTTCTGTTGTCTATCTCTGCTTCAGGTTTTTTATTGGATGTTAGTGTGCTCCGTAGATACCTGAAGTCTAATGCTTCCTCGAGTTGTTGGTATTCTGTGCATAATTTGATTTGTTGCTCTCTTCTTGCAATGATCATAATTTTTTTTTTTTTTTAACAATAATTTTCATATTTCCTGTTTTTGCTGCTATGTTGAGATCATATAGGTATCTCTGCGGTACTTTCTTGTAATTATCTTGCTGACTTGGCCGTCTACAATAAAGGAGTTTGTTGCACTTATTTTCCTCACCGATTTGGCAGGCTTTACTAATATGATGTACGTATTGTGGTGGTGATGATTTTTTACACAATCCGCACACAGCAGATATAATAAAATAGATCCATTGACGGAGACTAGCGGAGTGTGAATAATATTTCACTGTCTTCGCTGCATTTAATCTCCTCACAACTTGGTTATAGCAGCTATATTATTTTTATAAATATATTTATATTATCCTATTTTCATTGTAATTTTTTGTTGGTTGTACAGCAGTGTGGGTGTGTTTTTACCTTTTTTAATTGTAGTATTTTTAAAAAAATATAATCATATTCTCCTTTTGATACCAAAATTAGTATTTTATTTCCCTTGTATGCCCGGCTCTCTAGCGTAGTTGGTTAAATTTGACTTTCGCCGTCACCGGGTGACGAACTCCTTGTGGTGCGGGTTCACTCCCGGTGGTAGGCAGGAAAGCCATATTTCCCCCAGATTTACGGTACCTATAATGGAATCAAGGCCGAAGGGTTGCGATATTCATAGTACCGAGCCAAAAGGTTTACAACTCAAGGTTTCTGGATACTTTAAAAAAAAGATATTAAAAAACATAAAACTGTTCCTTGTGTGTATATGTATACATACTATAATATATATATATATATATATATATATATATATTATATATATATATATAATATATATATATAGTTGCAGAAGAAAGCAGTAGAAAAGATATAAGGACACACTAGACAACATAAAAAGTCGAAAACGTATAATACTGGTTGGCGTGGAATCGAAACTGATCCACCCCCAATGGCGTGTGCACCTCGCTATGGAAACAAGTGTACTAAGATTTATGACCAGCTTCAATGCTGCCCCTTCCGTGCCTGATTTCTTTGGCAGAGCAACATGTTTATTTTTTAAAAGGTATTAGAAAGTACGTCAATTATAATGTGATTTAAAAATGTTTTTATTTT
>CAJHNH020000101.1:0-182500 GCA_905116865.2 Candidula unifasciata
TAAAGGTAGCGAGTAGAATATTTATTACCACACAATCGGGACGGTTTTATCGAAACCATTTCCCCTGGTAATTCGACTACCCTTAGCTGCCAAGGCAGTACTAAAACATGTGGAGAAAACATTACTAAGTCTAGGGGTTTTGGGTATATGGTGATCGCTTCACGTTGCTATAGAGCAGGCGAAACAATGCAATCCCGTAGTATTTAATACGATGAATACCAATAGTAGGGTTGTACCGAATAGTGATTTTCACTATTCGGCCAAATACGAATAGTGGGACCAACTATTCGGCCGAATACGAATACGAATAGTGCATAGTGTATAAAATATATGTATATATTAAAAAAAAAAAGGAAAACATTCATAATGTCAAATGTATGCTTCACATAAAGTAGCACAGAATAGTCATCTACTTTAGCATTCTGAGCCCTTGAGGTTTACTGCTGCAAATATCACTCGTCTCCATTCATCTCTCTAGCTGCCCTTTTCTGCACAATTTGTGATACCAGTTGTTTGCAGGTCTGACTGGACATTATCTCTCGAACTTATTTTTTGTCTGCCTCGTGGTCTACGCACATTCCTTTCTCAGGTGTGTACAGTTTTTACTTCTCTGTCATCTGACATTCTTTCAATACGCCTAAACTAGTGTAGTCTGTTAACTCTCATGATGCCAATGATAAATGGTGATTTAAACAGATTATTTGTTACATTGTTGCTTCTCACTTGCCATTCCCCACTGTTAGCATCTTTGATGAGTCCAAAGAGTTGTCGTAAGACTGTTTTCAATAACCTGTAATGAGGCTTCATCTCTTTTAGTTGTGTTCCAAGTTTCAGAGCTATATAAAACGACTGGTATTATCAACGTTTTATATATTTTGATCTTAGTGTTGCGAGACTGACACTTTGACTTTAGCAGATGTTGAAGGGCATAGTATACTTTATTTCTCGAATGTTTTCTAAATTGAATTTCTTCTCTCAGCTTGTTGGAGCAGTTGAAGTTTGCACCCAAGTACTTATATGTTTCCGTTCGTTTGATTTTCATATTATCGACTTGGATGTGGCCGGAGTTTATACTCTTTCTATGTCTAGTTAGTATTCGTACAGAATAGTAAACATTTAAAAACATTTTTTGTCTTTCATCCTTCAGTCTGTCTGTGGTAACTAATAACTAGGAATGAAAGAATCCTAAGTATTATAACAAGTAACTAAACTTGGAAATTGTCACTGACAGCTTAGTTAATGCAGGAAAGCTGCATTAGCTTTCAACAAAACCAACCGTTCCCTGTTGTCAGCATTAAGGCCGTGCATGTAGAAGCGGGTGTAAGGTAACTACTATTCGTATTCGGCCCAACCGCAACTATTCGGCCGAAAACCGAAAAGTCAATAGGTGCACAATTCGGCCCCGAAGCGAATACGAAGCGAATATTCTGTACAGCCCTAATCAATAACATTTCCTATTACCAATGTATAAACTGCATTGATCTTAAAAGGGACAGAGATAAGATTGAGAAAGAGAGAGTAAAATAATTGTGTGTGTGTATGAGAGAGAGAGAGAGAGAGAGAGAGAGAGAGAGAGAGAGAGAGAGAGAGAGGGGGAACTGGGAGGGGGGTGGAGGTGAGCGGAGGGAGGAGACTGGGTGAGGGGGTGAGTGAGACTGAAAGATATGAGCATCAGAAAGACAGAGTTCAAAGGTGAACAGATAAGTAGCCAAATTTTAAAAGTGCACGCTTTGTTCTTTCCCCCCAAAACCCTCCTCCCTTACCCCTCGTAATTGTACCCTTCCTGCAACACATAAACATACACACTTAAACAGACACTAGTTTCTAATCCAATCATTTCGATTAGATTAATCACGTGATTATAGATCATCTCCCCCCCCCCCCCCCCCAACACCCCTGTCCAAGAAAGAATGCAGATGTGGGAATGCAGACCACACTGCCAGAAATAGGAAAAACAAAAATATATTCTCCACGAATTGTGGAGGATATCGATCGAACTAGAGCTCTCTGGGTGTAACTTAAAGTTACGTAAGTGGGCAAGATGAGGACATTATAGGGCTTGTGAAAAGGGCATTTTCTGAAAGATGAAACAATAAGCTGTAAATGATCTAGCAACACATCTAGAGAATTATCTGTCCAGGTTTTTGTTTACACCATTATTTTTCTCGTTCTGAAATGACAATCCTTGCATCAAGGAACCCACACACAAATCCATTCAGCCACCCACATACACATACATTCAGCCACCCACATACACATCCATTCAGCCACCCACATACATCTCCATTCAGCCACCCACATACACATACATTCAGCCACCCACACACACCTCCCTTCAGCCACCCACATACACATCCATTCAGCTACCCACATACGCATTCATCAGCCACCCACATACACATCCATTCAGCCACCCACATTTACATCCATTTAGCCACCCACACACACATCCATTCAGCCAACCACATACACATCCATTCAGCCACACACATTTACATCATCAATTTAGCCACCCACATGCATATCCATTCAGCTACCCACACACACACCCATTCAGCCACCCAAATACACATCCTTTCAGCCACCGAACCACGTAACTGGAAGTTACGTAAGTGGACAGATGATGACTTCATAGAGCAAGTGAGAATGGTATTTTCTCAGGGACGAACCAGTAAGCCTTCAATGATCC
The DNA here is from genome assembly GCA_905116865.2 of Candidula unifasciata. Taxonomy (NCBI): domain Eukaryota; kingdom Metazoa; phylum Mollusca; class Gastropoda; order Stylommatophora; family Geomitridae; genus Candidula; species Candidula unifasciata. The sequence goes on from CAJHNH020000101.1 coordinate 2,690, forward strand.
TGCAACATGTCTAGAGCATGATCTGTCCAGTCATTGTTTTTTTGCGTTATTGTTTTCTTCGTTGCAACAAAAGAATTCTTGAAATAGTCACCCATATATATATATATATATATATATATATATATATATATATATATATATATATATATATATATATAATATATATATATATATATATATATATGTCAGCTGCGGGCAATGCGCCTTGCGTTGGTTTCGACAGTGGTATCAAGAAAGCCGACCGTCCAGTAAGCAATGGCAAACTACTGGATGTAAATTGCCTAGAGAAACCACACAACAGCCAGGGGCTGTTAGGGTTGGTTCTGCAACGTCCTGTAAAGGATACGCAACTAACTTTTAAATATATATATGTGTGATCCTGCAACATGTCTAGAGCATTATCTGTCCAGTCATTGTTTTTTTTTGCGTTATTGTTTTCTTCGTTGCAACAAAATAATTCTTGAAATTAGTCACCCATATATATATTTCTTCATCAAAGAATCCATCCATCAATCCAACCATCCATCCATCAATCCATCCATCCATCCATCTATCCAACCGCCATTCATCCATCAGTGTATGCCATGATATTTTCTGGGTTCAATATCATAAAAAAATATTGCGTGAGTAATGGTTTGTCCCCATCATATAGATGAAGTGTGGCTAAATAATTGTGACCGTAATAGTTTGTTTACTCCAGCACAGCAGAAGTAATTACATTTTCATGTGCATGGTTTGTCTGCTTTGTCAGAATATAGCCTGTGGAGAAGATATTACAACCTCAACCTAGTCGTACTGGGCAGATGTTCTTGGCTCTATTTTGCTATATAGAAATCTAACTTCTGAGATTCCATGATATATGATACGATAAACTTCAATCGATTTACTGTGCGCAATTTTTAACGTTACCAGTCTATAAAATGGGTTGATGTGAAAATGAGAGGGTTAGGAATGAGAAAGAATGGCTGCGGGTGTGTGGTCTCGGGGCATGGTGTCCGCCTTGAGTGCTAGAGGTTCTGGGTTTAAGCCCTGTAAGGGCTGGGATTTTTTCACGTGGACTTGGACTTCTCGTAATTCCCCCTGGTCTCTGGGTAGTGAGATTGGACGCCCGTGTGCATTGTTGGGTACGTAAAAAAAAAATCCTTTGGCAGTTGGAAGTCGAAAAGAGTAGTCTAACGGCGCTGCCCGGACAAAATAAAAATCTACCCACAGAATTTCAGGATCCTCGCAGGTGCTACAGAGCCTGTGCACTGTGATGAGCTTCTTCGAACTCAGAATTGAGTTAGAAGAAGAACGGAGCACTTATAGGTTACACCCGTGTACAATGATGTTGATCTGTTGTTCAAAACTTCAAACTTCAAAGGACAAGTGAAATATACAGGAGAGAGAGAAAGAGAGAGAGAGAGAGAGAGAGAGAGAGAGAGAGAGAGAGAGAGAGAGACAGAGAGAGAGAGAAATGGAGAAAGAGGAGAGGGAGGAGAGGGGGGAAAGAGCTGAGAATGGGAAAGAATATGTTAAATGTACCGCATACACACACATCCACACACACACACTCACACAGAGGCAGCTTGACACACACAGAAAGGGAGAGGTGAGAGTTAAGAATGATAAACGGCTTGAGAGATGATAAAGAGAGAGAGAGAGAGAGAGAGAGAGAGAGAGAGAGAGAGAGAGAGAGAGAGAGATGGAGGCGAAGGGGAGTGAGTGAGTGACATTGCTAGAGATGAGTGTAAGAAAGATAGGTCCAAAGTGTGAAGACTCATAACCACATTTTAAAAGTGTACACTCGAACCCTCTCCTCCCGCCTTCCGAACAAACAACCACAACCACGCTTAAACAGACATTAGCTTCCAATCCAATCATTTCGATTAGATTGATCATGTGATTGATAGGCTCAAACACCCCCTTTCACGAAAAGGATGAGAATGTGGGAATGCAGACCACGATGCGAGGGCACAAGACACACAAAAAATATATTCCAACTGGCCAAAATATGGAGGGTATCGATCGAACAAGAGCTCGCTGGGTGTGACTTGAAGTTACGTTAGAGGGTGAGATGACGACATTATGGGACCAGTAGGAAGTGTATTGCCTTTCGCTGAACCCAAGATCTTGAAACATGTATAGAACATTATTTGTTCCGTCTTTTGTTCATGTCATTGTTTTCCTAGTTCTTAAATTACAATCCTTGCATTAAGACACTCACATATATATCCCTTTAGGTTCCGACCCATGTAACTTATGTAAGTGCATACAAAGACGACGCTATGGGGCCAGTAAAGTAACAGTAAGTTAAGATCCCTTTTGAAGCCTTAGTCGCATCAGGCATTTAAGAAGAGAGTCCCATATTTTTTCCAGACCAATCGGCACTGTGTGGGTAATGTGGTAAGCATTATGCCGGCCGTCTTTACTTCCCCAGGACAGCCATTCTGGTTCCCATTTTAAGCTGGGTCGACCTGCAACGCCCCTCACCATGATAAAAATCCAAGCAGCCAGTAGTGGGATTCGATCGCGAGACGTATGGGAGCCAGTGAGAAGGTCATTTTCTCAGCGAAGAACCAGTAAGCGATCGACTGATCCTGCATCCTGTCTATAGCTGTATCTGTTGTCTAGTTTTTGTTAGCGTGATTGGTTTTTTTGTTTTGGTTTTTTTTTTTTTTTTTAGTCGCAATAAAATTATCCTTGCATTTAATCACCCACATAAACACATATTCGTTTATCCATGCATCCATCTGGCTAACCGTCTGTCCACCCACTCATCTATCCAGCCATCCAGCCATCTACTTGTATTAATCAATGCTATGATTTTTCCATGTTATAGTAACACATTTATAAGACTGCCAGCGTCAAGGTTTGTCTGCTTTACCATAGTAAATTGTGGCTAAATGACTGTTCTCGTAACAGTTTGTCTAGTTAACGAGAATAAATTGTGGCTAAATTACCGTTTTTGTAATGGTTTGTCTGCTTTATCAGAATAAATTGTGGCTAAATTACTGTATAGTAATGTTTTGTCTGCTTTACCAGCATAAATTGTGGCTAAATGACTGTTTATGTAATGGTTTGTCTGCTTTACCTGAATAAATTGTGGCTAAATTACTGTATATGTAATGTTTTGTCTGCTTTACCAGCATAAATTGTGGCTAAATGACTGTTTTCGTAACAGTTTGTGTAGTTTACGAGAATAAATTGTGGCTAAACGACTGTTATTTTAATGGTGTGTCTGTGTTACCTAAATAAATAGTGTTAAATTACTGTTATTGTAAATATTTGTCTGCTTTATCGGAATAAACTGGGTTGTCTGCTTTACCTGAATAAAGTATGGCTAAATGACTGTGATTGTATTGGTTTGTCTGGTTTACCTGAATAAAGTGTGGCCAAATGACTGTACTCATAATGGTTTGTCTGCTTTACCAAAATAAATGGTGGCTAGGTGACTGTTCTCGTAATGGTTTGCTTTACCAGAATAAATTGTGGCCTAATGTCTGTTATTTTATTAGCTCGTCTGCTTTTCGAGAATAAACTGTTTTGTCTGGTTTACCAAAATAAATTGTGGCTAATGAACCTTACTGTAATGTGTGAAAAACTAAATAGTGTAACAAATGGTTATCATGATTTGTTAAATTAAACAGTGAAAAGTAAAAGTAAAAGGCCCTTTTCCAAGCCTTTAGGGAGTATTGGGCACAGAGGACTAGACCTATACTCTATAGGCCAATCGGCACTACAGGGGTGATATGGTCAACTACACACCGGTCGCCTTTACTTCCCAGGGCATCACCTGGTACTCATTTAAACCTCCGCTAGGACTTGAGCAGGCGACCTTTACATCAGAAGCGAGCGTCTAGTCGTAACACCACTACTGCCCCCAGTTCAGAAGTGTGGTTAAAATAATAATAATCATCATTATCATTCTTATCATCCTTATCATCATTACCATCCTTATAATGATCACAATCATTATCATCATTGTCGTCCTTATTATCATCATCTTCATATGATGTCTTTATACGTCCCAGAGAACTTGCTCATAATGTGGTCCTGCAGTGCATTCTATCCTAAGCATTCATTTCGATTTCAGAAACGGAATTCAGTGCCCAGTAAAGGCTATAAATGAAAAGAGAATTTCTGAAAGAAAGGAAAAAAAGAGACAACTGAAATACTTTTGGCACATTAAAAGACATAACACCTTTAAAAAACATACTGGAGGGAAAAGTCGAAGGCAAGAGAGCAAGAGGTAGGCAACGATACAGATGGAAGGACAACATCAAGAGATGTACAGGCAGCAGTCTGAGAAAGTGTACAACCAGGACAAGAACCGGAGCGTGTTGGAGATCCATTGTAGTTAACCGTCACTGTGGAGACGGCACGTGATTGATTGATACACTCCAGCAATTTTGGCTCTCTGAGCTATGTTTCTCTTAGAGATTCTCTTGGATGTTCTCCTTTCCTGAATCCATTTGTTTTACATTGAAGTGCCTGTCTAGTGACTCTGCGATCGCTTCTTTTCAGGGTGTACTCATTAAACCGCCATATGTATGACTGCAACTGCTGATGCCAAAGGTTTTCCAGGCAAGATATCGCCTTTAATGCTTAATACTCAGGCAAACTTGCCCACACTTTTAGTCACCAACTGATAAAAAAAAAGGGTTAGTCACAGAAATGAACTGAGGCAAATGTTATCTGCAGTAATGAACCTGAGTGGCTCGGAATGCTAAGAATAAAGATGAGGAAGATTTTACGACTACGAAAGTATGCTTCTAAATTTTTTTTTCCCTTTTAGGAAGCTCGCCATCAGGTGAAAGTTCTTTGCACAGAAACAAGGGCAAATAATCAGCCTGTCAAACAACCAGCTCTCAACCGGTTATCTGAATATAATCGCAAGCATTGGGTTTCCTGTTACACAAACTGGCAACCCATCTTCGTGACGTCATGCTGGCCAGATGCAACTCCATGAAACAAAATCCGGAATCTTCATTTCCGTAGTTTCCGGCCAATTCGGTTTTATTATGTTAGAGGCTAACAGCCACATGGAAATCACTGGCGGGGGGATAACGGGTAATCAGTACTCTTATAATTTGTTAGGTGTGTGGTGGGTGCTCAAAGGAGGCTAAACCTTGTTAAAATGTGCAGTAACAATAGAGACAGTAGAAAGATTGCAAAAGAATTAAAAAATAAATACGAAACTAAAAAAACAATATATTTGAAATATAAAGTATAAGAACAGATACTTGAAAAGAGAACGTCTAGTCATGCTTGAAGAATTTTTTCTGTCTTGGGGGTGGGACGGGGGGGGGGGGGCATAGCTCTCTTTGAAAGTATTTCAAGGGAGATGCGCTTCTGTAACACTAATTTTTTTTGGGGAGGGGGGATGGGGGAGGGGGTCCAAGGACCTTGCTATGTTTCGTATATTTATGGAGACGATTTATCTACACAACTTGCGCCATGTCTGAGAATGTGATACGTTCGCCTTCACATGACTGTGCGTATTTTGTTTTGTTATCGAGCCGAGGTTTTCCGTAAGCGGATCTCAAATGCAGAATCGAGGAAGAAGACAAAACAAGCCGATCACTGGCAAATGTCATCAAAGGAAGAAGACAAAACAAGCCGATCACTGGCAAATGTCATCAAAGGAAGAAACAGGCCGATCACTGGCAAATGTCATCAAAGGAAGAAACAAGCCGATCACTGGCAAATGTCATCAAAGGAAGAAACAAGCCGATCACTGGCAAATGTCATCAAAGGAAGAAACACGCCGATCACTGGCAAATGTCATCAAAGGAAGAAGACAAAACAAGCCGATCATTGGCAAATGTCATCAAAGGAAGAAGACAAAACAAGCCGATCCCTGGCAAAAGTCATCAAAGGAAGAAGACAAAACAAGGCGATCCCTGGCAAATGTCATCAAAGGAAGAAGACAAAACAAGCTGATCACTGGCAAATGTCATCAAAGGAAGAAGACAAAACAAGCTGATCACTGGCAAATGTCATCAAAGGAAGAAGACAAAACAAGCTGATCACTGGCAAATGTCATCAAAGGAAGAAGAGAAAACAAGCTAATCACTGGCGAATGTCATCAAAGGAAGAAGACAAAACATGCTGATAACTGGCAAATGTCATCAAAGGAAGAAGACAAAACAAGCCGATCACTGGCAAATATAATCAAATATAGAAGACAAAACAAGCCGATCACTGGCAAAAATCATCAAAGGAAGAAGACAAAACAAGCCGATCACTGGCCAGCATCATCAAAGGTAGAAGACAAAACAAGCTGATCACTGGCAAATGTCATAAAATGAAGGAGACAAAACAAGTTGATCACTGGCAAATGTCATCAAAGGAAGGAAATGGAGATGTTGGGACATGTTTCCAGAATGTCTCGCGACACTGGGGCGAGGACAGCTCTCCGACAGTCATCAGATTTAGACGACATAAGGAAACCTGTAGAAGGACAGTAGAAATGGTCTACAATGACATTATGGAATTTTATAGATAGATAGAAGATGTTTCTCTATGTTTTGTTATCTCCGTTTAAAAGACTGAGTGCATCACCCTTTGTCTATTACATCATTTCATTCACACGTCATTTCATCCACTGATACTCAAACATCACTTCATTCACACACAATTGTATTCATACATCATTCCATTCACACATCATTTCATTCACACATCATTTCATCCATACATATTCAAACATCACTTCATTCACACACAATTGTATTCATTCATCATTTCATTCACACATCATTTCATTCATACATCATTTCCTTCATACATATTTATACATCATTTCATTCTACATCATTTCATTCTACATCATTTCATTCTACATAATTTCATTCCCACATATTCATATATCATTTCATTCATAAATAATTTCAGTCAAACATCATTTCGTTTATACACAATTACTTTCATACATTATTTCATTAAAACATCTGTTGACAGGTAATATTAAATAATATTCAAAGCAGCCTAATATTAAATACAAGCACAGGAATGTTCTCGAACTTCACCTACAGTCACACATTGAGCGAAGTATCTGATACTATTTTACTCAGAATGGAAAACCTCGATTCCCTACCAACTCAACCTCTATTCCCTACCAACTCAACCTCGATTCCCTACCAACTCAACCTCGATTCCCTACAAACTCAACCTCGATTCCCTACAAACTCAACCTTGATTCCCTACCAACTCAACCTCGAATGTCTGCCAACTCAACCTCGATTCCCTATTAACTCAACACCAACAAACAAAACATATAATGAGTAACTGACAATGCGAGAGCCACAATAGTCTGAGTGTAATAGTGGAGCAAAGGGACTCACAAAAACTCGTTAAATTTAACTGAATGGAACTGATTGGTAATCGTGTTGTTCGTAGCCTTCTGTCTCAAACAAATTTAACATAACTGATACAGTTGTTTGTCCATGCCATGATGTCAAAACTATTAAACTTCAGCATCTTTTCTGCCCTTTTGATCTTTCTTCTGCCACTTCTCTCCTCAAGCCTTATTGTTCTCGTAATCATAAAATGCAGGATGTTTTCTTCTTACTGCTTACGCCGTGATGCGTCGAAGAGATGAGTTACAGTTCAATGTTTTTTCCTGTCTTTTGCTAGTTGCAGAGCTGCTTCTAAAAACATAGCGTTTCCGTAGTGTCCTACTGCCTCTGCTTATATGTTTCTTGGTCTATCCCTTGACTTTTAGCATGCTGTTCTGTAGTACCCTGTAGCTGATCGTTGATTTTCTTCTATTCTGACCACATCATTATATCACTGTATTCTTTCATGTTCAATGAAATCATTTCCTTGCCATTGTTCATAGTTCATTAGTGACGCATCTTGGTTTTTTTTTTTCCCGCTGAATTTCTTGTACCCCACATCTCACATGTTGCATATAATCTTGCATGTCTGTATTTCTAGAAATGTTGTTCTAATACGTTCATACTGTTGTCAAAATCAACGCAAGGTGGTTTGTTACCTAATAGCCTGCAGCTAACTTGGAGCTCGAGTAATTCACGGTTCGGAAACTGGGTTCTCAATCACTAACCGTCAAAGATGACGGCTTCAAGCTACAATTAAAAAAAAAAAAAGTGTAATCAAATATTGTACCAGACAAATAAATAAAATCGAACTTAGTAAAAGCTTGTAATAATCAATTCACGTAGTCTTGTGTTGGGATCATATTTACGGCATTCGGATTCCTATTGGTGCTCAAGCATAAGCCATATAACTACGTTATCTATACGTAAAACAAAACAATCTCAAGATGGCAGATCGTCCACTTATGCAGAAACAGAAAAGTAGCAACAATAAACAACTACAGCACACATTCAAAACATGGCAATAAAATGTCTGCTTTAACAACATTAAACTACAAGACTTGTTCATGGACGATGCACACTCAGTGCCCATTGAGACGTCTGCACTGAAATACACTTCACCCAGAAAAGACAGTTTTGACAAGCGTTCCAATGATGGCTCTGTATTGACAGCTTCCATTGATCGGAATTATGGCTGGAACGATCATGCTTGGAATTTGAAAACGTCGGCGCACAAAACAGATTTTCAATAGTAATCTGTAAATCTTCCAATGTTAGTTTCAAACCTCAAGGTTTGCGGACTGCATGAACTGATGGTCAAGATTCTAAGGATTATTAACTTATAACTGTAAGATTGTTGAAAACAGAATTCCAGGGCTAGAGAAGTTCTTTGGATATAATCATTTCGGAATTGCTTAATTAGATTACTTCAGAAAATGTTACAGTTCAAATCAGAAATGGGAATTCCTTTTAGGGCACCATGATTAAGTGTTTGGCACCAATAACATGGTAAACTACTTTAACAAACAGCCCTTTTGTCTTGTGTTACAAAATCTGTCCAGCCTAAAAGATGTATTGGTGCCACTTGGCAGCAGTTATCGTACTAGGTAGGAGCTATGTAAAAGACGCTCTGTCATTCAATAACAATAAAAAATACTCTCTCTCTCTTTCTCTCTCTTTCTCTCTGTCTGTCTCTTTCTCACACACGCGAAACAAACGCATACACACACCTGTATCATCATCATCATATCATCATCATCATTAGGTGCCTTGCGATCTTTAACAACATGTATCAAGTCGCTCGATGACGCCCCTCCGTGCCATAATAAAAGGCTGTGAAGAATCTGCTGGTGTTTTCATGTCTCTTTTCCAAAGATCTTTCCAGCGGTCCAAACATGTTCCAGTTGACTTCTTCTCAAAATGTTACCATGAAATGATTTACCATGAAATGATAACTGTCTCTTTCTGATATTTGTGATAAGGTGTATTCAAGAAAGTGAGTGTGCAGATTATCTGGCCGACAATGCAGTAACCACAACTTGCCCGCCCCTGGACATGAACGATGTCATTAAGACTGTTTGAACTGCATATCGTAGAGAACATAACGACAACAAGCAGAGCTCTGTATCCTTGTCCGGCAGGTGGACATGGGGTTAACCTGGAGCAGTCAGATATAAACATATCACTGAGGGCACAAGGCCGCTGGGTAATCAACTCAGAACGGGCATGATCACTCCTTTTACAGACTTGAAGCTACCGAGGGAGAGATCGGTGTGCATTTGGAACTCTCCAGAATGCTTTTATGCTAGCCCCCACTAATCACTAATTACGATCATTAATAGACAACCTGTCTAAATGATACAAAACCTGTATCATTCGTACACAACCTGTCTCATTGATACACAACATTTCTCATTGATACACAGCCTGTTTCATTGATAAACAACCTGTATTAGTGATTCACAACCTATCTCATCGAAGCGTACCCTGATTCATCGATACACAACATGTATTAGGGACACACATCCTGTCTCATTGATACACAGCATGTCTCATTGATACACAACCTGTTTCATTGATGCACAACCTGTCTTAATGATACACAGATTGTCTCAGTGATACACAACCTGTGCCACTGATACATAACCTATCTCACTGATACATAACTTGCCCCACTGATACACAGCCTGTCTCACTGATACACAACAAAACGTCAACATGTCCTATTGAAAAACAACCTGTCTCATTGATACACAACATGTCTTACTGATACACAACCAAATGACTACCAGTCCTATTGATACACAACCTGTCCCACTGATACACAAACTGTCCCAGTGATACACAACCTGTCCCACTGATATACAGCCTGTCCCATCGATACACAACCTATCCCATTGATACACTACCTGTCTCACTGATACACAGCCAAATGTCTACCTATCCCATTGATACACAACCTGTCCCACTGATATACAGACTGTCCCAGTGATACACAATCTGTCCCACTAATACACAACCTGTCTCATTGACACAACTACAGGTCGACTTGTCCCATTAATACACAACCACTAAGGTATCCTAACTCACTGATACAGCACCAGCAGGTTAATCAGCCTCATTGAGACCTAATTTAGCAGGACAACCAGTCACGCTGATGCACAAATCAACCGGACAACCAGCCTCATCGAGACACAAACCAGCAGGACAACCAGCCTCATTGATGTACAAACCAGCAGGACAACCAGCCTCATTGAGACACAAACCAGCAGGACAACCAGCCTCATTGAAACACAAACCAGCAGGACAACCAGCCTCATTGAGACACAAACCAGCAGGACAACCAGCCTCATTGAGATACAAACCAGCAGGACAACCAGCCTCATTGAGACACAAACCAGCAGGACAACCAGCCTCATTGAGACACAAACTAGCAGGACAACCAGTCACGCTGATGCACAAACCAACCAGACAACCAGCCTCACTGAGACACAAACCAGCAGGACAACCAGCCTCATTGAGACACAAACCAGCAGGACAACCAGCCTCATCGAGACACAAACCAGCAGGACAACCAGCCTCATTGAGACACAAACTAGCAAGACAACCAGTCACGCTGATGCACAAACCAACCAGACAACCAGCCTCACTGAGACACAAACCAGCAGGACAACCAGCCTCATTGAGACACAAACCAGCAGGACAACCAGCCTCACTGAGACACAAACTAGCAGGACAACCAGCCTCATTGAGACACAAACCAGCAGGACAACCAGCCTCATTGAGACACAAACCAGCAGGACAACCAGCCTCACTGAGACACAAACTAGCAGGACAACAATTCACGCTGATGCACAAACCAACCAGACAACCAGCCTCACTGAGACACAAACCAGCAGGACAACCAGTCACGCTGATGCACGAATCAACTGGACAACCAGCCTCAATGATGCATCAACTATCAGGACAACCATTCACGCTGATGCACAAACCAACCAGACAACCAGCCTCACTGAGACACAAACCAGCAGGACAACCAGTCACGCTGATGCACGAATCAACTGGACAACCAGCCTCAATGATGCATGAACTATCAGGACAACCAGTCACGCTTTTGCACAAACCAACCGGACAACCAGCCTCACTGAGACACAAACCAGCAGGACAACCAGCTTCCTCTGACGAAATGATCTCATTGATTTCCCTGCAGCCAAGGGTATACTGGATCCATCAATCAAAGGCTACGTTCCGGGGGCAGCTATGTCTGGAAACATTAGTAAAGGGCAAATCCTATTCAATTGATTAAACGTGGCTGTTGCAACTTGGGTAAACAGTCTCAGCCTTGTCCCAGTGGTGGAGCCTCTAAAGGCCACTGTGAATGAGACAGTGAGGTCAAGGTGGACCAAAGGGACAGTTAACAACGCGCTGACTTTAAGAGTCTAATGGCTCCGGAAGATTAAGCCCACCCCTCCCTTTGTTTCATAAAAAAAAAGGGAAATAGGGTCGGGGGCCGCAGGGAAGAGGAGGTGGTAAGACAATTTTCAATTAGGTAAACGGCTCCCATTAAAATGTAAAGGATTTCAGTATTTGTTGATGAATGTCAGATTACTGTGTTGATAACATTTAATGAAGATTCAGCACATTATTAATTAATAGTAGTGGTAACAGTATTAGTAGTAGTAGTAGTAGTAGTAGTAGTAGTAGTAGTAGTAGTAGTAGTAGTAGTAGTAGTAGTAGTAGTAGTAGTAGTAGTAACAGTAGTAGTAGTAGAGTAGTAGTAGTAGTAGAGTAGTAGTAGTAGTAGAGTAGTAGTAGTAGTAGAGTAGTAGTAGTAGTAGAGTAGTAGTAGTAGTAGTAGTAGTAGTAGTAGTAGTAGTAGTAATAGTAGTAGAAGTAGTAGTAAAATTAGTAGTAGTAGTAGTAGTAGTAGTAGTAGTAGTAGTAGTAGTAGTAGTACAAGTAGTAGTAGTAGTAGTAGTAGTAGTAGTAGTAGTAGTAGTAGTAGTACAAGTAGTAGTAGTAGTAGTAGTAGTAGTAGTAGTAGTAGTAGTAGTAGTACAAGTAGTAGTAGTAATAGTAGTAGTAGTAGTAGTAAAAGTAGTAGTAGTAGTAGTAGTAGTAGTAGTAGTAGTAGTAGTAGTAGCAGCAGCAGCAGCAGCAGCAGCAGTAGTAGTAGTAGTAGTAGTAGTAGTAGTAGTAGTAGTAGTAGTAGTAGTAGTAGTAGTAGCAGCAGCAGTAGCAGTAGTAGTAGTAGTAGTAGTAGTAGTAGTAGTAGTAGCAGCAGCAGCAGCAGTAGTAGTAGTAGTAGTAGTAGTAGTAGCAGCAGCAGCAGCAGTAGTAGCAGTAGTAGTAGTAGTAGTAGTAGTAGTAGTAGTAGTAGTAGTAGTAGTAGTAGTAGTAGCAGCAGCAGTAGCAGTAGTAGTAGTAGTAGTAGTAGTAGTAGTAGTAGCAGCAGCAGCAGTAGTAGTAGTAGTAGTAGTAGTAGTAGTAGTAGTAGTAGCAGCAGTAGTAGTAGTAGTAGTAGTAGTAGTAGTAGTAGTAGTAGTAGTAGTAGTAGTAGTAGCAGTAGCAGTAGTTCTTGTAGTAGCAGTAGCAACAGTATCCAATATTTACTGTTTCAGTACCAAATGGTAAAGCATTCAACAGTATCTGTGATAAGAGTTTTTCTATTCCAGAGCAACAATTGTTGCTCTTATAGAGCTGCAAACTGGAGCTTCGGAACAGAAGGTGTCACAGTAACAACTGAACTATCGTCGGTTAACATAAAAGACGAACGGTGCAGGGAACGTGAAAAGATGTATGCCTTTTAAAGAGTAACCAATAAACGTATGCTACGTTCGTTGGTACTAAAAGAGTTACGTCAAGGGCCGTTGAGCCCTTTCCTTTGCTTGAGTAAGGGAAGTTGTACAAACTAGAGTAAATGTCCTTCTCACACTCACTGAACCACCTTTCTTCGAGTAAGGAAAGTTGTACAAACTAGAGTAACTGTCCTTCTCACACTCAATGAACCACCTTTCTTCGAGTAAGGGAAGTTGTACAAACTAGAGTAACTGTCCTTCTCACACTCACTGAACCACCTTTCTTCGAGTAAGGGAAGTTGTACAAACTAGAATGAAGATCCTTATTACACCCACTGAGCCCCTTCCCTTGAGTAAGGGAAGTTGTACAAACTAGAATGAAGATCCTTTTTACGCCCATTGAGCGCCTTCCCTTGAGTAAGGAAAGTTGTACAAACTAGAATGAAGATCCTTATTACGCCCACTGAGCCCCTTCCCTTGAGTAAGGGAAGTTGTAAAAACTAGAGTAAAAATCCCTATTACGCCCACTGAGCCCCTTCCCTTGAGTAAGGGAAGTTGTACAAACTAAAGTAAAGATCCTTATTACGCCCACTGAACCCCTTTCCTTGAGCAAGGGAAGTTGTACAAACTAGAGTAAAGATCCTTATTACGCCCACTGAGCCCCTTCCCTTGAGTAAGGGAAGTTGTACAAACTAGAATGAAGATCCTTATTACGCCCATTGAGCGCCTTCCCTTGAGTAAGGAAAGTTGTACAAACTAGAATGAAGATCCTTATTACGCCCACTGAGCCCCTTCCCTTGAGTAAGGGAAGTTGTACAAACTAGAGTAAAAATCCCTATTACGCCCACTGAGCCCCTTCCCTTGAGTAAGGGAAGTTGTACAAACTAAAGTAAAGATCCTTATTACGCCCACTGAGCCCCTTTCCTTGAGCAAGGGAAGTTGTACAAACTAGAGTAAAGATCCTTATTACGCCCACTGAGCCCCTTCCCTTGAGTAAGGAAAGTTGTACAAATTAGAGTTAAGGTCCTTCTTATGCCCTAAGTCCGAAGATCGATTCCTCGTTTTTAAAGAACTTTATACAGACCAGAATCTACTGCTGTCAAATGTGAAACAAGCGATCGACGATGTTTGTCGACTCTAGTTAAATTACCGTTCTCGATTCAGCGGGTACTTTGGACGGCGACTAAACAACCTACTTAGAAACAGTACATCTTAGAATTAGATTGTGGTTTCTGTTTGTGGATGTTTAAAAATCTGGCCTTTATTCAGAACATTACTTCAATATGCTGCTGAAGTTTGAATTATCATTATTTTCATAATGGGGAAAATATACAGCACATGCTGCGAACGCGCTTCTGAATGCAGGGCTACTGAGTTTGATCCCAGCTGCAAGCGATTTAACAGCAGACCGTCTTGCGTTGGTTTTCTACAACTTTGAGTAGGTTAGTTGCGTATCCTTTACAGGACGTTGAAGAATCAACGCCAACAGCCCCTGGCTGTTGTGGGGTTTTTCTAGGCAAATTTACGTCCAGTAGTTTGCTATTGCTTTCCTGGATGGCGGGCTTTCTTGATACCACTATCGAAACCAACGCAAGGCGCATGACCCGCAGCTGGAATCGAACCCGGCATTGCGGCATTACGAAGCGTTCACTTCGACTTAGCCACAGAGGCCTTGAGTAGGCAATGGCAAATTACGTAAATTGGATTAGAAAAACCACAACAGCCAAATCATGCAGGGGTTAGTTCTGCAACATCAAGTAGAGGGCACGCAACTAGCTTCTAGCATATATTACTTACATATACATACATTGTCAGCTCCTCTAACATGAGTATTCAGACACTCTGATCCTACCGTTCCCAAATATATAGGGGTGGAGGGTGGGGGGCGCCGATAATTCTGAGTCCCGCCACCCGCAGGAGAAATAGGCTAACTGGTTTTCCTCTAACCATTCTCTTATTAGGTATTTGTTGTGATATTTCTATATGTCACATTCGATTGAAAACTGGACAGATAAATTAGCTCGAGATGTGACCGAGCACACAAGTACTGGGGCAACTGTCTCCCTGTTGGCACACACGCAGATACCCCAAAGTACAAAAGTGAATCTTATCAGAACTATTTTTTGGCCAACACTATGCTATCGGTGTGAAATGTAGTCACTTACATCTTAAAATGAACGTAGAATTGTGACAAGAAATGCCTTAGAAGAACTGCAGGAGATTAAAGGAAACACAGAATACGAAATCGCGAAATCAGACGAATGCTAGGAATAAAGCCAGTCTTACAGGTCATCAAAGAACAACAAATGAATTGGTTTGGACACCTAATAAGAATGCCCTGGTACTATCTGCCACAGCGAACCGCATTAAAACGTTACAACGGGTACAGAGCGAGGGCAAAACCTCGTAAAACATAGAGTGATTGCATAAAGAACCGCCTTACAGAAATAATCATCTATCTTGATATGCTCTTGATAAAGCTCATCAAGGAACGTTACATCTTCCCCCTACACTTCACTAAGATAAAGTGTGGAAGAGAAGAAGAAGTAGAAGCTTATATATTTGATATCACTGCACATTTGCTATTAAATTTTTTTTGCTTTTTGACTATATAGCTGTTATTTTTGCAGTGCACTTAAACAAGGCTTAGGTCACTTGAGCCTCGCCCCTTGAAAGTTAGCTATACAGGGGCTTAACCTGTCTTACCAATATTTCTTGGTGGTGGCGCTTGAGAATTTCATACATAACATACATTGCAGCATGTTACATTCGTTGTATACGTTACATACATTTACAAACGAGTGCATGCACTTACACAAACATTGAGTTATATAAATAGAAGTTGTGAACTATGTGCGCTATACCCCTTTGACGAGACAACGATTTTATATGTATGTATATGTGTATGTATATATTTATGTTTATATATATATATATATATATATATATATATATATATATATATATATATATATATATATATATATATATATATATATATATAACGGTTTATATGTATTTATTTATATATTACTTTAGTTAGATGTGTCACCATTTCAAGTAAACTCACAATTACTTCCTGTATTTTTCACACTTGATGTAAGCCGAGAGGTCTCTGAGACTGAGCATTTAGGGCCGTATAGTTAGTGCTCTCGATTTCTGTTTTTGCCCCTACGAAAGAAAAGTAAAAATCATAACTCTTTAGAGAATTCGAACCGGGATCTCGCCCGTAAAAGCCTAGCCGTTCTGCTAACTAATTCCTCAATTACAGACACGGTTATAAAATTTAAACAAAGAAACAAAAGCCGCAAAATCTCAATTTACCCGACCCACCCAAACCTTCTGTCCAGAATGCCCTTTCCAATCGCCCACTTTGTCAAGACATGCCAAGCGTCGAGGGAAAACACGCATAAGGCGATTATTCGTCCAGAAAAATCGCATAAGGCGATTATCTCAATATTTATGTCATTGTTTGTTATGTCTTAGGTGCGTTCATGTATGCATGTGCGTTTATTATTTGACATTTGCTAGTTTTGTGTCAAATTTTGATAAACCAAATCAAAACAGTGTCGGCAAATCATATGGAGCCAGAATCCAAACGTTTGAAATATGAGGGAAGAGGTGACATTGAGTGTGGGCTTTCACGGTTTCAGGATCAAGAGGGAGAAATTTGATCGTGCTAATCATTTTACAGAAGGAATTTAAAAACATCCTTGGATTCCACATGGCGTTTGGTTTTTATAACTATGCGACCTTCCAGTTGATCCAATTTTAAACTATTACTTGGAAATTTTATAGCTTTATTATGCAATCAGGTATTCGCAGTTCCAACTTCACAGCAAACGGGTCACACTGCTCACAGTGTCGCGCCCTACACTCAACTCGGTAGCTAAAACTATATTATTTCTGTCCATATATGTAGGAAAATGCAACGGCCACCTATTGAGAGAAGCAGAAAATGGTCACTACTAAAAAAGGGCCCATCACCCATAGTGAAGGAAAACCTTAGGGCATACAATAAGAGGAAGAAATGGATGGTTCTTCCACAACCTAGGGCGAACTAGAAATGGTTGCTAGCCCAGTAGTTTATCAGATAATTTGGCCATTGACTCATCTGTGGCCAAGTTAACGTCGTTCGTTTTGCCTTCCGAAACATCTTGTGGAACACATCTTTGACTAAAACAACCTAGGAGCCCACGTCAGCCAGATTGGAATTATTCAGGTAAGAGTTAGCCTTCTTTATGTGTTGTCATGCTGAAGTTGTCTGCAATAGTTTCCGTTCATCTTCTTTCCCTTTTTCTACTACAACAGCTCCCATTCTGTGCTTCGTTGTTGCTAAAAGGGTTAAAAAAAAAAGGGGGGGGGGGTGTGTGGGGGGTAGGAGAAGCATTCAAATCAAAAAAAAAATTTAACAATACCAATACAAATTCCATTCTGAAACGAAAATTTGTCAAGCTGAATTTCGCAGATCTTGTCTGACATTGTGTCTGAGAAATTAGTTTTGCCGCCTTTCTCGGTGACATATCTCTGTGAACGAAATTCTCCGCTCACACAGCTGCCAAAACAGAAGCCACTTAAATGCACAAGATATTTGCTTGCAATTGAGCATCAATTTAAATCCGAAATAAGGAAACAAGTGCGCATAAAAAAAAATTAAATTTAAAAAAAAACAGAATACATTTGAAGGTGTCTTATTACATTTTTGGACGTAGCTATATCTAAGGGCCATTTTCCACGATTTCAGGCGTTTTGGGCATATAGGGTCCCCTTTTGTGGGTGAGGGGGGGGGGGAGAAGGGGTTCTTGTGTGGAGCGGCGCAAGAGTCCTGAGCCTGCAGGTTCGGTGGCCCCTTGATTAAGAGGTTGCCATACATCGCTTCTCTTAATCGTTGGCTACCCGAGATCCGGAAATTGCTGCTGTCACGGAAGACAGCTAACCGGAGCACTTTACAAGGCATAAACGAGACAGATGATGGATGCTTGCGTGTTGTGTGACATGGCAAAGGGTCAACGGTCAAAGGTTAGAAGAAGCTGGATCAATAAAACAACGACAACAAATCAGGGACGACGACACACAGAACACACTACACTTCATCCCTCTCACGTACTGTCTAGGGGAGGAGGGAGGCTCGAACAGTCAAGACCTCGCTTAACAGTTTATTAATAATAATAAAAATAAGCTGAATGGTGAAAATATATGTGACTTCAAATGAGAACAGATAATGTAGAGGCGGGGTAGCTTACCTAAATATATATATATATATATATATATATATATATATATATATATATATATATATAAAGAGGTGGGTGGAGGTTGAAATTGCCCAAACCCCTAGCTTTTAAGGGTATTCTCACACCTTACACATTATACAGAATGGTTCATTTTATCTCAACAGGTTAGACATAATGTTTTGTGGTATTCCTACGATGTACACAGTAGCAGGGACAGCATCATGGTATCCCTACACTTTACACAGATTCGGTCCATGATATTCTCACACTTTGCACACAATGATTCGTGATATTTCTACACATTACGCAGACTGCTTTATGGTATCCATACAGTTTACACAAAGTCATGACGCCAGCATAATGATGCCCCTCAGTGTTCACCATGAGATGACATTGGCATTCACTGAATTGGATGTTACTGTAACAGACTATAAAGGCATGCTGAGAAAGGTGAGGACATGGGTGCTTTGAGCAGATTGGCAAGCTTTACTGTGAAGGTCACGGGTAGTTGGTTTTTCAGGCAATGCCGGCGTAGTGGGTAATGAACAGTAGGATTGGCTGGACCTGCACCACTGGGTGGTGAATGTATATATGACAAGGCAGATGTTGTCAACGACCTTTGGGAACGAGCAACGGAATCAGTAGAGAAAGAAGATTATTATGGCCTGGAGAGAATGAGGCACCTGGGTGAAACCAGATGGTCTGGCCGGCTCACTACACTCAGATGAATGGCAAGACGGACATATAACCAGATTGTGACTGGTACCATCAGTGTTGGAACTCTGCGCTGACTGCTGAAGATGAGGACAGAGCATGTATGGGAATGCCCCAAGTTTTGTGATGTCAATTTTGGACTCAGCTCAACTTAACTGGAAGTTACAGTGAATTATCTCTTTTTAATAATGAGCAGAATTTAAGCTTTCTGAAAATGTCAAATAAAGCTTACTTTGCTTAATACATCTTTGTTAAAAGTGGCATCGAAATGCAGGATTACTTTGTAAAATACTTATGAAAATATCTACCTGTAACCTGTACACTTGAGTTAAGTTTAATGATTGAATGTGCCCCATTTAGGGCTGGTGAGCCTGAGGTTCTGGGACCGCTGTGCAGGTAAGGATTTTAATTTGGGCATCCAACATAAATAATCTTTAATAACCTGAGTATTCGAGCCTGAGACACCCACTTGGCACTCTAGCGTTCTAACCACTCGTCCAGACACTACAATTGTAAAACATTGTGTAAAAACGCATCGTGTACCAAACATAAGAAAATCCGAGGTTCGTTACAAGTTAGCCACTGTTCGTTGCAGAACGCTAAAACCTACAGTGCAACTAATGAACAGAGAATATGTATCTCCCAAAAGCACGACAGCATCTTCTCCATTCAGTAACACAATCTTGGCTGCACGATGTAGACAGGTCCCTAAAGTAAAGAGAACTTATTCAGACCTGTCCCCTCGATCAATAGACGAGACACCAGTTCTGGCCACACGAAATAATGTTAGGAAAGTAACTTTAGGAAGAAGCAAAATGGATTCTCAACAGATAGTACATCGCAGAATGTCTGATTATGATCACGTTGAGTGACAGAACTACTTTGTGAGCAGAGCAAAGGAATATTTTCTATCTAGTTACGAATAAAGCATTTTATGCTAGATGTATATTTTTAAAATAAAAATCAGCACTTGATTGTGCCAGTCGCTTTTATGTTCTATGATGATATTTTAGTTCGACGTGGAAGCCTTTGTCAGTTTAAAACTAAGATCCTTTAGATGAGGAATAGAACCCGCTACCTTCCTTATTTAGTTGCTCAACTTCTAGCCTGGGGTGTTTAGGTTTTGTCAGAGAGATAGCCAGACTTTCTATCAGCAGTTTTCTTTTTGGCTTTGTTCCATTCCAGTCTCCGTCGGTCATGGACTGTCGGATTTTGTCTTCCCAGCAAACCATAGGTCGTTCTGGTGTTCCGGTTTCCTGCTTCTCAGCCTCCCACGCCGGTCGTGGTGGGTGATTCTCTCCCAGTCTGCATATATTTCCAAACCATCGTAACTGTGACTGATCCATTAGAGTTTATAAGGCCTAGGTTTCAAGACCATGGCGTATTGTCTGATTGCGAACTTTAATCCTTCTTGTCGCTTGGACCAATTTTATTTGATATCTCATTTCTTGGGCCCGGCGCTGGCTTCTGTGAACTGTTGTCATTGCCGATGACTCGCACTCGTAAGTCTTCTAACATTAAAATTTACTCTGTCGTCATTGTTTTGGTCGTTGCTGTCGTGGAGTGAACATCCAACCGTACACTGTGGACTGTTCGTGACGATGACACCCCTAAGCGGGCACGTCACATTTCAAATTAAAACCCGTCCGGGGGGGGGGGGGGGATATATAGTCCCTTATATTGATATATACCTCTATCTGGTGAAATAATCATTGCTAGACCCTCTAGTTGCTTTGAGAAGTCTACATTTTCAAACTTACAACTGTGGAATTAATATTTGTGGTGTATAATTCAGAAATTCCTGTAAGCCTGTTTACTCCTTGGGCATGAATACAGGGACTTCTTTCCTAGAGACGCCAAGCTTAGTTTGAGGTGGGCATTCTCTGTCTGACTGCCTAGAAGAACAGATGTTCCTAAATGTGCCTCGTATATCTATGCTTTGAGGAGGCGGCCGTTGGTGTCTAGGACATTTCCTAAGCTTGGGTAAGTTGATTATAGTTTACGAGTACCATGATATATATATCTTTAAAGTTGGCCACTGCTGCATGGAGGGAAGATTCAGCTGTGTGATCGCACAAACTGGGGCGTTCTTGATATCCAGTCATTCCAGGCCCTAAATCAAACCTTTCCCTTCACAGGCTAACTAACTTGTGCCGTACATAACACACACCATTGTAAAAATATTAAATCCAGCAAGTTAATTATTCTATAACCAAACGTAGGAATTGTATCGACTCATAGACATTTGTAAACTGGATCCGCTTGCGTTCGGTTGGGCCGGTGACGTCAGAGCTAGGCGCTCTGAGTCAAAGGTTAACTTTAGCACAACAACATGGGGTGTGCAGGAGGCATCTTGTGGAGATATGAAATATATATTCATGTACGAACGAGATAGAATGTATGTCTGCAGGTGCAGATGGGAGAGGAGAGTTGATGTTCTATATTTGATAGTCTATCTGTCTCCACTCTGGCCCTCATCTCCTAGCCCTGTTACTGACTGAACAATAGAGATGATATGTAGAGACTTGTACTGTCTCATTATCCTAAGAGGTGTCCTCTGAATGATTACTAATGTGGATGTTAATAAACTGAGCTTGACATGTAACCCCTGAGATGACTGCTAATTCTAAGTTCCTTTTTGATACATGATGATATCTCCTTGGAGGCCAGGCAGTGAATCAGCAGTCCACAAAACCACCTACAAGGAAGTCACCTATGTCTAAGCCAGTGGTGGGCATCAGATTGTCAACTAAACTTTTGTCATCATTTAGTGAAATCCTCCATTTGATCTACAGACAACATTATGGGTGTTGTACCTTCACCATCATTTATCTGGCAGCTTGTTTGTACCTCAAGTGTTTGACTTGGTACCTGAGATCCTCTCCAGGAGCTTAGGTGTATCTCCAGTGTTCGAGTGTCTAGTGTGGGACTATCTTGAACGTATAAAACAGAGTGACTGAACATCCAGCCAGTTAAAAAAAACCAGGGATTCAGATAAGTGTGGCCAATCATTGGTTTATTGCCAGGCTTCACTGTTGATCAACCCCACTTGTCATAATGATGATCTCGGCAGACTTTGGAACATTCATACACGTTCAGTCGGATCGAGTTTGAAGTTTTGGTCCTTCATATCACTCTGGGTTCTTGAAGTTCTTTGCTGATTCTTATATAATGTATGTGTTGCACTTATTACAGTATTTCTAAGGTTTCACTATTGCCTGGAGTGTCACTCATTCAGTGTTCTTAGCTGTCTAAAGTACATGTATGTTCAATTAATAATCTGTATCTGTGTTAACATGGTTATGACAGTATACTATCATAACCTGGGAGCTAGCTTTTTATAGTAGTGGGGGTGTCCAGCTAAGTGTGCCTAGGAATATTAGATATTCTGTAGTGCTAGAACTTGAGTTGCCCTACTCCTGAAATAAGTTGGGCGTATATTGGCCACGGGATCTCCCTTAGACCAATACGAGCCAACGCCTCAACATTATTATTTCAGAATGTTGTTGGTTCTTAAGGAGAAATCCTTCAATCAGGCACGCGACACGAGCGGTATGTGTCGTAGCCATAGGTCGTGAAGTTGTCATAGAGCCTTAGAAGAGCATCGGCTAGACAGAAGCCTTCAAATGTTGGGTTCGAATTCGCATAGTTTCAAACTTGTAATGATTGTCAATGGCTCCCAGGTTGGCCAGTTCTAAAACAGATGGAAAGAAACATCTCTGTATGGTGTTCTGACTAGATAACCCAGTGTGTACCATGCTACTCTTTGAATATAGATCTAGGGCCAGGGTTCTGCTATTTCATCAGGGCTCTTCAATGTGCATGCAAGTAAGATTACAGAACTTGAAGCACCAGGTATTGGAAGGATATTGACATTTGCTGATGATGTTCTTGCATATAGGCAGGGGTAAAGTAAAAAAAATAAAGTAAAGATCCCTTTACACGCCCTTGGGCGCATCGGGCATATGGGAAGAGCGCCCATATTTTTACAGACCATCAGCACTCGGTGGGTAATGTGGTCAGCATTACACCGGCCGTCTTTACTTTCCCAGGACAGCCCATCCTGGTACCCATTTGAGGCTGGGTCGACCTGCGACGTCCCATACCACGATAAAAATCCACGCAGCCCGCAGTGGGTTTTGTTTGCCGAACGTTGGATTACGAGTCAGACTCGTAACGCCTTAGCCACGGACGCCGTATATAGGCAGGGGAGTAATAGACAACGGACAACACAAGAGCTACAGGCAACTGTAGAAATGATAGCTGTCATCAACTCAGAAAAAAAGCGGCTGTTTTGTGGTGCTCTCTGGACAATAGAATTGTAAGAGCTAATGTTCCAAGCCGCACAATTAATAACAATAACATCGAAAGAGAAAGCACACAGAGGTACCTAGGTAGCACTTTCGATATAAGCCTGTCCTATTGGGATCACGTGGAGGCTGTTGCGGTGAAATGCCAAAGAAGACTCAGTGCTCTTAGGATTATGGCAGCAATGGAAATGGAACAAAGAATGTTGTTCACAATGTTCCATCATGTGATCCTGTCGGTGATAGATTATGGACTTGGAAAACTTAACATCAAAGAGTCAGCTGATGAAATGTGAACGCATACATAATGAAGCAATGCGGGTATTTCTGGGATACAAGAGATACCCCGGTAGTATGTATGCGATACATACTTGCACTGCCAACTATTGTACATAGGCATAAAAATCTGCAAGCAAAGTCATATCTTAAAGTAGCTGTAGTCAAGATGCACCTCCTGTATGAAGCCCTGCTTAGATCTAAGGGTCACAGACTGAAAAGAGAAAGGTTTTGGATGACGCAAGCTGAAGACACAATTGTAATGAAATATAGGCAGAAAGGGGTTAAATGAACAAGCATACATTTCAGACCACCACACGGCGTACTAATCCATCACTGTGTGAAATGACAGAATGGGTGATTAGAAAGCCATGGCCTAGCCAGCTATGCAGAACACACCGCCATGACATCTGACAGTGAGGGATGAAACATTCGACGAGTACCCGTGAGCTGTGACCAGCTGACGAGATACGTTCATCCAAACGTGACCACCAAGGACAGGTGACAGGGGAGTGATTAAGATGGTACGCCAGGAGGAGCGTGAAAGTGGTGGAATAAAGTCAGAGCCAGGGGCTTGAGAAGTTAGTTAGTCCCGGAACCGCTGGAGAGGAAACCGCTGGAGAGGACAGTTAGCCCCGGAACCGCCATGAGAAGACAGTTAGGGCTAGACCGCTAGAGAAACCGGTTAGGAGAAAACTAGTGCTGTACTTCGTTAGAAGGTATATGTTAAACTTGGAGTTTAGCTAGAACAGTGAGTTAGCCCCGGAACCGCTTGAGAGGACAGTTAGGGCTGGATCGCTAGAGAAACCGGTTAGGAGAAAACTAGTGCTTTACTTGGTTTAGAAGGTATACGTTAAACTTGGAGTTTAGCCAGAACAGTGGTTAAGGAACTCGTAGAGGCATACGAATAGCCAGTAATAAGAAGTGTTCATATACTATTGCTTATTGAATTTATGAAATGTGTGTGACGAGAATATTATGAATAAACCAGCTCTTATGTAATTGATTACATCACTGGCCTTGTTCTTGAGTATTTCTTAAAGAAGAGATACGAACTATATTCATTCCACTTGGCCGACTTAGGCACATCTATTTCTTGGGGGATGTACAGACGCCCCGTTTAGACAAGTGTGAGGATGTTTGGATGCCGTGACCAACGATCAGTCTTGTGTACTCGACATCTTTAAAAACAAGACTGCTGTTACAACATAACAAATAAGCAACTGCTATAAAAAGGTGAACTAAAAGCAAGTTCATGATTTTGCCTGCTGAGTAATAAAAGTCGAGAAAAACTGTCATCAGAATAGAGAGACGTAAACCAGACCAACAGCCTGCACCACCTTTTGGAGCCAACCGTCTACACTAGAATCAGGGGGACACGCCCGTTCTAGCCTGGAGCAAACCGTCTACACTAGAATCAGGGGGACACGCCCGTTCTAGCCTGGAGCAAACCGTCTACACTAGAATCAGGGGAACGCGCCCGTTCTAGTCGGGAGCCATAATATAAACTTTTCCTAACTTTACACACTCGTATAGGAAAGTCAAGAACTGTGAGCTGTCCGATTTTACAAATAGGAACAGGATAAAAAAAAAAAAAAAAAAAAAAGAGCGCGATTTTAAAGAACCTTTAACATTAACATTAATTAGTTTAAATATATTGTGATTTTCATTTTTACAGTGGTGTAGGGAAAACCTTTTCTTATCTTTCCCTACCTTTCCTTTTAACTTAGAAAATAATTCCAGGACAGTGCCGATTTTAATTACAGTGTGTTGTGAAACGAGAATTTTGTTTTCAGACCGCACTTAACAAGGTAATACGACATTTTCTGTTTTAAATTCTATTTTAGTTTACATTAGTTAATTTTCCAGGTTTTAATAATGGCATATCAAAGAACAGTGAGAGCACAGTTTAGCAGAGTTTTTAATGAAGTAGCACAGTTAGGTAGAAAACTCCGTATTCCATTTTTTATAGAACAAAAAAACTGGTCAGCATTGGTCAACAGTAGATAGTCGTAGACAAAGACAGAGAGAAAGAAATTATAACATAGCTACAGTCATTAGAAGTAACGGCGATGTTAATCGACTGTCCGGTTTCCCAGACAGGCGAAATTATAATAACGAGAGATTGCAATACCCTAGAGACAATCAGTACCGCAGAAAAGACAACACAAAAGCGTACGAGAAAACTCAGGGTCAACTGAGGTCATGTGTACAAAATGAACGAGGGCATTTTAAAAATTTCCATAGAGCAGACAGGTTGAGAAAATTAGAAAATAATAGACATATAAGAGCACAGGAGCAGTGGCATAATAATAGTAACAGATATCACAACATAAATAGAGTAGGAAATATCCATGATAATACCCGAAGTCGAGTCAGGTCATGTAATCCAGATTCCAGATTTAGCACGACAAGCACTAATCAAGATTACAGGGCCCACGGTACGACCCATAATCAAGCCAACAAATTCAAAAGAGACAGGTTAAGAAAATTAGGCTATAATAAGAATATAAGATTGCAAAACTTAGGAAATAATCGCGAGGTCAGTAACTATAACGGATTATGGCAGACAGGTAATAAAAGCACGTGCGCTGCTGATGATGAGACAAACAGATTAGAAGTAAGAGGGTTAAAAGAGAGGAATCCCATGAAACGGTTTAATAAAAGCTACATTAACGAAGTAAATGCGGTAACTGTAAACGGGACACGCGGTCAATTTTTTTAAAGAAGAAGGGAACATAGAGACACATAAGGAGTTAACACCGACTAAAGTTAAGTCGGAACAAGAAGAAGATAAAGAGGGTTGTTTAGCAATGGAATGGTTATGGGAAGTAAACGCGGTAGGAGTAAAAAGGCTAGATAGCAATAGCACACATAGGAAAGTAGAGAGGGTAGGGACAATTACAGTAATAAATCAGCAGGGTTTGTCTTATGCACAGGTGATGCCTACAGAAGAAGAAGGTGAAGGAATAAATACATTACCGTTTGTAGTTAGTAACATAAAGGTAGATCTATTCTCAGAAAACTACGACGCAGATAGTGAAATTGGGATCACAAACAAAACGGGTAGTAGAATTTTAGTCGCGGTTAGAACCAGGACTAATACTCCGTCTAGTGTGAAAGAATTAAAACCGTCAGAAGTACCAGTTAAAGGTACATGTAATAGTAGAAGAGAAGAAGAAGAAACAGTAGAAACTTCGCCTAACAAAAGAGCAAAACAGGAGACAAGAATGTCGGGCATTAAAAATTCGCACACCGATTTAAACGAGCGGCATGGTTTACAGGAAAATAAAGATGCGAGAAAATCAAATGTATTAGATGGAAATTTACACGGAAATAAAAGTAGCCAGAAGTGTCGTAATGAAGTGGCATCTACCGAATATAGCAAAATTAATAAGTTGTTCCACTTTATTTCAGAGCTCTGGAGCGTCTAATAAATGGCATACACGACACCTTTTAGTATAATTAAGGCGAACACATGTGTACGATGCGTAACTTGATGTACAAGAAAATACGTTAAATACACACAGAAACAGGATCATACTGATATCTGGTTTATGCAAATTGATGGGACTTATGACTTTTCTTTATTTGCGACGGAAAGGCTTTAAATGTACAAAAGTAACTAATCATTTAACAAAAGAAAAAACACAGATCACTAATAAGACAGAAGAAGAAATAGAACTAGAACAATTAGCATCCACTACAGTTAGTAGGCCAGAATCATCAGGGGGTAGACTGAATTTATACACTGAGTAAATCATACATCAATTACAGCTCCCCCCCCCCCCCCCACCCTTTCTTCCCCCATGACTGACTGAAATGGGATCGTTCGTAAAATGGTTCAATAAATGTGGGATTGTAGGGTGTATAACAAGTAATTAGTTTTATTAATTACAATTTACGTACGCTATATTGCTGTGTACAGAGGTACCGCGCTCGCTACACATATTCTGTTGTTGTGTCTACATGTCATTTGTCCGACAATATTAAATATATACCTGTTGTTTTGTCCCTACCATTTAATATTTGCATGCGGTTTTGCACTATGAACGTTTTTTTTTTTTTTGTGTGTGGGTGGTACTCTCCCGGGCAAGTGAAAATCCACACGTTCGGTTGTGGGTGAAGATTACAATACCTACATGTTTTATGTTCGCTAAGAGAGTTACTGGCCACAAAACCTCTCTTATACATTCTGTCAGAATGACGACTGATTTGAGTTTAACCAGACTTTACTGAGGTACACAGTTAGAAACGTACTTGGCGATAAGCCAGTCCAAAGCATGACATGATTGGTAACTGAATATAGGCCGGCTATTTCTTTACAGAAGATGCGATATGCATTAAACAGAGGAAGCAACCTCTTAGGGAAGCAACAATAAACGCTGTGGACTATCACAGTAGATAAATGCCTGTAAATACAGGTGGTGGCATTGTACATTCGACTTGAGGAAATGCTACTATTGTTTCCGAGAAATTTCTCTCCAATTAATATACCTAACGGTATAAGAATTATTTATACTCTGTAAAGGTTATACCTTATTATTCAGTCTATGTTGACTTTCTCAGAGATTCTATTTTCATCATTTCTTGGGGAGATGACATTTTCGAGTTTTACTTTATTGATAACTGGGGATACATGGCATGTTATTTCTTGTCTACAAAGTTTTCAGGTTTGAGTTTATAAAGTGGGAATACAGATACTATTCCTTTATACTTCAGACAACTCCGCACATTCATTAGGGATACCAGTGAATAATAGGTTGTTATGCTAATACAACGAGGGAGTTGCATCGTTTTTTTTAATGTCTTTAGAATTATTGCCTATTAGTTATTGTATGCATGTCACGTTTTCATTATACTGCATGAATTTTATGATGTTACATGTTATGTTGTATGCTTTCATTACGTGGCTAGATGTTCACATAAGGTTTAGTTAGGTAGCGGGTATAATTAGAGTAGTTTTCATAAAATTGAAGATAGGAAACAATTTTGTTAAAAAGTGTGTAGGGCGAATGTAATGAAATATAGGCAGAAAGGGGTTAAATGAACAAGCATACATTTCAGACCACCACACGGCGTACTAATCCATCACTGTGTGAAATGACAGAATGGGTGATTAGAAAGCCATGGCCTAGCCAGCTATGCAGAACACACCGCCATGACATCTGACAGTGAGGGATGAAACATTCGACGAGTACCCGTGAGCTGTGACCAGCTGACGAGATACGTTCATCCAAACGTGACCACCAAGGACAGGTGACAGGGGAGTGATTAAGATGGTACGCCAGGAGGAGCGGGAAAGCGGTGGAATAAAGTCAGAGCCAGGGGCTTGAGAAGTTAGTTAGTCCCGGAACCGCTGGAGAGGACGGTTAGCCCCGGAACCGCCATGAGAAGACAGTTAGGGCTAGACCGCTAGAGAAACCGGTTAGGAGAAAACTAGTGCTGTACTTCGTTAGAAGGTATATGTTAAACTTGGAGTTTAGCTAGAACAGTGAGTTAGCCCCGGAACCGCTTGAGAGGACAGTTAGGGCTGGATCGCTAGAGAAACCGGTTAGGAGAAAACTAGTGCTTTACTTGGTTTAGAAGGTATACGTTAAACTTGGAGTTTAGCCAGAACAGTGGTTAAGGAACTCGTAGAGGCATACGAATAGCCAGTAATAAGAAGTGTTCATATACTATTGCTTATTGAATTTATGAAATGTGTGTGACGAGAATATTATGAATAAACCAGCTCTTATGTAATTGATTACATCACTGGCCTTGTTCTTGAGTATTTCTTAAAGAAGAGATACGAACTATATTCATTCCACTTGGCCGACTTAGGCACATCTATTTCTTGGGGGATGTATAGGCACGACTGTGCCACACAATCAGACATGTGTGCAGGCTTGATAAATGTGTGCGAGGTGAGGAGTGGGTCAAAGTGTCCGAGCCAGTTTCAGAAATGTCTGGGGCACCAGTGGCGTTTTAATAGTTATTTGATTTCTCTACTCATCATCAATCAGCAGGTCTTTTACAGAACGTCGCTCTTCTCACGGCACTCATAAAAGTCTCTCGGTGTCTCCAGCCAATTCTCCAGCCCTATGTGTTTTCATTGCCAGTACCTTTACATCTTCAATGCTTTGTTTCCACTTTCGCGGTGATCTGTCTCTGCCTCTTTTCCCACACGCTGTATCCTCTCATACCGTTCTCTCCAAGCCACCGTGACGTTTAACATGTCCAGAATACCTTAGCTTTCAGGGCAGGGTGCTGTACATGAGCCAATTCTCCTCGATGCTTAGATCATATTGGATGTTAGTGTCTTTCTTCTTCTTGATCTGTACTGTTCTATAAACTTTTATGTAGTTATATCTTTTCCCTACTACACTGTACTGAACAACAACTTATGAAACCGAAAACTTATAAAAGATAATGTTACAGTCGAGATTTTTTTTCCCACTAGAGTGTCGAAAGAAGCTGAACTTTTAACTACAGGGACGCCCCTTGAGATCTCCGTAAAATGAGCACCCGTGAACTGCAAAGCGTTTTTCCAATGTAACGTAATATCCAATGAACTTAGAGTGCGTGGCAACCAGTTTGACCATTTCGCCATGGCTGAATTTAAAATGATCACTTTAAGTTAATGACCCTCGCAGCATTTGAAATTATAATGCAAAGAAATAATGAAACAATTATTTGGGAGCAGCCGGTTGACCAAACTGACAACCTTACGTTTAGTGAAGAAACCAGGGAGGCGGTGGCTCGTTTTCTTCCTCGCTGCTGTTTATTTCTTAACAAATCAAAGGAAACATACTAGTTTTCTTGTTTAAAGAATAATAATTTTCTTCTTTATTTTCTTCTTCTTCTTCTTCTTCTTCTTCTTCTTCTTCTC
Source organism: Candidula unifasciata (assembly GCA_905116865.2). Lineage (NCBI taxonomy): Eukaryota > Metazoa > Mollusca > Gastropoda > Stylommatophora > Geomitridae > Candidula > Candidula unifasciata. Next base: position 33,215 of record CAJHNH020000101.1, read on the forward strand.
TTCTTCTTCTTCTTCTTCTTCTTCTTCTTCTTCTTCCTCTTCCTCTTCCTCTTCTTCTTCTTCTTCCTCTTCTTCTTCTTCTTCTTCTTCTTCTTCTTCTTCTTCTTCTTCTTCTTCTTCTTCTTCTTCTTCTTCTTCTTCTTCTTCTTCTTCTCTTCTTCTTCTTCTTCTTCTTTTCTTCTTCTTCTTCTTCTTCTTCTTCTTCTTCTTCTTCTTCTTCTTCTTCTTCTTCTTCTTCTTCTTCTTCTTCTTCTTCTTCTTCTTCTTCTTCTTCTTCTTCTTCTTCTTCTTCTTCTTCTTCTTCTTCTTCTTCTTCTTTTCTTCTCTCTCTCTTCTTCTTCTTCTTCCTCTTCTTCTTCTTCTTCTTTTTCTTCCTCTTCTTCTTCTTCTTCTTCTTCTTCTTCTTCTTCTTCTTCTTCTTCTTCTTCTTCCTTCTTCCTCTTCTTCTTCTTCTTCTTCTTCTTTTTCTTCCTCTTCTTCTTCTTCTTCTTCTTCTTCTTCTTCTTCTTCTTCTTCCTCTTCTCTTCTTCTTCTTCTTCTTCTTTCTTCTTCTTCTTCTTCTTCTTCTTCTTCTTCTTCTTCTTCTTCTTCTTCTTCTTCTTCTTCTTCTTCTTCTTCTTCTTCTTCTTCTTCTTCTTCTTCTTCTTCTTCTTCTTCTTCTTCTTCTTCTTCTTCTTCCTCTTCTTTTTCTGCCTCTTCTTCTTTCTTCTTCTTTTTCTTTCTTCTTCTTTTTCTTTTTCCTTCTCCTGCATATTCTACTCAATTTTTAGTTTGTTTGTGATGCTATTATTTCACATTTTGGGCGGTCTTTCCTATTACATTTGGTCAATACATTTCTTGAGCGTAGCGGTCCCTAGCTCTGGGTACCAGGAGAGTCTACTCAGATGGCTAAACCACCTCAGTTTTAGGTCTTTAATTAACTCGGGAGCCGTGTTAGCGCAGTCGATAGGAGGCTCTCTTTTAAATCCAGCTGCGACTCGCTGTAGCCACGGTCGGTGCTCGAAACCCGGCGGTTCCCGGGGTTTAAGCAGCCTCTAGGAAATGGGTACCAGAGTGACACTCTGGGGTAAATGGAGGAACGTCGCTGTAGCTAGAGAGTTGCGTGCGGACGGCGACACAGGCGGACAGTTTCTTATCAGCTGTCCGTACTGGTAGCAGAGCACTTATGATTTATAGCTGTGTGCAATGACGCTGGTTCACATTTCCCGACTTTAGCTTTTTTAATTAACTGTGTGACTAGATTTACTCATAGTCTTCTATTTTTGTCTGTGGCTTAGACTTTGCTAACACGCATAATGCCGAAATGTCGGGGTTGATCCCAGGCGATTTTGTAGCAGGCCGCTTTGCGTCGGTTTCAGCAGTCGGATCGAGAGCCGACGGTTTAGTCAATGGCAAACTACTGAACGTAAACGTGCCTAGTAAAACCTCAAAGAGGCTGTTTCTGCAAGGTCCTGTAAAAAAAAAAAAAACACCAGAAACTTAAACCTTATAAAAATAAAAATAAAGCATGTAAAGTGAACACTTACAGTTAACAATCCGTTCCACCTTCAGAGCTGCAATTCGACGGAGTCATAAAACAATAATCAATGAAGAAACTAGTGGACACAAGTGCCAGCCTTGCATTTAGTAAAGAAGCCAGAATTAACGCTTCCTAAGTTGCATTGCTGGCAACGAAATGTGCCAACAGTCATCCGGATTGCAGAATTCAAACCGCCAATCGTCCACTCACGGTAAGAGAGGAGGAATGGGTACGTGGGCAATAGAAACTGTACGCTTAATGTTGCCTCTTTAGTGCCCGCTACGTCTTTTCCCTCATTGTCGCAGTATCCTTGGGGTTCCCAAAATAAAAGGGATCTAGGGCAATGGTGAGTGCTCAGTGGGGGTAAGAAGGCAGTGAGGTTTTTTTTTTTTTTTTTTGCGGTGGGAGCTAGGAAGAAATATGGGACATAAAAGAGTTCATAAAAGAGTGATTTTCATGTAGATCCGGGAGGGCCTTATTTTTATTTTTTTATTTTCTCCTTCTGCCAAAGGCTATTAAAAATAATTTAAATTTTCATACATAACCTTAGCGGGCCAAAGAAACTATTTACCTAGATAATTGTCCTGCTACATTTGGGCTAAGATTTAAATGCAGCTACTCGTTAGGGCAAGGCCAAATGATCTACTATGCCCTATGTGTTTACAGGGAAGTCGCCTTGGTGTAGTGGTTAGATGTTCGCCTGCGGGTCGGAAGGTCATAAGTTCGGGTCCTGAGGGAGCCTAATCATCAGTTTTCGTTATGCCTAGTGGCACATGAGGCTTCAGAGAGGACTTTCCATGCTTTCCTGTCCTGTGCAATCTTCAGTGCAGTTTTCTATGTCAAAGATGCCGCACTCAGGTCACTTTCCATCGTTCGTCTCCATGTTGTTTTTGGGCGCCCCTGTTTTCTCTTTCCCTCTGGTGTCCATGTGAGAGCTGTTTTGGCAGGTATATCAGAATTCATTCTCATAACGTGGCCAAGACATTTCCATATACTCTTGGTAATCATACTGTCTAAAGTTTCTTGGTTTGTGACTTGAAGTAGTCTAGTGTTTGAGATTGTATCTGGCCAGAAAAGTTTGATAATTCTACGTAGACATGTGTGGTAGAAAGTGGACAGCTTGTGTGCATCCTTTTTGGTCTTTCTCCAGCATTCCGCTCCATAAAGAACTGGCAAAATGATGCTCTTGTAAAGTCGAAGTTTCGTTCCTCTGCAGTAATTGTTGAATTTCCAGATTTGCCGATTTTGACAGAGCCTGTCATTTGTCAGAAATGACTTTGACTTTCAGGTCGACCCAGCCTTGAGTGGGTACAAGGACTTGGAAGTAAAGGCGGTCGGTGTGATGCGACCACATCACCCACCAATTGCTGAATGTTCTATAAAATATAGGTCCACTCCGCTATGTCTAATGTACACGAAGGCGTGCAAAAGCCCATTGCTTCACTTTTGTATGTGTCCTCAGATTGAACGTTGCCTACTGCTGACTGTATAACATTAACATTTCGTTGACAGAAACTCGTTTAAGACGAACACAATGTTGGTCTCAGCAGGGATTATTTTTATAACACATTTATTATTTTCAAGTCACCGCGACATTTTTAACGCGAACTCTTTTTTTTTTTTTTAATCTCGTTGAATTGCCGCTATCAATGTTTTGCTGTGGTGTCAAAATCAAGTTATAAATTTGTCTGATGTATTTTTGTCGTTCATAGCAGACAGACAATTCACGATTAGAAGCTCAAGTTAGCGATATATGTGTATGTATGTATGTATGTATGTATATATAAATGTATGTATGTATGTATATATAAATGTATGTATGTATGTATATATAAATGTATGTATGTATGTATATATAAATGTATGTATGTATGTATATATAAATGTATGTATGTATGTATGTATATATAAATGTATGTATGTATGTATGTATGTATGTATGTATGTATGTATGTATGTATGTATGTATGTATGTATGTATGTATGTATGTATGTATGTATGTATGTATGTATGTATGTATGTATGTATGTATGTATGTATGTATGTATGTATGTATGTATGTATGTATGTATGTATGTATGTATGTATGTATGTATGTATGTATGTATGTATGTATGTATGTATGTATGCATGCATGCATGCATGTATGTATGCATGCATGCATGTATGTATGTATGCATGTATGTATGTATGTATGTATGTATGTATGTATGTATGTATGTATGTATGTATGTATGTATGTATGTATGTATGTATGTATGTATGTATGTATGTATGTATGTATGTATGTATGTATGTATGTATGTATGTATGTATGTATGTATGTATGTATGTATGTATGTATGTATGTATGTATGTATGTATGTATGTATGTATGTATGTATGTATGTATGTATGTATGTATGTATGTATGTATGTATGTATGTATGTATGTATGTATGTATGTATGTATGTATGTATGTATGTATGTATGTATGTATGTATGTATGTATGTATGTATGTATGTATGTATGTATGTATGTATGTGTGTGTGTGTGTATGTATGTATGTGTGTGTGTGTGTATGTATGTATGTATGTATGTATGTATGTATGTATGTATGTATGTATGTATGTATGTATGTATGTATGTATGTATGTATGTATGTATGTATGTATGTATGTATGTATGTATGTATGTATGTATGTATGTATGTATGTATGTATGTATGTATGTATGATTGTATGTATAAACACACACACACTCACACACACACATATATTCAGAATTGTGGTTAAAAAGTTAGTGGAATCTTTGCAGAATTTAAAGATCGAAGCACCATAGCCGTATTGTTAAATATCAGATCCGAGCGTTTTGAAAAATTGCTGACAGTAAAATAGTAAAAAGACTGACATCCCCCCCCCCCCCCACCTTGTAATATTCTTGTGACCGTTGGTTAAACATGACTGCGCGGCGACCGGGTAACGAACTCCTTGTGGTTCGGGTTTTCTCACCTGGGGTAGGCGAAAAAGCCAAATTTCTCATAGATTTTTTATAGTATCTATCATAGAATTAAGGCCGAAGGGTTGTGATTTATATAGTACCCAGCGAAGAAGTTAAAAACTCATGATTTCTGAATATACAAAAAAAAAAAAAAAAAAGAACACGAATTTCAGAGGTAACATAGCCGTCTTTGTCTTGGGCGAAGCGTCATGACGCAGTTTCGGAACCACTGATAAAACGTTTTCCTGGTAGCACTTTCCAGCATGAATTCCAACACGAAAATATAATGAAGTAGAGAGATGCGGTCGTTAGGGCTCCTTTATATCAGCACCATCAGACGTGCCTTCAATAAGTAAAAAGGTGAAGGTCCCTTTTCCACGCCCTTAGGCGTACAGGGCGTATAAGGCTAGACCTAATTTTTATAGACCAATCGGCACAAGATGGGTGATGTGGTCAGCATGACGCCGGCCGTCTTTACTTCCCGGGACTGCACCCCGTACCCACTCAAGGCTGGGACGACCTGGGTGTCAAGGTTACTTTTCAAAAAAGTCCAGCTTCGCCAGGGAGCGAACCCACGACCTTCCAATCTGCACGCGAGCGTCTAGCCGCTCCGCCACGGGGACTCGCTGTGTCTAAAATGCTTAATGGTATTTAGGTTTTACAGGTTTTGAACAACAGATCAACCTCCGTTCTTCTTCTAACTCAAGTCTGAGTCCGAAGAAGCTCAGCACAGTGCACAAGCTCTGTAGCCCCAACGAGGATACTGAAATAATTTGGGTAGATTTTTTCTCAAAATTTTGCCTTAGCGGCGCCTTTAGGTTACTCTTTTCGATTTCCATACAAAGCATACATGGAAAGAGAAGAAGGACGTAGAGCACGGGGTAGACCAAGAACAAGATGGAAGGATAACATCAGAGAAACTATACAACAGCACGATGTGCCTATGGTCGAGGCAGCCAAAAGAGCTAGAAACAGAACCTTATATCTCCATCGACACCCACAGCGGTAAAAGAGGAAGTGAAGAAGAAGAAGAGGGGATTGTTTACGTGCGCAACAATACACACGGGCGTCCTAATCCAGAGACCAGGGGGAATTACTAGAAGTCCAAGTCAACGTCAAAAAAAAAAATTCCAGCCCTTACCGGGGATTGAACCCCGAACCTTTAGCATTCGAGGCGGACACCATGCTTAGTGACCACACAGCCAATTAATGGTATTTAAAAAAAAAACTTAAAGGTCCTTTTTAGCGCCATCAGGCATTTGGGTATATAGGGCTAGACCTACATTTTAAAGACCATGGGCAGTCGGTTGATGGTGTGGTAAATATAATTCTGACCGCCCTTACTTCATAGGACTGCACCTGATAGCCATTTAAAGCTAGGTCTAACTGGGAACCAAAATAATTTTATTTTGACAAGAATCTGGTGGCAAAGTCTAATGCTACACCACGACGACTCCCATTTAACGGTATAGTACTGCATAATCATCATCATCCTGTCTTGGTGTATGTCACATAGGGCGAGCAATCTAGTCCCTCATTCCATTCTGTTCTGTGCATCTAGTCCTCCATTCCATTCTGTACTGTGCATCTAGTCCTCCATTCCATTCTGTTCTGTTCGTATAGTCCTCCATTTCATTCCATTCTGTTCTGTACATCTAGCCCTCCATTCCATTCCATTATATTCTGTACATCTAGTCCTCCATTCCATTCCATTATGTTCTGTAATCTATTCCTCCATTTCATTCCATTCTGTTCTGTACATCTAGTCCTCCATTCCATTCCATTCTGTTCTGTACATCTAGAGTTCCATTCCATTCCATTCTGTTCTGTACATCTAGTCCTCAATTCAATTCCATTCTGTTCTGTACATCTAGTCCTCCATTCCATTCTGTTCTGTACATCTAGTCCTCCATTCCATTCCATTCTGTTCTGTACATCTAGAGTTCCATTCCATTCAATTCTGTTCTGTTCTGTACATTTAGTCCTCAATTTCATTCCATTCTGTTCTGTACATCTAGTCCTCCATTCCATTCTGTTCTGTACATCTAGTCCTGCATTCCATTCTGTTCTGTGCATTTAGTCCTCCATTCCATTCTGTTGTGTACATCTATTCCTCCATTCCATTCTGTTCTGTGCATCTAGTTCTCCATTCCATTCCATTCTGTTCTGTGCATCTAGTCCTCCATTCCTTTCTGTTCTGTGCATCTAATCCCCCATTCCATTCTGTTTTGTACATCTAGTCCTAAATTCCATTACATTCTGTTCAGTACATCTAGTCGTCCATTCCATTCAATTCTGTTCTGTACATCTAGTCCTCAATTCCATTTCATTCTGTTTTGTACATCTAGTCCTCCATTCCATTCCATTCTGTTCTGTGCATCTAATCCCCCATTCTATTCTGTTTTGCACATCTAGTCTCTCATTCAATTCTGTTCTGTACATCCAGTCGCCCATTCTATTCTGTTCTGTACATCTGGTCCTCTATTCCATTCCATTCTGTTCTGTACATCTAGTCCTCTATTCCATTCCATTCTGTTCTGTACATCTAGTCCTCTATTCCATTCCATTCTGTTCTGTACATCTAGTCCTCCATTCCATTCCATTCTGTTCTGTGCATCTACCAAAACACACACAAAAGTACCAATTTTTTTTTTTTTTGGGGGGGGGGGGGGTGTGTGTGTGTGTGGGGGGGGGGGGCAGGAGTTACCAAAACATAAAAAAATATAACTTTTTTTTTTGTTTAAAGAGAAAAGCTATCACAACACACAAAATAGTATCAATATTTTTAAAGAAAAAGGTAATACAAAATTAACCCAAAATAGTTTTACTACAACACCGTTAAAACGGCTTTGGAACACAAATGTGTACAAATAAAACTGGATTTCTTTTAATATGTCACAACATTCTTCGAAAACAACGGAATCAGAAAAGTTTGCACATCACATCAACTGAAATGTTAAACTGCGAGTAAAGACATGAAAGAGAACCATCTGCCAGTTGCTCCAAGCTGAACCAAAATCGGACTTGAATATTCACATCAAATGATAAATTTGCATCAGCAGTTGTATCATGCTTTTTTTTTTTTTTTAGTGTTCAATCACTATTTTGTTGTGAAAGGTGTAACGCAATGCCAACCTTTTAAATATAGTTGACAAATTTTGAAAACGAACCAAATATATCGGGTCTGGTACCCAAACTACAGTTTTTCAATGCATGTTTAAAAAAGGACAACAGTTAGACGGAAAAAAACAGCTTCGGCAGCCCTACCCCTTCTCCCACTTTTTTTCCGGTTATAGGGTGCATTCAAACATTTAACAATGGTCCGGTAAGCTGCCGTGCTGGCAGCGACCGGGCTCTAAATGTCCCTTACAGAAAGATAATTTCCCTCTGATTACGTTTTATCCGGTGACGTTATTACCAGTTGTCAAATAACGATAGCAGCTGAGGCTGTATCTTTTTCGCAAAAATAAATGTGATTGCATGTGATTCAGGAGAAAGTGAAACCAGGCTTAGATAAGGATATTTTCGGGCAGTAATGAGGGTTCTAAGTTGACGATCACATGGCAGCGATTAAATGATCTGAGATGACCAAGTTGATAAAAGCAGATAAAAAAAAAAAATCTTTTGATGAAAACTCCACGAAAAACACTGAATGAAAGCATGTAATATACCCAACGATGCGAACGCTTCGAAATGCCGGGGTGCCGAGTTCGATCCCAGTTGCGGCCATGCGCCTTGCGTTGGTTTCAATTGTGGTATCAAGAAAGCCGACCGTTGAGGAGCAATGGCAAATGCTGGACGTAAACTTTGCCTAGTAAAACCACAACAGCCACACATATAAATGTTAGGGTTGGTTCTGCAACGTCATGGAAATGATACACAGCTAAAATGTATGTCCATTAAATACTTCATTTATAATAACAGATAAAAATGTCGGTAATTTCGATTACAGTGTGTAGAAGAAATCGTGATGTATTGAAGTAAATCATCGACATTCAGCAGACTTTTAGAGAAATCAGACCGATTCCTTAGACTTGTAATTCATACATAAATGATAGAACAATACTGGCAGATGAATAACGGGATTTACTACCAATCGCACGTACGACTAAATAAAAGGTAAATACAGAAATCAAACTACATGATAGTGTCAAAAAAGAGGTTCGTACCGTAAAGTTTATGTTATGTTTTTGTTGCACATTATGTTCAATAATTAAACGTAAATGTATCGCATTTTTGTGCTTTATGTTCACATTTTAAAAACCCGTTTGAATGAAAACAGTTTTGAAAAAATAAATTCTCATCACGACCAGTTTGATATACGACCTGTTAGTTACTACAAGACTCTGTGGTAAGTCGAGAAGACCTTAATTAACACTGTTAAACACACACATACACACACACACATACGCATACACACACACACTCACGTACTCACACACACACACACACACACACTCTCATAGACACACACATATATATATACACACACACTCACACACACACACATACACACACATTCACACACACATACAAAAGGAATCACAAAAGAGTCTTCATACGGTCAATGCCGTGTGGCGTCACTCGCCATGTCTGCTCGCCACCTTCTGTCTTATGCACTAACCATCATTTGACTGGTATTGTTCCATGACATCACACCTAACAGTCTATCACAGTGGCGAGGCGTTAGAAGGTTATGATTACACTAGAGGGTATCACGTGATTTTTATTTCTCCTTGTTGCTTCGCTGTTGACTGAGTATGCGTGAGCAGCTAGCATAGTAGTAACAGTAGCTGGCATTTTCCCAGACTTTACAGTTACTGTATGAGAGGCGTAATTATGCAGCGAGCGTTCTTTTCGGTACGTTCGAGATTTTAAAAGAGTGGCATATTTGTAATTAATAGTTAAAGAAAAGGACCCTTTTCCACGCCTTTTAGACGTACTGGGTATATAGGTTAGGTGCGTATCCTTTACAGGACGTTGCAGAACCAACCCCAACAGCCCCTGGCTGTTGTGTGGTTTTTCTAGGCAAATTTACGTCTAGTAGTTCGCCATTGCTCTGGACGGTCGGCTTTCTTGATACCACTGTGGAAACCAACGCAAGGCGCATGGCCCGCAGCTGGGATCGAACCCAGCATACCGGCATTACGAAGCATTCGCATCGATTTAGCCACAGAGCCGACGGGAATATAGGGCTAGACCTATATTTTATAGACCAAACGACACGATGGGTGCTGTGGTCAGCATCACGCCGGCCGCCCTTACTTCCCAAACCCATTTAAGGCTGAGACGACCTAGAATCCAAGGTCATTAAAAAAAAATCCTGCCCTCGTCAAGTATCGAACCCACGACCTTCCGAGCCGCAGCCTAGCGTCTAGCCGCTAGACCAAGGAGGCTTCCGTAATTATTAGTCTATAGTAGCAAAAAAGAATTGTAAATAGGGCATGTATTTTTTTTTTTTCAAATAGAGAGTTTACGCTATGGTTACCGCTGTTACTTGCACGTATCGTCAGGGGTATATTATCTTCTCTCGTCTTGATTGACATTACATCTTTCTTTTCCCTTCTAACATTTCTAACTTTTAAAATGCTCCCGTTGTCCCATTTCACGATGCCTCTGAACATAATATGTTATTTTCCTCAATTTCAGTTTCTGGGGTACAAGTAATTATTGATTAGTGATTTAAGAATCAACGCTACAGCAAATCAGAATGTTTATAGATGCGCCGTCACACGCAGCAAATTGCTTAGAATCTAGATACTGGAACGAACGAATCGACGAAAGAACAGACTTTATTATCTTATCAACGGGTTAGGAATTGGGCACTCAGGCTTTCTAACATTCTGCCCTTCTTGTCCACTTCCTGTATACAGTTATTCGTTCGTACATCAATTCATTTTTTTTAATGGATGATCGAGTAGCACACTGGTTAAACGCATGTTCTACTCTCAGATATCCTGTTTCGCTGTATCCAAACATATTCACAAATCCTTGCAACCTTACACTTATTAATTCATTTAGAATTGCATCTTCCAGATTCGTTTCAGTTTCCACCAGTAGTGTGAGTTGGAGTTTCATAAATAAGAACACAATGTAGATACCCATGATAGAATAGTGAGAAGGGCAACATCTGACATTTTCTTTTTCTTGGGCTTTAAACTCTAACAAAAAGTGTGCAGCTCTTCGTCCACTTCTAGACCTTCGTCTTGTTCCAGAAGTTTTGCATGCACTTCAGTTTTACGGATTAGGTCTAATTGTATGCAGACTGTTGGTTCTTTGTCTCTGACGAAGAAATATATCTTATTCTTAATTAAAGGTAACTGTTGTAATGTCCTGGCTAAGGCGATAAAGTAGGTCCCCACAATTACGTTGCAAAAAGAAAAAAAAATATGTGATTATTAACAGCATCCTTCTTCTTGGGTTTATAACAGGGCCTCATGGGGTAGGGGGGATGTGTACCCACTGACCCACACCTAGCATGCCGTAAGAGGTGAAAAAAGGGTTTTGCTAAAATCATATGTGTTGACCAGAAAGGCCAAGTTGATAGCAGCTTAGCTGTAACCCACCGAACCGACTGCCCTGTCAGGAGTGAACAATGAAAACAGCATACTCCCACAACTTTGGCGTCGGCTGGCAACACGATACAGATGCAAGAGATCAGCTCAGATAGCACAGGCAGATGCCCTGTTTACCGGAAACATACACAGTAACTGCATTAGAGACCAGACAGTCACAAATCACACTGACAGTGTTCAATCCAAGTAACAAACCTCTATGATAGAAGAATTCACACTGCCCAAACAATAAACAGTTGTTGGCAAATTTTGACTTAACTACCACTAATCTCTCTCTCTCACTCTCCTCTCTCTCTCTCTCACTCTCTCTCTCTCACTCACTCTCTCTCTCTCTCTCTCTCTCTCTCGCTCGCTCGCTCTCTTTCTCTCTCTCTCTCTCTCTCCTCTCTCTCTCTCTCTCTCTCTCTATATATATATATATATATATATATATATATATATATATATATATATATATATGTATATGGCAGGTGGTTAGGAAGGAATCCCTTACATCGGACAAGCAGAGCACTGCTTTTCTGACTCGACAGCTTCTGTAACCTGTTTTGTTCCAAGCGTACTGTGTTATCCTTACTTAGGAATAAACAACTTTGGGATCATATTTCATGAGCAATTCGTCTTTATAATACTGCCGAGGCCGTGTACTATTAAAAAAGGATACGATCCCATGCTTCTCTAAAGCACTATGTAACACCATGGTCTGGAAAAACGGAAAGGTGTCAGAAAGAACACTAAATGTATACACAGACACATCTAGTGCGGAGTTGGTATATGTTGTCACAAAGACACTAAAGGATTCATGATAAATTATTTCCTAATCAGGTGATCACATAGATTATTATAAGTTAGTACTGAGAAAAGAAAAGAAAACTAATGTTTACCACATAAAGCGCAGCAGTGTATGGGACAGGTGGACAGACAGACAGACACGAGGGCAGATTAACAGACTGCAAGATCGATGTTATCTTGCCAGATAGCTAAACTAACGCAAACAGCCCTATTACTAGGTTAGTTAGTTGCGTATACAGGACGTTGCAGAACCAACCCGAACAGCCCCTGGCTGTTGTGTGGTTTTTCTAGGCAAATTTACGTCCAGTAGTTTTCATTCCTCTCTGGACGGTCGGCTTTCTTGATACCACTGTCGAAATCAACGCAAGGTTCATTGCCCGCAGCTGGGATCGAACCCGGCATCCCGGCATTACGAAGCGTTCGCATCGACTTAGCCACAGAGCCGACTCGATTTACTAAACACTGACGAAATCGACGTTCTTCCCCTTCAGTGTTGCAGTCCGCACCTCAAGGATGACATGTACAAAACTCCTGTAAGCCCCGTTCAACCCTATGATTATATTAAAGTCGCCCCCGCCCCCTTTTCCACCCCTTTTTTCCAGCACCCCCCCCCCTCCCCGCCCCGCCCCTGACGGTTTCCAAGTAGCCTGAAGTCACGACCAAGTTGGGATCTAAAAAAGCGACACACATACCTATTATGAGGGAGTCGCCGTGGCGAAACGGCTAGACGCTCGCATGAGTATCGGTAGGCTGTGGTTCGCTCTATGCAGTAGCCGGAAATTTTTCAAAAAGGAGCTTGACTTCCAGGTCGACCCAGCCTTCAGTGGGTACCGGGTGCAGTCCCGGAAAGTAAAGACCACTTATGTGATGCTCACCACATCAACCATCTTGTGTCGATCAGTCTATAAAAATAAAGGTCTAGCCCTATACGCCTAAAGGCGTGGAAAAAGGACCTTTACTGATTTTATACCTTATATTCCCTTATGGACAGAGTGTATAACCCAGAAACATAAGTTTTGACAGACAGAGACTTAAACAGATCGACTCATAGACAGTCTTACAAACAAAGGTGTCAGAAGATATAATAAATAGTATTGGGCAGAGAGATAGGACAGATAAACCATTAGAGGTAAAACAGCTCGCTATTTAGGTCACATGTGTGTCTATATCACATGTGTCTATTCAAAGCTGCTGCTTTATCAGATTAAGATCAAGTAAATCTACTTCGTGGCACCAGGTTTATCCCATTTGGGCTGGACCTCTTTCTGCAGAATCTCTAATCACCTGCTTAATGCGTCAAACACAGCACAAACTCTATCGCTCTAGTGATAATCCTAAAACATGTATCGGTAAAACCCAAAATGCTTTCTTTGTGTCGGCAGTACTTTTGCTTGCCTTACAGTCAAGTCTATAACCACGGAGTTCCCTGTGTGGGATCTGGGGATCCAGTGTAAGAAAAGCAAAAATATACCCACTGCTTTTTCAACAAATGAGTCGAAATTAGTCGAATGAGTCGACTAATTTGGAGTTACCTTCAAAGTAGGAGCGCATCTGCCCCAGCGGCAAGGAGCAAACAACTAGACATAAAAAAGCCAGTAAAACAGGTGTATGTACATGCAAAACTCAGGACCTATCACAAAGCTTAAGTTGAACTAGACGAATAACCAGGACATTCCACAGGAGCTTACAGGTGGTAAACAAAGAAGAAGAGGAAGAAGACCACAGAGCCGTAAGGCAAGCGAGCTTGCAACTGATCCATCATGACCTGATACGACACGACCTAAATATCACGGAGCCACTCACCTTCAACCCTCAAGCCATCGTTCCGGGAACAAAACACTTCTCTGGAATAGGTCAGCTTGTTCCAATCGGTGGTAACCCACTGGAAGTGAGAGCAGAATTCAGCTTGACAGGTGCGATCCTCCCACAGGGATCCATCACATGGTGGGTTGTTGGATGAGGGATATGCGAGGATGGCTCGCGATCTGGCTTGGACTCCAACTGTGAAGCCTGAATGAAGGTGATAGTTGCAACGTTGAGAAAGAATATTTCAGGAAAGCCTTGTTTTAAGCACGCGTCTCTACAAAAAATTTTCTCTGTTCGCTTCTCTCTCTCTCTCTCTTTCACTCTCTCTCCTCTCTCTTGCTCTCTATTTTGCTTTCTCTCTCTTGCTCTAGTCTCTCTCTTTCTCTCGGACGCATTCTATATATCTGTCTCTCCCATATTTCTCTTTCAGACACAGATACACAAAGAAACATGCATACACATCTTTATTATATATAGATCATTTCCTCGTGTGGCGTAAAAGACAATATTTTAAACCGAAAAAAAAAAATAAGATAGGCGGGAGAGGGAAGGGGGTGTGGGGGGGGGGGGCGCAGAGAAAACATACACAATGACCCCTAAGAAGCATACTGTTAAAGGCGAATAAAATGGAGTTGGTTAAAGCGATTGCATTGGGCAGAGAGCCTACCTGAAAACCATAACTAAAAGAAGAAGAATAAGAAGAAGAAGAAGAAGAAGAAGAAGAATAAGAAGAAGAAGAAGAAGAAGAAGAAGAAGAAGAAGAAGAAGAAGAAGAAGAGAAGAAGAAGAAGAAGAAACAAGAACAAGAAAGAAGAAAAAAGAAGAAGAAGAAGAAGAAGAAGAAGAAGAAGAAGAAGAAGAAGAGGAAGAAGAAGAAGAAGAAGAAGAAGAAGAAGAAGAAGAAGAAGAAGAAGAAGAAGAAGAAGAAGAAGAAGAAGAAGAAGAAGAAGAAGAAGAAGAAGAAGAAGAAGAAGAAGAAGAAGAAGAAGAAGAAGAAGAAGAAGAAGAAGCAATTCGTTGGTTTCTGTGTCTTAGAGACTGGGAACATATTCTTACAAACTCAGTATACTGGGGTTCGATGTCAGCTGCAAGCATCACGTAGCTGATCGCATTGCTTTAACTTTTTTCTAAAACGGGTTATTGATCTTCAACTCAGTGTCCACCTACCACGCTTTTCTGATGTAACTTAGTATTCATATTATGTATATTGTTATGAACTTTGAAAGCATTATGCATGAAACACAACTTCTGTGTGAAAGATAAGTGGCTATAAAGGCCAAATGTACGACAGACCCGAGCCATCAGTGTGACCCATGGAAAATAAATTCCTACTTCGATTTCCCCAGTCACTTCTTCTGGGTAATCAGTCTTGCGGGTGGGTTCTAGTGGGTGTTGATTCTCGATTTACGTACTGCCTGCTTGGGGGTACCTGTTTACTCTTACTATGTATATTTATATATATAGCCGCGAGAACAAAACTTCTCCCTGCTATATAGTTTTATAAAAACAAGTATCTTTTGACATAAACAATTTCTTCCATCGACTTGCTTTCTGTCAATTTAGATTGAATTTGAATTCTGAATCTGAATTCTGAATTTGTATTCCTTATTTATTGTGATCTAGAATGTAAAAGCCTAACAATTCACACATCTTCTTCTGTTTTCTAGGCGATGCTAGGTTTCTTTGTCCCGGTGTTAGGTTTTGATGAGGCGTGTGTGCTGCGTAGATGCAGGTATGCACGAATTAGATATCCCATCTATCCATCGCTTTTGAAGCCGACCTCTAGATTTACTTCTGTAGAGCCTAATTGCCCGGGCTTTCTCTCTGCACTATCTTGTGGTATTCTCGATGAAAGCATAAACCATTTGATCTGTTGTCCCCTGATGAATCGTTTTCTCCTAAGTCTGTTTTTAAGAATGTGATTTTTTACAGTTAAGTTGCGTTATCTGCGCTTTACGGCCATCCCATCCGATTTAAGCGAAGTCACTTTATGTAGTTTAGCAGTGTTTCCGTCTCTCCATTTGCTTCCTGAAATAGTCGTTATCATATTCTACCTATTCTCAACACGTCAACAACCGCGCATGCCACGGAACTAACTGCACGTTTAATTATATACACACTATTTAGCTGTTGGGGGGTCGCGGGGCCGAGCGGCTAGACGCTCGCCGAGGATCGGAAGGTCTTGGGTTCGCTCCCAGGAGGAGTCGGAATTTTTTCGAAAATGACCTTGATTCCCAGGTCGACCCAGCCTTGAGTGGGTACCGGGTGCAGTCCCGGGAAGTAAAGGCGGCCGGCGTGATGCTGCATCACCTATCTTGTGTCGATTGATCTATAAAAATATAGGTCTTGCCTTATACGCCTAATGGCGTGAAAAGGGTCCTTTACTTTTTTTTCACTTTATTTCTCAGTTGAATACATGAAATTGCCCTTCGAAAACAGCAAGGCCAGTGTGATATTCTGGCAGATGGCGAGACAATGTAAGAACAATGTCTTACCCTGATCGAAGTCCTCACAGCTGATGAAACATTGCGACCAAGTGGACCACTCCGACAATTTGCATTCTCCAGGACAAGGCACATGGCAAGGACGGGAAGTCTGAAGAAAAAGAACAACAAGTCTGAGATTTAAAAGAATTAATGAATCAAGAATCGACAACTTTGTACTCGGGAATTCCCATATGTGCGTTATCTCCCTCCTCAAAAGGCAACGAAGAGTTCCCATTCTAATGGTGGCAGTTGCTACTGGATTTGAAATTAGCCAGCTTTTTCCTTTGCGGGTAGTTAATTGTCAGCAAGGCCTCAAATATACAGAGGTAAAACTGTAAAGGATTTCGTTGCTATACCACTATTTTGAAATGGGAATAAGGGAGCATAGTTTATATATATATATATATATATATATATATATATATATATATATATATATATATATATATATATATATATATATAATATATATATATATATATATATGTGTGTGTGTGTGTATATATATATATATATATATATATATATATATATATATATATATATATATATATATAAGGCATATAGGGCTAGAACTATATTTTATAGATCAATCAGCACAAAAAAGCACCCCCCCCCCCCTCCGCCCATCGTCAGCAGCAAACAAAGAGTTCTAATTCCGATAGCACCTGTAACTGTCTGATTGTATATCCGTCTCACCCTTATCTTGAGTGTTAAGCGTCGAACAGATCCCCTGATAACTCCTCGCAGCGCCATTCTCCTCAGACCGTAATGATCTTCCGCACTGTTCACTCGCTCCAAGAGAGCCCTCACAACGTCTAGCTTGTCATTTAACAATTCACCACCAATTGGTAGTATTAGTAGTCGATTTCTACCCCCCCCCCCAGGACATCACACAAGCGATAAACACCCGATGACACAAAGTGCCACCATGTGGATGAGGATCACCCGTGGTTAGGTCCAGGGTAGGGCTTATAACAACGAAAAATTGCATCTTACAAAGAGTTGACTAGATGTATACCAATTGGTGCAGAGCCGGTCAGTCTATCTGCCTGCTCATTTTCACTGATGTGCTCAAAGCAATGATTTAATACATACAGACAATTGAGCTACCTCGGCTTACTC
The DNA here is from genome assembly GCA_905116865.2 of Candidula unifasciata. Taxonomy (NCBI): domain Eukaryota; kingdom Metazoa; phylum Mollusca; class Gastropoda; order Stylommatophora; family Geomitridae; genus Candidula; species Candidula unifasciata. Next base: position 50,497 of record CAJHNH020000101.1, read on the forward strand.
GGGTAGAATGATGCTGGGCCAAACTGCACGAAATAGATGATGGGCTCTGTCTAATTATGTAAACCAAAATACGTTTTGTCATACAGTAAAACTCCTAAAGGAGGCAAGAATTTGATGCTGGTATGGTTTGATATGAGGGTTCCGGGGCCCAGTTATGTGAAGAAAAAGAACATACCCAAAAGCATGTCGTAAAAGGCTACTAATTAGGGGTGTTACCTTCAAAGTCTCGGTGCACTGCACGAGAAGCGAGGAACCAACAGTCTAGATACACACACACAAAAAAGATAGATCCGTAAAACGAATAAACATACAAAAGTCCATTTTTGGAACAAAATCAAACTTGAAAAGTGGACGAGCAACTAGTAATTTCCGCCGCTGATTACACTTGGTGAACGCCTACAAGAAGAAAAAGTACTATCAAGTCCAATACGTGGGTGGGAAAAGATGCCTCCGTTGTCATTAGATAACACTTCATAAGTCCTTATCATGTCTTCGGGCTTAAAAAGAGGAAAGGCGTCGTAGAATGTTGAGCTTCAAAGTTATTTCTGGTTCCGACAGCGCTTTGCTAATGCAGTTTCCACACATGCATGGTAGTCTACGGTTCCGCTGTCTGAGCTACTGGTTGGGTGCCTGGTTGCAGCCCTGTGAGCTGTGTTTTTTCTGTGGAATGCCTTTCATTTGTTCAGCGAATGTGTCGTAGTATTCAGTATGGCCGGCATTCGGTTTACGTGCCAGATGGTAAAAAACCTTATGTAATATTTCTTCGTGTGTATAGTAGCCAACTTAACGTGCCCGACTATCCATAAGAGACAAACAGCATTTCTGGTTGCGATTGTTGACTTTGGCGCTTTTAGCAACTGAAATACGCATTTACTGCACATTTTTCTGGATTGTTCCGGGACTAGTTTGTTCACCAGTTTCTCAAATGAGACAGTGAGGGGCGTTTCATTTGATTCGCACTGGCACAGGAACGGAGCGAATACGCAGAGACTCGATTGCGGCGATGTTGAAACCTCTGCTAAGACTAAGACTATCACGTCTGCCATTTGTTAAAGCACAAATAAAAATTATAAAAAAAAAAAAAAAAGAGAATCTGTGGAATAAATAGAAGACAGACATTGGAAAAATATAAGCCGCGATGAAAATCATGAATAAATTGCTGAAGTGGGGTAATAAGTTAATGGCAATTCAGCATGAGGTTTAAAAGTGTAGAGATGAGAGGACCGAGTTCACTGCACCGTGTATTTTTTCGCACGGGTCAGTCTGTCTGAGCAGAATGTCTAGCCTCCTACCGAGAGCGTCGCACAAATTACGATCTCCACTGCCCAAGCGACGATCCTCACGGATGTCCTTTAAAAATGAAAGCATTACAAAACCGAACGACGCAGTCCATGAAACGAAAACTGAAGATACGTTATCACAGTTAGCGTCATTGCACATGAAGCATTCCCATGCGTGCTCAGTCCTCCAATGCAGCAGCCACGTCCACATACCTTTCCTAACTGTTCCCACGAGGAGCTGGTTGTAATGTCTCCTATCTCGTCTCCTTGCTGTTGGCATCAACGTGTCTAACCATGCTTTGGGAGAACACAGAAAAAGACACTGATACAAATTGAAGGATAAAATAACGTGATGGGCGAATAGATTTCTCAGAGACCCCAGAACCGCAGGATGACAGATAGAAAGTTCTGGAGACATTCCTAGCCAGCAGGAGAAGATGAAGGCCCGGGAGCCATGACCCAGGTTGGACAACCCTCTGAGGTTGTCTAGGAGATTGTGGACTCTTGCTGTAAATACTGCCCTGTGGAGTTCTTCTTATTATAGACACGACAGTTGATTGGAGTGTTAAGTACTAACCTGCATGATAAGTATTTCAGGCTTAATGTCACACAGAGAAGGTACAACAGATCTGCCTTCGTCGTTGAGGCAGGAAACGTTTCTCTCCCGTTCACCGCTTCCACATGCGCCGTTCTACAGGAAATAAACAGGACAGCTGTCAACTTAGATACAGGTTCAAATCTTTGAGGACACGTTGGCTTACCTATGATCCAGATTCAAAACATTGTTTTCCAGTTGTCGGTGTTAACTCTGAGACACCAGCTGTACATTGTCAGAGCATTCTCAATTAAAATGGATAATCTCATGTTTTGTCAACGAATTCGCTGTTGGGTTTTTGTGCCACAATGTGTATGTGTGTGTGTGTGTGTGTGTGGGGGGGGGGGGGGGGGTAGCGGTGGGGGATGGGCCCTTGAAGTCCTTAGCATACTAAATGTATGTGATGGCAACAAAGGTGCTGAAATTCAAAAGGTTTTTTGTGTGCAAGACTTTCCCAACCCGAGTGGGCCTTACTAATCTCGCGATGGATATGGGCTGGTATTGTCAAGCTTCCATACATCACAATAAAACACTATCGCCTTGAAAGAGGACAAGGTGCTAAACAGAACGTATGTACACATGCTTATTTTTAACCAAGATGGCTAACATCCATACAGCTACGAAAGCCTGCTACTCAATGATCGAACCAAGAGAGAATCATCGTCACCGAAAGCAAAATGTTGAATTAGGAATCGACATCACAGCACCCGGGCAATCACATAAGCAAGCGCTCAGTTCCCATTTTCAGCTGCGAGCAAAGAGTTTAAATTCCGAATGTACCAGTAACTGTCTGATTGGAAATCTGTCTCACCTTTTCCTTGAGTGTTGAGCGTCGGCCACATCCGTTGCTAACTCCTCGAAGCTTGTCATACTTCAGTTTACAACTAACTAGTGTAGAACCAGCTAGTCTTTCTGCCTGCTTGTTTTCCAACACATGGATATAACATAGAAAAAATATCCAATGGACGCTAACTACCCGGGACGTCTGAAGCAATGCTTTCCACTCTTCACGGAGCATGCTTACCTCCATCTTTCACCGCATGCTCTGTGAATCAGCTGCAGTTACGACATGTGAGTACAGCTCATTCTCAAGCCAGTGGTAGGCAGTAATGGATGCCTTTCCAATATTCTCAAAACAGATGATATCAAATTACAGGCTTTGTTGCACTAAGCGACGTCATTGTCGTTTGCAATAAACCCTCATGGACTTCGTCTGCCTCTCAACACAGTCAATTGTATAGATGATCATATGACCTGCCGGGCTCGATAACGTAGTTGGTTTAACCTGACTTCGTAGCGACCGGGTGATGAACCCCTTATGGTCCGGGTTCGCGCCCGGAGATAGGCAGAAAAACCACATTTCTCCCAGATTTATGTATCTATTCTCGAATCAAGGCCGAAGGGTTGCGATATCCATAGTACCGAGTCAAAGGTTTAACAACTCATGGTTTCTGGATTTAAAAAAAAAAATATCACCTAGGCGGGAATTGTCAAGAATCTTTCATGAACTTCTGTTTCTGCAGCACCAGCTGGCCGGTCCCTGCATTTACGGCCTAAAATGAAACATCTTTATCAAACCCACCAAACAGGATCTGAAGTTGTGTCACTCACCTGAATGATGCAGTGACTCCACTCTGAGACAAACCAACTGTAGCAGCCTTTACGGAAGCACGGCTTGGACTGGTCCAGTTTTTCTGGACACTTCCTACCACTGCCAATCGGCGTTTGTAGAACGGAGCGTCTTCTTTTGGTGAATCCTGGATTAACAGTAAAAGCACAGTAAAAATAAGCACTCCTATTGATATTGAAATATTGATCCTCCTGAGCAAATAGTTATAAAAATTATGTGGATTCGAAATATTTCTTTATCTCTCTCTCTCTCTCTCTCTCTCTCTCTCTCTCTCTCTCTCTCTCTCTCTCTCTCTCTCTCTCTCTCTCTCTTGCTCTCTCCCTCGCTCCCCCCCTCTTTCCTGTTTTTGTAGTATCTACTTTTCTTCCTCCCTCCCTCCCTCTCTTTGCCCTTGCTTATTCCTCCCATTCTCAAAATCTACCTTTCTCTCACGCACTCTCTACCCCTCCCTTTCTACCATCATTCTTGCTTTCTGTGCACGCATCTACTTCTCTCTCTCTCTCTCTCTCTCTCTCTCTCTCTCTCTCTCTCTCTCTCTCTCTCTCTCTCTCTCTCTCTCTCAAATGGGTCAGTTCATCTACCTGTGTTTCCAGTTCACTTATGCTAACTCGACCCCCTTTCACATTGGGATGGCGTCTACCGGCAATGCAGCAGTGAAGGTAAGTAAGTAAAATCATTGAGCAACAAAACTTGAATTTATTATGTTTATGCAGTGGTAAACCAGCCTCTTGTTACACGGTAATAGGACTCATCCTTCCTGAAAAATTAGGTACCTCCACAAACTCTATCACAATGCATAGAGCGTGGAGTAAAAAGCAGATGAACAGATATGGAATGGCCTGTTTTTCCTTTCTGCGAATGAACTTGTGTTTTTGTTTTTTTGCTATTCTATGAGCTCAACGGCCAGATTATATAGTAATTTTACATTAGGATAGTCATTTTTCATCAACCTCACGGGCCAGGTACAATTACTTAGCTGGCTAGTTTTTTACAGGAGGGCCATAGTGTGCCCACTTCTGGTATAAGGGAAAGACTGAGCAGGGAAAAGCCGTTACTGACCTAGTCCACATGTAGTACTGCATATTGTCCATTCCGACCAGTCGGATAGCAAACAGTCGTTATCACAGGGGATCTCACAGGACACGACCATAGGTTCTGTCACAGGTCCAAATATCTGCAAGAAAAGACAAACACAATCGATTGAACATCGTATGTCTTGGGTTCCGAGGTCCTATTGGGTGGAAAACCAAGAACAGACTCACTGAGTATTCAAAAGCATGTTATAAGAGTCGACAAACTGGGAGATTCATTCGAAGAGAGTGCATCCGCCTGAGAAACCAACAGTCTGCATATAAATGAGTCAAACAGACGCGCACGCAACAGTCAGGTTCCGGAACAGAATGGTCCTCCTGTCGTGAGCTTATGCACCATATTGAGCTCAAAATCAGTTATTCAATTGTAATATGTCCCTTGCCATCATTTTGGATAGCATAGGTTCGAATCTGTATCAAGGTCAATTTTTGTAATCAGCCTTGAGCTCTCAGACTGATGTAGGTCAAAACTGGTACCAGAAAATTTACTGGAAAGTAAAGGCACCGTGTGAGTTTAACCACATCACTCATAGAGCACCGGTCAGTTTGGGCTTCCCTCATATTAGACTCTTTGCACAATAGCATGCAAATTGGTCCCTTACTTACTTGAAATAACAACTCCATTACCGATGCATCTGTGTTTATAACAGGTGTCCGGCACAAAGAACATAGTGTGGAGGGCGGACACCTCAGCCTCGTTGAGGTGCTCAAAAATAATAATATTACAATTATATTCTAAAAAGGAAGTGAGTACAATAATATATTTGACATAAATGCATAAAGAAAGGGAACTTAACAAGAGAACTTACATATTGATATGGCCTCGAAGGGCGGGTGAGGGGGCGGGGAATGAGCCTTTCTTCCTCTACACTTGAGAGGCCGGGGGGAAGTGGTGGTGCCCTAAAGATGCATAGGTCTAAAAAAGGTGGCGCTATAGTGGACACGTCCGGAGAAGAAAGGAGAAGAGAATTAACGAAGGCGTAGACGCCCACACGAGCATCCAAAAAGTACATTCCTTAATGAGTTGTAAAAAGGGTAGGACATTATAGAGAAGAGAAGAAAAGGGAGGTAAGAAAACAACAACAGTTTATGTCAGCTTAACAAAATCAATTACAATGAACAAAGAACTTTGCGGCGTTTTGCCTTTATCGGCAAATACTACACAGCATACATACACAAATATACACTAACTATATAATGACTAAATTAGACGATGAGAAAGGTCAAAGGTGCTAGACGAGATTCCATCTACGACATTGAACTGATTGCACCGCATGGGTCGGAATGAAGGAATAGACTGCGAGCCCAAGGTGACAATTAATCTTCTTCTTCTTGTTCTTCTTCTTTTCTTCTTCTTCTTCTTCTTCTTCTTCTTTGGGTTCACCAGCTGTAAACTCTAGGAAGGTTCAGGTGGTAGATCCACTTTTGGACTACAGTCCTGTTCCAGAACCTGAGTGTTGCGTGTACATCCGTTTTATAGATCTGACTCATTTATATGGCGACTAATGGTTCCTTACCTCTCCGGCAGATGCACTCTGACTTCGAAAAAGCTCCTAATAAGTCGACTCTTTCGACATGCTTTTCAGTAGGCAGTGGGTCTTTTCTTGTTTTCCCTATGAAAGGGCTCCGGAACCCACATGGGGATCACAATTGTAAGGGAGGATGATGACGACGACGACGAAGACGACGATGATGATACAGATTTTACTAGCCTCTTGACAAACAATGGGGTCAACTTTTTCTCCATTTTCGTTTCTACAGAATGCAAATCTCTCCTTATGCCCCACGCCACACTCGGCATCCCCATAGTTAACTAGACAGCTCGTCCAGTCGGAGAATTCCCAGAAATACTCAAAGCAGTTCTTCCACTTCTCACAGAGCCGCTCCTCCGTCTGGGCGACGCAAGTCTGGGTCACGGCGTATGAAGCAGGCAACCGCAACACGCCGCGGACTCTTGTTTGTGTCTCCTTACCAGTGCAGGGCTGTGGATATAGATTGTTATATTGTAGTATTATAGTGATTATTGAAAATGCAAATATAGTCCTGTCCAAAAGTAGTGCATTGCTTTAAAAAAGTATCCAATTCAATAAATGATCCGTTTAAAGTGTTCAAATTTAGCATGTAAAAAGTTAATCATTATGTCTTTGTAGGAAAATAATTATAATTTCAACAACTATATAATTTCTACATGTATTTTATGTCGTGTATAAAAACTGAAAATGATGATAATAATTAAAAAAAAAGAGACAGATTAAAAGCCTACTGTTACAGTAAATAGCATAAGGCGAAGTTGGCAAAAGATCCAACCGCATGTGTTTTGGAGGTAATGTGTGCGAGAAACTAAAAAGCTGTTATTTTAAACAGTCAAGTGGGTACGCAACTTACTGGCATAATGGTCGCTGACTGGATCTAAAAAGTCCAGGATTTGTATCGGTTACTGAATTCTATTTTCGAGGTATAAAAATTATTAGTCCGACAAAGATCAAAAACTTTGGCAACTGTTAAAAAAACAAAAGCACCTGTGCAATTGTACATAATGAAATCATATGAGAAACCAAAGACCTCATGCAAACATTTTTGTATTGAACCGTACAGACGTTTCGGAGATATTTTGTAAGGTCTTAGGACATGATTTTAGGAACAGAATATTACAAGAAAATACACCACACAAGTGGAAGATCGAGAGAGGAGATGCTGAGCGTCAACAAACAGAAAACTTTGTGAAGGGGCGGTGGTCAGCACTCTCAAAATGTTTCTCAAAGGGACGAGTGAGACTCCATAATAACCTAAGGCTTGTTTTGGGGCTCAGTAATAATAAAGAAAATAATATTGAACTATAATTTAATAAGTATTATGCGCTTCTTTCAAATGAATATAATGATATATTTGAAATAAAATAATTTTAACAAACAAACTTTTAAAAACTGAAAGTCTAGAACATGATTTGACGAAAGTCGTCCAGTCCACTTGCTAATTTCCTAGAGGAGGCGAAAAAAAAGGGGAGTGGAGAGGGATCACTTAACCAAGTCCTGAAAGTTTTAGTGGGGCACGGCCACCCCTCCCAATAATACAAATAATTTAGAGTGGAAATCCAACAAATGTCTTTCACTAAAATCTAGTGATAGATATGTCATTTCCAGCAGAAGTTTGAAGTTCGCAGGCTCAAAGTAAATGTATTAGGCAGCCATTGTATATGCTAGTGCTAACAGAGCCATCCCAGAATAGTAGTTCATTGTTGTTGCAAGCAACCATTCGCGAACTCCGGCATTGCACAGGCAACACCGCATAATAGGCGCCATCCCGTACATAACAGGCCATCCGCTATTTTTATTGCAGTTCAAAATAAAAAGCCGTCGCGGGCACACACACACACACACACACACACACACACACACACACACACAAAGAAAACATTCCACACGAAATCCACGGCTCACAGTCTCACACCAAGTACTCAGCTCAGTATCTGTGAGATGGAAGCTATGAACTTCCGGTCCTGATATTGAGAATTTGTATCAGACACAAACAACTTTCTCAGAACGTAAGCGGCCAGCTGCTATCTGCCCTGTTAAACTGGAAGTACTCTCATCATCTGCTAGTAGAACGAAGATCGTTCCCCGTGTGGGTTCCGGGGTCCTACTAGAGGAAAAACAAGAATAAACCCCCTGTCTACCCAAAAGCATGTCGTAAGAGTCACTTATTGCGCGCTTCCTTGAAAGTTAGAGTGCATCTGCCTGAGAGGCAAGGAACCAGCAGCCTGGCTTCAAATGCGTCAGATCTGTTAAACTGTTGCACACAGATTAAATCCATCATTAAAGCTGAGATGACAGGTGTTAATCCCCAATGATATCTGACATATTATAATAATAATACCTGAGTACATGTAGTCCAGTCTGACCACTCGGACAAGACACACTCTCCAGGGCAAGGCAACGAGCAAGGTTTGACTGTCTGTGGTTTATTTTGAGAGTTGCAGAACGTTTCGTCCACCGTCATCATTTGCGTGCCTTCAGAGCTCAATGCAATACATCTGCCGAAGAGGAAGATATGAAAATATACATTAATTCATAAGAAAACTGTTTTGATATTATCAATGAACCTGCAACAGAGGAGATGTATAGACACACAAACAATAAGGTTATATAACATGTGTCATTTTTTCTGTTGTCCTAACAATCTTACAAGGTTGTGTACTAATTTTGCTGTCGCTATAATCGTTTGAGACGAATTATGCCCGTATTCAATAATTGTAGATTTTAAGTTAAACGATACTCATGGTTAAAAAAGACAACTTTTTTTTAAGGGTTGCGTAGTTGGTCATGCGATAGGTAGACAATGTTTCCACAGCCGGGCACATTCGTGTTTGGAGGTGACAGGTTAGATTTTCCCGGTACGGTAGCCATAGTTTTTGATTTTTATATTTCTAGTGTGTTTTTCTATCTCTATAATTTTTGTTTTGTTTTTGTTTTGTAAGATCGATCGATTTAAGTTGAGGAACGGCTGACCGAACGGTTAGAACGCTGTAATCTCATCGGAAGACCCGAGTTCGAACCTCGGTAAGGTTGGGTTTTTTTTTCTGCCTAGGGCAAAATGAAATCCTCACCTGCGACAGCACTAGCCACGCGGCCGTAAAATCTCAGGCTCAAAGACCCCGTACCTTACACCGCAAAAGTGGTATAATAAGGCACTATTTGGCTGATAGATTGTACGTATGTTTCTTCCTCAGCCGTTTATTTCCGTGTATTACACTTCCCGGGTGCCTATAGTGATAGTCGTGTACATCTTTTTTCCAGATCTATCCATCTCTTCAATTATTTTCTCTCTCTCTCTCTCTTTCTCTTCTCTCTCTCTCTCTCTCTCTTCTCTCTCTCTCTCTCTCTCTCTCTCTTTTTCTCTCTCTCTCTCTCTCTCTCTCTAGACCCTCTCTTTCTTTATTAGAGCCCCCCCCATATTTTTTGTAGTAGAAGGTCTCATTAGCACCAAAGACTTGGTACTGACTGCATTCTTACTTTGGCAGAGCATTAAAGAAATGTAGCAGATATAAAGCACAACGAAAACATCAAAATTTAAACATTAGTCAACTCACCGAACGATCCGTCTGTGTGTACCTTCGCCACAGGTTCTAGATTCACTAGGAATGCACGGATCCCAGTCTTCTGTCTTCCACACATTCTGGTTACACTCCACATTACACACCCGCGTCTGCATCTCCTATCAGAAACAATGTAAGTTCACTGGCAACCGTCTGACTTTCTAGACTTTAATGTTTTGCAGTGTGGTAAAGATGCATCAAGATTAAAATCAAGTGACGCGAGCAATGAAGCTCCTGGTCACACTTGCATAGAGCCTGTGCAGTATTGTAGAGACAATGTTATAAAAAAAAACACATGGAGAAGAGAGCTGGAGAATGAAGTTAGAAAGATGGGGAGGACATGGCGAGAGTTCCATGCAATTGCGAAGGATAGAACAACTTGGCGTAAGTTGGTTGAGGCCTATGCTCCATTGGGGGATAGAAAGGCAGAAGAAGAAGAAGAAAGAAGAATGTTGTGTCACCGTAGCATATTTCTTCTCTTTGACTGCCGTGTTTATCTCAGAAGGAATGAGGCTTGAGGTTTCAATAACGGATCAACATCATGGTACACGGGTAGTAAGCCGTTAGATGCTCCGTTCTTCTTCTTTTAACTCTGAGTCCCAAGAAGCTCAGCAAAGTACACATGCGTCTTAGAGGAAAGAAATCACGAATACATCTGACACGAATAATGCTACAAAAGCTAACGGATCAGAACAGCTGCGCTTTATATTTGAAATGGGCAATAACAAAAGACAATTAATCATCATCGCTATCTCATGCAAAAAACAGCCTTCATTAAGTATGTGTAATGACTAAGGGAAGGAGAGGCAGGGACCGATCAACACGAAGATGAGTACAGGATATAAGTCACTCCTTGTATATGAAAGTACACGAGGCGGGAGAGCTGGCGAGAGACCGAGTTTCTTTCATTCAGATGGTGATAACAGCGACGTTCTGCAAAGGACCTGCTACATGAATAGGATGATGAATGACTAAGGGTAGTCGGTTGGTTTTCCTTCTCACTTGTTCGCTAAAATGATTCCCAATCAATAAATTTCTTAATTATATCCCGATTTATTATATTGAAACTGAGTCGCCTTGAAGACCATATTCATCTCCATCATCATTCTGTAGTTCCAATATTTATCACACAGAGCTCATCAAAGTCTACAACTCCATTTTGCCCCGTCCAGTGCAATCCTGCCAATGGCATGCCTGGAATCAAGTCTACCACTGCCGGCCTTTCCTAGCCATGGTTATCTTGGACGTCCCTCTGTTCTAAATCCATTTTGTTTCTTCAAATTTCAGCAGCTACTAGCGATTCTTGGTCTCGATCTCCTGATGACGTGCCCACGATATTGTTATCTTTGTTTACCTGTTAATATTATTAGTTGTTGAAAAATGTTTCTTATTTCGTCGTCTTTATGTTCATTTTATGTTCCTCTGTTAATATTATTAGTTGTTGAAAAATGTTTCTTATTTCGTCGTCTTTATCAAGTTCATTCCATCATAATTGCACTCCTAACAGATCCACAGTTGCTCCGATCTCCTCCTCCAAAGCTCTACAAGTGTAAAACGACTGATGACGCCTGTTGTGTGTTGGTTAATGAAACGTCTTGTCCCCTTAGTGAAATATTAATTTCTTGCAGCTCCGAGCTGCACCCCTATGTCAATCAGTCTAGACAGGGATACAGGGTCATGTCCTTTGGTGTGCTCCTAGGTACAGTAAGTAAAGCGCATGGCATTGATAACATCACTTAGGTCTAGTACTCGACAAGTGATAGCAACCGAAGTGTCAGCAAAATAGTCTGCTCGCTCGTTCCCTCCAGCACTCGTATTACCTGGCACAAAGATTAGGGCTAAGGCAGCTATTCGTGAAGTGTTAGTGTTGCAATCCATTCTTGCCTGATAAATCTAGCTTTCCTTTTTTTTTAGCATATTCATTGAGTAGTTGTGTGCATGTGTTGATATATTGTTTATTGTATTTTGCAATATATATATAATGCTTGGTCAGCTCTGTGGCTAAGGAGATGAGTACGCTTCGTAATGCCGGGGTGTCGGGTTCGATCCCAGCTGCGGGCCATGCACCTTGCGTTGGTTTCGACAGTGGTATCAAAGAATCCGACAGTCCAGAAAGCAATGGCAAACTACTGGACGTAAATTTGCTTAGAAAAACCACACAAGTCAGGGGCTGCTGTGGTTGGTTCTGCAACGTCCTGTAAAGGAAACGCAACTAACATTATGTTATGCTTGAAAAACATTTATGGTCTCATAGTGTATTGCCTATATGTAAGTAAAGGTGTCGAGTTGTGAGCATGACGTATTAGACCACACAGTCCAATGGTTCTCAACCTTCCTAATGCCGCGACCATGTTGTGGCGACCTCCAGCCATACAATTATATTCGTTGCTACTTCATAACTTTAGTGAATATATGGTTTCCGATGGTCTTAAGCGACCCCTGTGAAAGAGTCGTTCGACCCCCAAAAGGGTTGCAACACATAGGTTGAGAACCGCTGGCATAACCAGTACAGTCACCCAGACCTGAGAGAGACAAAACGGGAACCGTCGTGGTATAGCGGCTAGACGCTAACCTACGGATCTGAAGGTCGAGGGCTCAGGTCATGACGGAATCGGATTTTGTTTCCAGAAATGACCTTGGCTCCCAGGTCGACCTAGCCTTATATGTGTACGAAGTGACATCCTGGGAAGTAAAGACGGCTGGCGATATGTTGACCTCATGACCCATCGAGAGCTGATTGGTCTATAAAACATAGGTCGGGCCCTGTATGCCCAATAAGCCTGAAGGAAAAGGGTAATTTTTACCAGGGCAATTGTTGAATACAAAATATATTCCAGGATGTATGCACAGCGAATGAACTCCGTAGCACCAGCGACGATCGAAAATTAACACAGGACATAATAGGGAAACCGACACAAAGAAAATACTGGACCAGGAGACCCCAAAACACTTACAAATGTTGGGGGGATGGATGGAAAGGGTCGGGCGGGCAGGGTGGGGGAGGGGGTCGGGTGTTGTTGGAGGGGGGGGGGAGGGTTGTTGGTGGGGACAGAGCCTGAGTACTGTTTGTGATAATATAAATAATAAAAAAGTAGTAGTTGTAGTATTAGTAGTAGTAGTAGCTTTTGCTGTTGATGTAGCAGTTGTAGTTGTAGCAGTTGTAGTAGTAGTATCAGCAGTAGTTGTATAGATAGTAGTAAAAGCAGGGGTTGTAATAGTAGTAGTGGTGGTGGTTGTGGTGGTAGTATTAGCATTAGTAAAACAGATGAATGGCAAAACTAGAATAATATGTTTGAAATAACACGATACATAAAAAAAAAAAAAAAAAACAACTTGAATTTATTTTTCTCTCAAATCATTTGGCCCAGAAAGTTTGCTCCTGTATCTTAAGCGTACGTTAAGAATGTACTGCAGCATTTCCAAAAGCATTGTCTTCTGAATACACATGCATTCAGAACTCTTCTTAACTTTCTTCACACCATTTATGTTTTCAACTGCTGTCTTTGCTGATCTCAAGCAGATTTGGAAAAATTGTTGATTATCGCCGCGGCACCCCTTGGATACGCTCGTGGTACCTTTGGGTGCCGAGGCACCTAGTTTGACAACCTGCTGTTCCATACCACAGACAGCCTTTTTCCAATGGTCATTTTGTTTGTGGGGTGTAGGGTTAAAGGACCAAGGTTTGTTCACACCAATGATCTGCACTAAGATAAAACAACTACCTTCTCCTGTACAAGCTGGTGAACCAACTGGGTTCTGGTGAGTGTTCTGACACAGAAAAGCCATGTATCGCTTCCCCGGGCCGCAGTAGGTCTGTGGACCCAGTCCCGTTACACCTGTCTCATTGGTTCGTCTATGACGGGCACTGATGCTCTTCAGTGACATGCTGGCAAATATCCTTTCATCCTGGTTTTGTAAATACAATAAAATATGCAATATTATGCAATAAATTATACAACATTATGATTTAGGGGGGAAAAAATTATGTGAAACCAAGCTGAGCTCGGAAAGAGGAGGTGGATTAATAAGCATTTTGTCATCTCTTTGTTGGATGCAATTTTTCGTTTTTTAAAGCACTACTCTGGCTCTTGCCAGGGGTTGCATATGGTTAGTTGCGTATCCTTTACTGGACGTTGCAGAACCAACCCCAACTGCTCCCAGCTGTTGTGTGGTTTGGTTTTTCTAGGCAAAGTTACGTCCAGTAGTTTGCCATTGCTTTCTGGATGGTCGGCTTTCTTGATACCACTGTTGAATCAACGCAGGGCGCATGGGCCACATCTGGTGTCGAACACGGCATCCTAGCATTACGAAGCGTTCGCATCGACTGAGCCACAGAGCCGACGGTTGCAATATCATCATCAGTTCTCGTTATGCAGAGTGGCAGATGAGACTTCAGAGAGGAATTTCCATGCTTTCCTGTGCTGTGCAATTTTGAGTGCAGTTTTCCATGTCAAAGACGCCGCACTCAGGCCGCTTTCCATCGTTCGTCTCCATGTTGTTTTTGGGCGCCCCTGTTTTCTCGTTCCCTCTGGTGTCCATGTGAGTGCTGTTTTGGCAGGTATATCACGATTCATTCTCATAACGTAGCCAAGCCATTTCCATCTTCTGTTGATTAATGCAATTTAGCCCAGCCCTAAACATGGCCTAATGGCTGAACGCGGTTTCTGAGGCCTCTCCACGGGTGATCCTCATCCGTATAGAGGCACTGTGTGTCATCGGGTGTTTATCGCTTGTGTGATGTCCTGGTGGGGTCAAAGAAGATAGACAGAGATAGATGGATTGATAATGTTAAATACCTTCTGCATCCACACGAGAAAACCACCGCGGTGTAGAGGCTAGACGCAGTTCCTGACGGAGCCAGAATGTTAGAATTGTCTTTCCAGAGATAACATTTTATACCAAGTCGACCCAGTCTTAAACGGGTAATAGGTACAGTCCTAGGAATTAAAGGCGGCCGGCGTAAACTTAATCACATCCCCCATCGAGCGCCGATTCTTCTTCTTCTTCTTCACTTCCTCTTTTACCGCTGTGGGTGTCGAGGGAGATATAAAGTTCTGTTTCTGGCTCTTCTGGCCGCCTCGACTGTAGGCACATCTTGTTGTTGTAGAGTTTCTCTGATGTTATCCTTCCATCTTGTTCTTGGTCTACCCCGTGCTCTACGTCCTTTTTCTGTTTCCATGTATGCTTTGTATGGTATGGTGTCACAAGGCATTCTCTCTAAGTGGCAAACCATTTCACTTGCTGTCTTTGTATGTAATTTAGAATTGGTTCTGTGCCGACTTTTTCGCTTATGATCTCTTTCCTGATCTTATCTCTTATGGTCACCCCTACAGCCCTTCTCAGACATCTCATTTCCATGGTTACTAATTTTCTTTTATGGTTTGTTGTGAGTGACCATGTCTGGCACTGGTAGCACAGAGTTGGAATAAATATGCTTTGAATAATATGTCTCTTTGTGCTGATTGGGATTGTCTTATGCTGTGAGAGGGGGGCTAGCTGTCCCAATACTTGGTTTGCTTTACTGCATCTAATGTTAATTTCTTTATCCAATTTCCCATCTTCGGTAAATGTAGTGCCCAGATATTTAAACTCAGATGCCTTTGTTCTCTATTGCTATGTTTAGATCTGTCTTCCCTTTTCCCATTGACATTACTTCTTTCTTTTCAGTGTTGATTCTCATAGTATTTGTTTTACATTCATCATTCATGGATGTTAGATGTTGTTGCAATTTCATGGCTGTATCTGCTATCAAGGCCTGGTCATCTGCAAAGAGTAATTCGTTGATCTTACTAACATTTTCATTCATGGGCTTGGCATTCTTGCATATACTGTCGATGTAGGTGATGAGCGCCGATTGGTTTATAAAATATAGGTCTAGTACTTTATTTGCCTAACACGCTTGAGGGCTGTAAAAATTATCCACACGGAATGAAAATACCCAATGCTACCCGTTGAGCAATGGGTCACGAGGTATTCCTCCCCACGCCGCTTAACGGTAAGCGTGGAAATCGATGATTAAGATGATGATGATGATTGTGGGATGTTATCCTGTGCATGCTACAGTGATGCACATGTAAGTAAAAGGAAAGGGGTTATTACAAAATGTACACGACACCGTTGTATTATGTTATTGCTGTGTGCCTAGGTTGTCTGGATTAAAATGATGTGAAACTGTGATGCGAAAGTCTCTTGAAAATCGCTTTGTTTTTTACCTTGGGAACTCTAACACCCAGGGTACTGAACTGACAACACAGTGTCATCTAAAAATCCCCAGTTACGGCCCTTGGCTTTCCAAGGGTCCAACGAGTCTCTTCATTCCACTTGTAAGACATCAATGTGGCTGCTTCTAGATGCGTCAGTTAAGTGATTTCGTGTTTTCGTGTAGTTTTGTTTGATTTATATATGTGTTGATGAAGACTGTATAGCCGCAACGTTCACATTTATTTGTGTTTGTTATATTGTGAAACTCGCTAATCTACTTTTTGTTCAGTTTTATATCTTTCCAGGGATTAAAATTATGTCTGACAGATGATGGGACCAGACCCATAGCATTGCCTGGCAACTAGTCATGGCGGAAGCTGGGAAAGCTCTTTTGATCCGAAAACTTCTGCAGCATGCTTTGTTCTACTCCTACTATCATTACTTTTTCTTTGGAGCTGAAAGAGCTGGCCTATACAGGCATCTTGCTTTGAGGGCAACACATAGTCTCTTAACTGGAAGACTTTATTATCACGAGCAGGTCTTGCTAGGGCCACTCGCTGTCCTAGCAACAACAGATGATGTAAGGGACAGGCCGAATTGCCTAAACCTTTTAAGCGACAACTGAAATAATTCGAACACACTAAAAGATGTCAGACAATTTGACAAACCATAATGACTGGAAAAGTCGAGGAAGGTGAGAAAGAGGTATACAAGGATACAAGTGGGTGTTCAGCATTAAGATGAGCGAACATCAGCAGTCTGAGAGAGTGTACAACCAAGACGGGGGACAGGGTATGTTGGAGATCTATTGCAACCAACCTGCATGGTGGAGACGCATCTCACTGAATGATCTGCAGATCAGTTCATTGTCAAATTTGACTGGTAAAAGTAATGTTTGTCTCCCCAGACCCCACCGATACACACAGTAGCTCACTTCTGATTGGTAGTTTCTGAGCCCCGGATCCTTTGCACAAGGTTACGGTGTTGTTCCGCCATGTCGTTGATATCGCGTGTTGTATATTTCAGCACGCAGCGCTTTTAACACTCTAAAATCATAGAGAAACTGGGTCTAAATAACACCCCTAGAGAGTGCTACAGTCTATGTCACAGGCATTCTATTTCTCGGAATAAAAACGTAAATGCAAGACACCACAGAAACCGAACAACAGAGCGGGATACAGCCGTAACCTTCAGGAAAGTTGACCAGCCCAGAAAACTTGCGAATGAAAAGTGACTTACTCTATTTGTGGAGACTAACATAAAACTAACGATGTGACGGTATTCATAATCTATACACTCATTAAAGTGATAAAACATACCGCTGTATTTGATTGGATGATGCAGTCTGACCATCCACCAATAACAACGGACTGGACACTGTCACACACGCAGTCCTGGTGCTGGTCGCGTGGATAGAGTTCCAGGTCATGGCACTTGGGGTTATTCTTGCTCTCATCTGCAGACATACATGCACTTTTATATCAATTAATAGGTCACATTTAATTGAAACAAAACCAATCATATGCAGAGGTTCTGGGAAGACTGTGAATAACAGATATACAATTAAAATGTTTAGCCGTGTAAAAACGATATAAAAACTTGAATGAATGAACAAGTGAATGAAATTACAAATGAATGAATGAATAACGAATTAATAAAGAAGTGACATCACTGCACATTACCACATTTGCTCCGTCGCCCTTTCTTTATTATTTTCCTACCCCAGATGACGTCAAAGGAAAGTCAAACATTTTAGAGGGTGGTAAGACGGAGTTTCCCGGTTTTCTGTTGCTTTTAACGACTCCAAAACTCCCAGAAATGGTCCTAACCCTAACCCGCCTACACCCCACGAGAGAGTGCAGTTTAGGTCCCACGTTTGCATGCAGCCTATGTCTCACGACTGCCTGCAGCCTGCCTACCACCCCCCCCCCCTTAAATAGTTGACTGTCCCGTGACCTGTGGATTTCCCCTGTTTAGGGTAGGATAATAATAAATCACCCCGTCCCCTTCTTCAGATAACCAACGAAGAATTGATATGCTTATAGTATCAGCTGCAAAGTGATTAAAAACCCGCCTCTGTTTCTCCTATAATGTTGAATATCTTCCTGATCCTCTACTCCGGTAGTTCTAATGCCGCGACTCCCTGATACAGCTCCTCATGTTCTGGTAACCCCCAAGCATAAAAATGTGTTTTCTGATAGTCTTAGGCGACCCCTGTGAAAGGTTCGTTCGACCTTCACATGGGCCGCGACCATAAGTTAAGAAGCGCTGCTCTATACACTCCCTTAGAATTAGTCTGTCAATGTATGGATTCACCATCTGCTCTTTTGTACTGTCCATTTGATCTCAAAGAGCCTTCACCACATCCTTTTTATCTTTATCACATAGTAGCTCCCGCCTAGAGAAGCGACAGCAGCTAATCTTTCAGCCTGCTCGTCTTCTCGTACACCTGAATATCTTGGAAAGAAAATCAAAAATATGCTCTTTATCTGGTTCTTTTCAAGTGATAGAAGCAGTTCTGCACGCGGGACACCAGTTTCATTTTTCCTAAGCGCGCTCTGTGAGTCTGGTACAGTTAAAACAAGTCGAGTTGTGCTGCTCTCAAATGATCGAAAACACTCTGTCCAACCATACTGGAGTCAAAAGTCGAAGGTATAGAGCAAGAGCAGCGTTTGTGGCTTAGGTGTTGCGAGTCCGACTCGTAATTCCAACTTACCGCCATCGAAACCCACTGCTGGCTGCGTGGATTTGTATCAGGGTATGGGGCGTCACAGGTCGACACAGCCTAAAATTGGTACCAGGATGGCTGTCCTGGGGAAGTAAAGACGGCCGGTGTAATGCTGACCTCATTACTCATCCAGTGCCGAGTGGTCTGTAAAAATATGGGATGCTCTTTCCATATGTCCGATGCGCCTAAAGGCGTGAAAATGGATCTTTACTTACCATAAAGCAGGAGAAAGTTTTGCACGCGCGGCTATGTATATAGATATGAAAAGTAAGAGTAAACAGATACGCCAGTCAGGCAGTATGTAAATCGGCTGACCTCATTACCCAACTAGTGCCGAATGGTCTGTAAAAGTATGGATGCTCTTTCCATGTGCCCGATGCGCCTAATGGCGACCAAGGGGATCTTTATTTTTTTTTTTTAAATTCTTTCTATGGGATCTACATTAGAACTTCTCTTATACTAGTTTATGAAAAAACATTTGATAAAGTAAAGCACTGGGAAATTTTTTTTGAATTTTGGAACTTAAAACATTGTTGGTAGAGATCTGCGAATAATAATTTTTTTAAAAAGCAGCCACAAGGATTGACAAACAAGTTGGAAGTTTTCAAAACATTAAACAAGGCGTTAGACAGGGATGTGAGCTATCACCCGATTTATTCAATTTCTACAATTAAAAATAATTCGATCCCAACATGGTATACCAGAAATAACTGTTAGTGGGCATATTAATAACAACCTGCGCGATATACTGACGATATAGTTCTGATAGCTGAAAATGAAACATAACCGCAAGAAATGATGTATACAATTGTAACGGAAAGTAAGAACAAGGGTCTTGATTTAAACACCACAAAAACAGAAGTAATTGTAATTACAATGAAAACTGAACCTCCAAAATGCAACATCAGAGTAAATGGAACAAACCTCAAGCAAGCTGATATGTTAAGGAACTTAGAACCTTGATAACATCAGAGGGAAGATGTTTTTAAGAAGTTAGATAGCATCAGAGGGAAGAAGTTTTTAAGAAGTTGGTTAACATCAGATGGAAGATGTTTTTAAGAAGTTAGTTAACATCAGAGGGAAGATGTTTTTAAGAACTTAGTTAACATCAGAGGGAAGGTGTTTTTAAGAAGTTAGATAGCATCAGAGGGAAGATGTTTTTAAGAAGTTAGTTAACATCAGATGGAAGATGTTTTTAAGAAGTTAGTTAACATCAGATGGAAGATGTTTTTAAGAACTTAGTTAACATCAGAGGGAAGATGTTTTTAAGAAGTTAGTTTATTTCAGGTGGGATGTGATGGCACCATCTGCTTTATAATGAAGATGGTCAGAATGTTCGTATTCAACACACTGGAACTTACCCAGCAATCGTCGTAAGCGAAATCTGGTTTTCTCGCACTGAGGTCCACACAATGTCCACTGCGACCAGGAAGAAAACTGGCATTCTGATTCACAAGGGATATAGCAGACTTCAGTTGTGTCCGGCATGGTGCCTAGCTTCTCCAAACATGTCATCACTGTCACTTGCCTGGTGCCTTTGTCATCATTCTCATAACAGGAAATGTCTATGAAAGTGGCAGAGAGTTAAAAAAAAAAAAGCACTTTACATGATGTTAGTCAACCGAATAAATGTTGCTAGTAGAGTTGTTTCTAGGGTTCTTAATTTATAACGTACCCCAAACACGAAATCCCCGTGGGAAATCCACAGCTGACCTGACAGTCCATTATTTAAAGGTGTGGAAGTGTGCTGTTGTGTTTTTTTGTTTTTTGTTTTTTGTTTTTTGAGTGTTCATCTAGTGTCTTCTAATCCTAAACCCTAACTTTAACCCAAACCCTAATCCTAACCCTAACCCTAAATTTGGGTGTAGATAAATCGCGAGAAACTACAACCTGAACACCCTATAATTTATTGGGAATGTCTCCCGTGACGTTGTCGTGACGTCAGGGGTAAGTTATAAATTAAGTACCGTTTCTAGAAACATATTTGAGGTTTTGAACAAAGGATCAATAAAATGGCACACGGGTTGTAGCCCATAGGTGCTCCGTTCTTTTTTTAACTCAAGTCTGAGTCCAAAGAAGCTTAGCACAGTGCACAGGCTCTGTAGCACCGGCGAGGATCCTCAATTACTTTGGGTAGATGTTTTACTCCAAATTGTTGCCCGGGCAGCGCTGTTAGGCTACTCTTTTCGATTTCCAACTGCCAAGGAATTTTTTTGTACGTGCGCAACAATAGACACGGGCGTCCGATCTCACTACACAGAGACCAAGGGAAATTACTAGAAGTCCAAGTCCACGTCCACAAATCCCAGCCCTTACTGGGGATAGAACACGGAACCTCTAGCACTCGAGGCGGACACCATGCCTGGAGACTGTGCATCCCCTTCAAGAAACTATGCTGGTACGCACCTCTAAATGGCGTTATATAGGTACAAGTACTCAGAAGTCGGGGCATATGCGACCGCGCTACGTAATGCCGGGGTGCAGGGTTCGATCCCAGCTGCAGGCGATTTGACAGCAAGCCGTCTTGCGTTGTTTTCCACAGTGCTACCGAGAGTCGACCGTTCAGTAGGCAATGGCAACTCATGAACGTGAAGTGTGCAACAAAAGAAAAGCCAAAAAAGGCTGGGGCTGGTTCTGTAACTTCCTGTACAGGATAGCCATCAGTGCTAGACCAGACTTCACTTTTAAGTGGACTAGATGCAGCAGCTAAACGCTCACCTGCTCATCCGAACGGTATAAGTTCAAATTCGAACGGAGTGAGACTTTGTTTAAAAATGACCTTGGCTCCCATGCCGACCCGGTTTTTAAATAGGGACCATGTAAAGTCAAGGGAAATAAAGGTGGCCGGTCCGATTTTGACATCACCCACCAAGTGCCGATTGGTCTGTAAAATAAAAGTTAACATTATGTGCCTAATACACCTGAAACCGTGGAGTAGGACACTAAACTTTAACGTTAGCAACCAATATGTAACGTATAAGTGTCACTTGTAAACTACACCTCGGACTGTCGGATAATGATAAAAACAGGGAGCCACCACCGTGTGGGTTTCAGGGTCCCGTTGTGGGGAAAACAAGAATAGACCCACTGTCTCCCTAACAAGCATGTCGTAAGAGTCAACTAGTCAGGGACTTCCTTCAAAGTCGGAGTGCGTCTGCCTGAAAGGCAAGGAACCAGCAGTCTTCATACGAAAAAAGCAAGGTTTGTAAAACAGATGATGATGATGATGATGGCGATGATAATGCTGGTGATGATAATGATGATGATGATGATGATGATGATGATGATGATGATGATGATGATGATGACTGGGCAATGACTCACTTCTAGCTCTTAGCCCTTGACCACACAGTGGCACCACGGGCGGAAGGATACAGTCGCTCCATTCTGTTGTCTCAAAGTAGTGAGACTGACAAACCGGCAGATTGGTACATGGTTGCTCTTCACGCAGGTCACTTGGACACGACAGACCTCCGTTCTGTGGGTACTGAAGAATGAATCGACGCCGGATTTGGGCCGGAAACATTTGACGAGCTGTTGAAAGAGTTCGGGAAATGTGACATTGTCTTTAGTTAGTATCTTTGCATCGATCCTTCAACAATTCAGTCACTGATTCTGCACACATCTATTAATTAGTTGATTCATCTATTGATATTTAATTATCTAAATCCATACATCTATCTATCTACCCATTCAATCAACTTTTCTTCCATTCCAACATTCAGTAACCGTTCCTTGTATCTATATTTTTTCCAACGAATATAAACATACCAGTACAGCCACCCACTCCTTCATCCAACAGTCTATTCACTTATACAATCACTAAATCATCTATTTTTTTCCTGTGCATGCCATTGCTGTTTTTACTTAGCAGAACTATATCGTCATCAAATTCGCCATCCTCGAAGTGGGCGTTCCCCACCCAGTCAATGGTGGCGTTTCCAAGACGCGTGCGTGAGTGCGTGCGCGCGTGCGCGTGCGCATGCGTGCGTGCGTGCGTGCGAGCGTGCGTGCGTGCGTGCGTGTGTGTGTGTTTGTGTGTGTGTGTGTGTGGGGGGGGGTAATCACGCTGTCAATGCATCTCTATTTCACTCCAATATCAGCATCATACCATTCACTTGATCCATTGCCTGCTCGCACTGCACACTCGGAACCTTCATTTCTGAACTTGAAAAATATTAAGACAAATAGGTCTGGTTCACGTTTCTATGCCTAGGATGAGAGTAACTTCCCTTGCCATTCATGCCTTCTTAGGTCGCTGGACCTCTATTATTTTGCGGGGGTGTTATGATATGGTTTGATTTGGCGTTCGCGAGGCGTATGAAATGTTTATGGGAGATTGTGTTGATGTGAGTCTATTCCAGGCGCCGCAGGCGCCTTGTACAAGAAAGAAGTAATAAAAGGTGAAGGGCAGCAGTCGCGACGATTCTTGGCTATTGAAACTGGGTTTTGGTATTTCTACGTATGTTGGCGTAGGCTTCCCCCCCCCCCCCTCCCCGAGAGAAAGACAGCAGTTACAAGGAGCGTAGGAATCGAAAAATATCGCTGTTTCCAAACTCCTGAACCGTCACGCAGCTAGCAGAACATACAAATAATCACGCAAGCGAGCGATGAGAAGACGAGAAAAGAGACAACGGTTAAACCGTTCACAATAAGGAAAATTTGACTCCCTGCAACTTAGGAGAGGTCCAGCGACCTAAGAGGACATGAATTGGCAAGGGAAGTTACTTTAATCATGGGGACGGAAGCGTGAACAACACCGACAAATAATATTCCTGAGCGTTATACTCATAGTTTTAAAGTTTCCCAGAATGGGAGCTAAAAAGCATAACCTCACATACTTACCCTCTACGGGAAGACAATCAATCCCACAGTCCGACCACTCTGACCATTCTGTCACATGACAATCCACAGGACAGTCAATAATGCAAGGCTGTGTGGATCGCGGTCTTGTGCTCTCCTCGCATCTAAAAAAAACCACAAGCATGCCTCAAGTATAACACTAAAGTTATTTTCTTCTGCTTATCAGGCAAAGTGAAACATCGTTCTTCAACCAAATCTCATCTCTTCAATTATATATTGTGAACTACAGCTTATAAGTCAGTTTTCAAGAATAAAAATATTTCTAAACTATTGGTGAGCTTATTTGAAAGAAATCAAATGCGTTAAGTTTTCTGCACCATGTTTGTTTCCCTTTGTTTGCTGTAGTCTGCGTTGTGGCTTAGTGGTTGAGAACGCGCTTCGTAATGCCGGGGTACCGGGTTCAATCCCAGCTTCGGGCCCTGCGCCTTGTTTTGGTTTCGACAATGGTATCAAGAAGCCGACCGTCAAGAAAGCAATGGCAAACTACTGAACATACATTTGCCTAGAAAAACAACAAGAGCCAAAAAAGGACGAGATTGGTTCTGCAACGTCCTGTTAAGGATACGCAACTAACCTTTTTTAAGTAGTTGCTGTAGTTACCGCCATTACGTCCATAGTCAGACTACTTGTAGGTATGGCAAAAGCACCGCTGTGTTAATTTTTTTTCTCTCCCCCCAACCAGAACCGTGGACGGTCAACACGTCGAAAGAGAGGTTATTTGATTTAACTATAACTCATTTTTGGGGGGAAGGGGTGTGGGCAAAGATAAAATCTTGATGTTGAGTTGTACGTCAATTAACGGCAGTTGTCTCCGACTTACTGAGTTTCTGAGTTAAATATTTCTATGGGGTGATGTACCTAGTGTCAGTATTCAGCGCAGATTTGTGTAATTTATTGTTAACTTGTTTATTTATTTAAGTTTTTCATATCTCGCACAACCCTTTTGTTTTTACATACTTCTTACTTCTTACTTTCGTATTATAATCTTTATATTCATACCCCAGTCCGCCCTCCACCCTGCTCATTCCATACTTCTTGGTTCTATGTTAACGTTGTTTGTTGTTTTTTAAAAGAGCTTTGTTGTCTTGTCCCTTGAGTTTTCCTTTCACAGTTTGCATTGGCATTTAATACTCGGTTGATAAAGACTTTGGTCGAAACGTTCGGTTGTATTTGTGTGCGTCTTTTCCAGTCCCTCCGTTGAGCTTTCTAGTAACAATTTATTTTGTATTCAGCACTACATTCCAAGGAGGTCGCCGTGACGTAGCGGCTAGACGCTGGCGTGCGGATCGGAAGGTCGTAAGTTTGCTCCCTGGCGATGCCGGACTTTTTTCTTTCTTTAAAAAATGACCTTTACTCCCAGGTCAGCCAAGTTTTTGAGTGGCTACCGGGTGCAGTCCAGGGAAGTAAAGGTTGCCGGCGTGATGCTGACCACACCACCCATCTTGTGCGGTTTGGTCTATAAAAATATAGGTCTAGCCCTATACGCCTCAAGGCGCGGAAAAAGGTCCTTTACTTTTTATTTACTTCAAGTCAAACTACCTTTGCAGTCTTTACAACGTAGTAATAGAAGACAGTGTTATATTTTTAGTTTTCCTTATAGATCCCGATGTCGGCTCTGTGGCTAAGTCGATGCGAATGCCGGGGTGCCGGGTTCGAACACAGCTGCGGGCCATGCGTCTTGCCTTGTTTTCGACAGTGGTATCAGGGGGCCGACCGTCCAGATGCAATGGCAAACTACTGGACGTAAATTTGACTAGAGAAACAAAGACATTGGGGTTGGTTGTGCAACGTCCTGTAAAGGGTACGCAACTAACCAAACCAATATATCCCGATACACGCGCATAGTAATAACAAAGCAATATAGAGTAATAACAAAAATATTACTAATAACAATTTAACACTACAATATATGCGTGACTGTCATGCCGGTGGTCGTGTGGTCTAATTATTCTTGCAGCGAATATTTAACGAAAAAGCCACTGTTTTCCAAATTCAGTTTGTAACAGGTAACAGGAAACGGAATTGGAAGTAAAGGAGGTCTTTGTAGTGTTGACCAACCAGATCTCCCATTGAGTACCGAATATCTATAAATAATGGAGCTAGCATCGTCTACTTCAACACAGTTACACAAATGTGCTAATGACTTTCAAATCTAAATTAATCAACGTTCTCTGAGAGTTGTTGTGAAACGTAGAATTCCTACAGCTCACTACACTCAGAGGAAAGGCACGATTATGGCCAGTACCATCAGTATTAGAACTATGCGTTGGCTGCTGAAGATGAGGACGGTGCACATATGGGAATGCCCGAAGTGCTGTGATGTCGATTCTTGACTCAGCTCAACTCGGCTGAAGAATTCCAACTGAATAGCGCAACATTGGTAGTCAGAACGCATATATAGGATATGCAGTTGAGAGAACGAAAATAAGTACAAGACTGGGTTGTTGATTCTAGTTTCATAGCCCAGTCAGTAGAAGTCAGTCCAGTTCACAAAGAGAACGGAAATAAGTAGAAGACTGGGTTGCTGATCATAGTTTCAAAGCTCAGTAAGAAGTAAGTTAAGTTTACAGACAAATAGAAAAAAGTTATTAGTCATCAACAGACGATTGCGGGATCCTACACTTTATATTTACTAAATGTTGAATGTTTAATTAGGAATCGACATCACAGTACTCGGGACACTCCCAAAAGTGCTATCATCCCATCTTCAGTAGCAAGCGAATAGTTCCAATCCGATGGCACCAACAACTGTCTGACTGTATATCCGTCTCATCCTTCCCCTGACATTTGAGCGTCGGCCAGATCCCCCGGTAACTCCGCCATTCTCCTCAGACCGTAATGATCTGTAACTGTATAGTTGCAAGAAAAACAAATGACTGGATGAAACAATCCTTACTATAGGAAGTGGACCTTCTTTGGATACCATCTAAATAATTAATGCTATTGGAGACAAGATACACACTGAAGACTTCGAACTTGGGGACAATTTCTTTTTGACTCTGGTACAACGTCTAGGCATGCAAATTAGAGTAGCGCGACCTGAAGACCACAGTAGTTCATCATCAATTGGCAGGTCCTTTACAGAACGTCGCTCTCATTACGGCACGCCTGAAAGTTACTCTTTCTTTAGCCAGTTCTCCAGCTCTGTGTTCTTTCAAAGTCAGTCTCTTGTATCCGATTTTAAGAAGGTCTGCCTTTGCCTCGATTTCCGGAAACTGTAACTTCCTCAGCGTGCCGCCCAGGACACCATCGTTTAAAACGGCCAGAATACTTCAGCTTCAGGGACAGGGCGTCATTTATTAGTCGTTCCATCCAATAATACAGAAACTGTTTTCGTTCGTTTGATTTCAGTTAGCCACGTTCAACCTCTGACCAGGAAGCTAACCTCGTCCTAGTCAATAGAGGTTATAATTATGGCAATAACTTATGTTGCTATATCATTGCGTTAGTATTTTATGTCTTCCTTGTCTGTCTGTCCGCCCAAGTCGTGTCCGTCTCATTGCGCAAGCTTGGATCTGATTGGGTGATGTGTTTTTCTTATTGTACCATCCGTTGGTTGAGTTACTGCTATTGACCGGGTTGTCTGCTGATCTATTGATGGTGATATTGTTGCAGAAGTTTTTCACTGCTATCGGTGTTGTTCTGCCATTAGGTCCTCAGACCGAACAGGATCCGTCAGCTTGGACATACTTAGAAACCTGCACAGGAGAAGACTGTAGCACACATGGGCATCTATGATGTGTAAAGAAGATGATCCATTGTGTAAACAATGCTACATTTAGATCTAGACACCTACTTGTATGGTGCCTTGACACCCAAGGTCGTGTAACATTCTACCGTCCTATTTTGTGTCCCAGGTCCACACTGGACTCTGGAGTTTTGAGCGCTGAGCTGGCACGGTCCCCAGTTGGAAACATCCCATTTGTAGGTCAAGCAGTCGGTGAGAACAGGACACAGTTCGGTCTGAATTAGAGAGTTAGTGCTGGGACACTGCCGGTTTCTTCTGCCTGGTGAGGACAAACAACAGTTACAACGACCTGTGTAATACAGAAAGAATAACTAATGTTGAGCTTCTGTGGAGACGTAAACACTTTCCAGTGGACCAAGAGATAAAGAAAAGACGCTGCTGTTGGATAGGACACACTGATGGGAAAACTTCAAAACAATATAACTAGAATATGTTTGCACTGGAACCCAAACACGGACAAGGCAGCCAGAGAGGGAAGTTGAAACAACGGTGAGGACATGGGGTGAGCTCAATGCAATAACGAAATATATAAAAAGATTTCGAGAGTTGGTTGAAAGCCTATGCTCCATTGAGGGATAGAAGGCACAAGAAGAAGAGGGGTAATACAGAGTCCCATAAGCTTCAAGACAAAGAAAACAAACAAACATGTTTGAATGAACATAGGAAACAAACAAACAAGTTTGAATGAAAACCATTCTTATGTATATTATATGTTCTATTTAAACAGTTTTGAAACACATTTCGATGATGTCTTCCACTGCCCAGGAACACATATAAAGTTGTGCTCGAAATTGGTTGTCCATTGGCTGACCGGTAGACGACTTCGTCGCCGGTCGGGACAACATTTGGGGCTGTCTCCTCTGATGGCGTCAACACTGCAGGAGTCCTGTTCAGGGCTCTTGGTAGCGAGCAGTGCTAAGCCAATGTAAATGGCACACACAACCTAGTCACAGTTATAACCTTAATCTCCTCCTTTGAAGATGCTGGTGGAGCGTGTAGATTTATTATACTGCCCTCCCCCCCCCCTCCCCCCAAAACCAGCAAAACAACAGAACGCGAATCTTGAAACGGCTTTGGTGATTTGGTTTGTTTTTACTATGTATGGAAGCATTTGCGACACGACATACTTGTATTGCCAAATGAAACGCAAAAGACTCACTCTTCTGCTAAGCCAATGGCGTAGTTATCATATAATGCTAAATTATTGTATCACAGACTATATTATATATAATATATAAACAGATAATGTATTGATTTGCACTCACAGAAAGAGGTTGAAAGATAGAAGGACACACAACATGTTAGCCATGGAACCCCCTCTGTCCTTTCCTTATGGAGGGCAATAAAAGGTAATGAAGAATAAAGAAAAAGGTACAAAGAAGAAGAATGGTGTAATGGGGGATATTTTCCACTCAGTTTAGGATGGTTGGGGGGAAAGCCCAAAGCTGACCAAAAACACTGTGATAGTCCAAATACTTGGATTAAACGAGAATCTGGAGATAGGTGACTAACCACTAGTTATCACGGGGACCACGGTGATGCGACCCAAGGTCGCCACGGGAAAAGTAAAGGACCACCACGTGTTGTCACGTGAAAGGAACCCGTGGTATAAGTCAGACTTGACTCTGGTCAAGTTTAGTTTGTGTCGACCTGTTGGAGCGAGAGGACGAGCGTCTGAATGTGCGAATGTCTACGTGAGTGCCTGAGGAGAAAGGAGACCTGCCGACGAAATGTTAAGCTGAGATCGACCATGCCAGCGTGTGAGATGTCCAAACGTCAGTGATGAATCCATGGGACCCATCGTTGCTTGAATGCCTGCAAAAGACTGTTCGTTAAAGGCTGCGTGAGTTTGTGTACGAAAGCGGTTCAATTAGACATCGACTGGACGATTCTCTTTTGTCGTAAGTTTTAATACGTCAATAAAGTAATGTCTCGTAAGCTCACATCGGTGTCGGCTTGTGCCAGGTGTGTAAAGTGAAGCGTGTCAGAATATCATCCACCACACACGCATGAACACCGCCTAGACAACGAGTAGAAATACAAACCCATTCATTACAATTGGGAGCTCGAAAAACGGAGATAACCGGGCAACAGAACAGCAACGGCGAGATGATATCATGAGCTGCTACTTGCCACGCAGACGTTGAAGGGCCATTAGAAGTCAAACGACTGATATATAAGTGACGGAGTCTGCCTGAGAGAGCACAGCTCGTGAAGTCACCGAGTAAAAACATCAGTTGCACAGTGAAAGCCGAAAGTTTTGATAATTTAGTCAACAGAGCAACGAAAAGTGATACCGGAGACTATCACGTACACGCAGATGAGGTTCCATTGAAAGTCGAAACGTAAAAATCGTGATAGACGGCCATGTAAGAGACGATATCTGGTGAAACGCATAGTTGCTGGAATCACCGAACAGTTGCGACAAAAATTTAACCTGTAACCGCCTGACGCTGGGTTATGTCGTCACGTGGGTGAAAGGTTAAAGGACACGTAGACTGCCCTGGGTTACGTGGCACTTTGCGTCGTTCTGCAAATTCATCAAGAAGCCTACGAGAAACAGATCAAATGGCTGTATGACATTTACGACGAAGAAGTTGTCCACTACGCGTCAACAATGACAGCGCGATACACAAGAAAGCCAAAAACCACGAATAAATAAAAGGGCGAACAAAATATTTCACGATCAACGAGTCAACTGAGACTTCCGGGTCGCCATTCATCACAGCGTGGATTGAGAAATATCTATCAACAGCGCTGAGAAATTGCCGTTAACCAGCAATCCACTAGCAAAAGCTAGCAGAAATTTCCTAATTTGCTACAACTGGCGAACTAGGTCACACAGAAAATCTGGGTCAGTGTGTTCAAGCGGAACTACAGGCGAACAGGTGTAAGATTGTCAGCCGGACAGAATAAGGTAAACATTAATTAAATTCAGGAAAACTGTGTTTAGGTTAGATATTCAGGACATATCAGATAAAGTTGGAATTCGTAGTAGTGTGTGATAATAAGCAGCAAGAAATATAACTATTATCGTGTGCCGTGCCGGAAAAGTAACTTAATCCGATATATTTACAGTGCTTTTGTCAAGTGACGATTTTTCAAGTGTATTTAGACTATCGCAAAATTAATAGTGTTTCAACTGACATATTTTCAAGTGTGCGTACAATTTGGCGTTATCAATACACCGTTTCGGATTTACTTTAGAACCGACATCAATAGAACTATAATTATTTAGTAATTGAATTTATAGGTATTATGGGCGTACTTTATTGAATTTATTTTATTATATTGCAATAATTTATTATTGTAATATTGATTTTTCTGATATTTTATTTATTAATAATTATACTATTAACTATTACTTGGTGGTTATATTATTTTACACCATAGTTATTTTTTTTGATTTTGATTTATCAATTATTTATATTTTATACCAAAATTTATTAGGTTGTGAGTATATTATTGTGAACAATATAATTGTTTAATTTTTATTTATTTCTGGTTGTGATTTTGGGTAATCATTGAATCATTATTTATTTACTTCTGTAAATTTTGGGGGGCAAATATACCATTTCCATTTGATTTATCATCATCATCATTACTTATTTCTAAAATTTGTTGACAAATTGTGTATGATTATTGGTATCATAATTTTTGAGAAGTTTGTATACGACCAGTGTCATTTACTTGCAGCATAGATATATTTTGTTAGAATCTGTAGTAGATAGGATCTTAAAATTATTTACTATATTTATTTATTTAATTTATAGATAATTAATTAATTCATAGGTGATTATTTAATTAGAATTATTTAGTTCTAGTATTTAATTATTTCATAGGTAATTACTTAATTAAAAATATTTTGTATGTTTATTTAATTAAATTAAAGGTGAAATAATTAAATAGAAATTTATAAATTTAATAACTTTATTATTATATTAAATATAGTTTACGTAGGAAATTTAATTATTATTTATTTATTATTTGTGAATTAGTTACTTGAATAATTTTATGGTGATTTATTGATTAGTTATCATTACATTAGTCCTACTTTATATATCTTATAGTGACAGCGGTTTCCAATCTACAGTTACAGCTACATCTAGGCAAGGGTAGTGCAAGTTGATTAAAATAGGAGGGTAATTACTTAGTTATAAATAAAATTAGATTTTGTCAATTAATATTAGAATAAGATTAGCTAATCCCTAAGTCGGTAGTTAGCGACTTAGTTTATTATTTGTTTATTTGAATTTGGTTAAATTCAATTGTTATTGTGTCATCATTGTTGAGTGTGATAGGTATAATTGTAGATCAAAAGAAGGAGTAGCAGGAAATCTTGATCATCCTGTTCAAGAATGTCGGGAATGGCAGAACTGGTTGCGATCGGGAAGGAGTTAGGCTTACAAGGCGAGGAGCTAAGGAAATTTGTGGACCAAAAGTATAAAGAAATGAAGGCAGAAGAGAGAGCAGCGGAGATAGAGAAGGAGAAGATAAAAGCAGAAGAGGACAGAAACGAGAGGAGACTTTCGAGAGAACACGAGCTCCGTGTCAAAGAACAAGAGTTACTACTTCAGAAAGAGACAAGAGACCGTGAACTATTACTTCGAGAGAAGGAGCTACAACTGCAGAAAGAAACCAAAGAGAAGGAAGAATTACTGAAACATAAGGAATTAGCTCAACAAAAAGAGATGGAAGATAAAAGGTTACAATTGGAACAAGAGAGGTTGGCAGCACAGATTAACTCAGACAAAGAGAAAGCAGAGACACAGTTAAAAAGACAAGAAATGGAAAATGAATCCAGAAGGGAAGCAGCACTAGAGAAAGAAAGATTACACGCCGAGGAAAAGAGGTTTAAGAAATACACTGGCATAGTACGGAACTTCTGTGAAAATGAGGATATATCAGCTTATGTAACGAACTTTGAGCTTCAAATGCGGATGAACAAAGTTAACAAGGAAGACTATGCAATGATTTTCCAGAAACATTTGGGATTTGAGCCACTTAAAGTGTTGGAATCAATACCAGAATTAGAGAAAATGGATTACGATCATATGAAGGAATACCTCATGAACCATTATAAACTCAATGCAATGGGCTATAGAAAACAATACGTTGGATTAAAGCCCAGGAGTAATCAAACGTTTGTAGATTACCTTGCTGAAGTGCAAAACACGTTTCAAAAGTGGGTTGATGCAGCGAAAGTTCGAAATGATTACCAATCTTTAGTAGACCTATTAATAAGGAGTAAAATTCTAGAATCGATTCCGGAAAAAATGGCTACATCTTTAATAAAAAGAACACCTGTAAATCTGGAACAGATTAAGCAACTTGGAGAAGGTTATTATAATGCCCATCCAGACATTTTTAGTTCAACAGTGAACGATGTCATTGAGTCAGGAGCTGCAGCATATCAGAAACCTCAGCAGGGAAGATACCCATTGAAAGACAAAAGATACAACAGGAAGAAAGTTAACACAATCAACTGTAGTCATTGCAACAAACAACATGGTTCAGACGCGATTTGCGATAAAAACCCAGCATACGCAATGAGGGTTCAGGAGCTTATTGCCAAGAGAAAAAACAAGCTCAGTGACTACGATAGAGTATTGAAATGTTTTTCTTGTTTATGTTATGGCCATGTACGTAATCAATGTGCTTTTAAGCGACAGATCAAAGAAGCACACGTGGCATATGGGTTGTCTGATGAAGACTCGGGTTCTGATACGTACGAGGGTAATGCTGTTGAAGTTTGTTGCATTAATGATAACTGCTTTGTCTGTTCAGAATTTCAAGCTGAGGGTAACCTACCTTGTGGTCACCACATACCAATCCACGATGCCAGCACAGCGGCACATGACCAAGGTAGTTTAAAACTACACAAAGGTATGGTGCATGGACGAACCGTATCAGTCCTGAGAGATAGCGGCGCCACGATATCAGGAATTCGCCAGGCATTAGTGAGACCAGAAGAACTGACACATAAGTTTATAAAATGTAGAACTTTTGGTGGCACAATAGAAACATACAGACTAGGTTACATTTGTGTGTCAACACCATTTTTAACAAAGAGTATTTATGTTGCCATGTTACCATCACCGAGTGCAGATTTGATCATAGGTAACAGGAAAGACGTAGAAAACATATCTGAGGAAGACATCACTAAATGGGAGGCAGAAAACATACCAGTCATCAAAGAGAATAGGGTGAATGATGTGACTCCAATCCCCACATCAAGTCTGAAAGTATTGAGAGAAAAACAACTGAATGAGAGCAAAGGAGTAAATGATGTGACTCCAAACCCCACATCTACTGTGGAAGAAATAAAAGATGGATGTTGGAATGAAAATAATAGTATGAATGACTTGAATGAAAGCATAGAGACTGGAAGTGTCCAGAACATAACAGAAAGTGATAAAGTAAAAGGTATACATGAGAGAGTGGCAGTAATGACAAGTTTAACTGCAAACGAACAAATGATGAGAAAAAGCAATGAGAAGACTGAAAGGAAGAAGGGTAATAGTATGAAAGACAGGTATCCAAATCCCAAACCCAGTATGCAAGATCATGTACAGAAAAAACAGAGGAAAATGTATTTTAAAAAGAAAATTCGGAGCATCAATGAGCAAAATCAAAGTCAAGAAATACACGACTGTAAAATTAACAGTTTTATTCAAGGTACTTGTAATCAAAAGTCTTGCAGGTTTTTGGAACCGGAAGAAGAAACAAATAGACCAAGAACAGGTTGTTGGGCAACCAAAGGTAATCAGGACCCAAGAGACCTAAGTCGAGCACAGCAAGACAACTGCTCACAGCGTTTGTTCCAGTACGTGTGGTTACTACAACACATATTGTTCATCATATGCCAATTTCTATTTGTAACAGGTGAAATGAATCTACAACTATTCTATACTTTCAACATGATTCATGATCTACAACTTTTAGGAATGATCTATCCAGTTCGCAGAGGTTTTTTCATCTCAAAATTATATATCTCTACAGAAATTTGTCAAATTCTGAAATGTGGTACACTATTAGCATTAGTGATTCTGAAACTATTACTTTTTGATCAGGTCTATTTCAAACACTTTCCTCATTCTGAAACTTTGAATTGTTGAAACCAGTTTTAATTTGCCATGAATTTTAATAAGATGACTTGTTTGACGGTTGGTGAATGTGAATACCACCTTGCAGCATACATCTAGTACAAAAGTATTTATTACTGATGAATTGCAGAATTGAGTAACATCTATGTTGTAAAATAAATCATGTCAACATTTTGAAACAATATTTTAAAATATGAATCATCAAACTATTGCAGATCTAAATGAATCTTTTACAGATGCAGACTTTATTTTCCAGTTTTATATTGGTCACAAAAACTAACATCTACACAGCAGAAGTACAGCACATTTGAGAAAGAAGCATTAGCATTAGTTCTGAGTCTGAAGAAATTTCAAAAATATTTATTAGGGAAAGAATTCACTATCTTAACTGACAATTTAGGTCTTACTAAATTGATGACCATGGAGTCAACAAACAACGCTAGAGTGTACAGATGGGCTTTATTGATTGCACAGTTTAAATTTAAAATACAGCACATCAAAGGCATCCATAATCACCTGCCTGATGTAATGTCAAGATTGTAGGTCTTATTATAGTATGTATGTTGTGATTGTCTGAAATGTTATTGTTGATCGACACATGATTTTTATATATGTATATATATATTTTGTATAAATTGTATATATATCATGTCATTGTGACAAATACTGGACATAAGACATAAGGTGACGTGACGAAATAGTTAGAATTAGATATGAATATTTATTAAATATAAAATGTAAACAATATTTCGAAATTATTAATGCAAAAGTTGTGACGATTAAATATGCTATGTTTTGAATATATATCACTAAACAATTGAAATGTATACAGAAATTTAAGTGATACATTGTAATATTTTTGAAAACGTAAAGGGAGATAATTATTAGAAATGTAATAGACTGGTGGGAAATCACTATAGGTAGGGGAGATAAAATCCATATCACCTATAAGGGGAAATAAATGAATATCCAATGGAAATAACATCAGTGGATGTTCGGTGAGTATAGTGGCAAGGGTGGGACTTTACGGGTTTACATTATTGTTCCATAGCCGTTATGGATTTCCGCACTTGAAAGAGTAGTGCCTGGGGTGATTTTCTGTCGTTTGACAGACTGTGGGATGAGGTGGGAAACGCGTAGAGCCTTTATGGTCTTCCGCAATTGAAAGAGTATTGCCTGGGGTGTTGATTCCATTACGCCACATAATACTCACTGGGCATGACAACTGACAAAGTTCCAAAGGAAAAACATGAATTACCCAAAAGGGGTGGAATAAATTTTTTACCCATGATACCAGTGAAAATACCCAAACATTACATAATATATACTCCTATCCATTAACGATAATGAAAAAAAAAAAACAGTAAACTTTTTTTTTATACGGGGAAGGGAGAATGTAATGGGGGATATTTTCCACTCAGTTTAGGATGGTTGGGGGGAAAGCCCAAAGCTGACCAAAAACACTGTGATAGTCCAAATACTTGGATTAAACGAGAATCTGGAGATAGGTGACTAACCACTAGTTATCACGGGGACCACGGTGAAGCGACCCAAGGTCGCCACGGGAAAAGTAAAGGACCACCACGTGTTGTCACGTGAAAGGAACCCGTGGTATAAGTCAGACTTGACTCTGGTCAAGTTTAGTTTGTGTCGACCTGTTGGAGCGAGAGGACGAGCGTCTGAATGTGCGAATGTCTACGTGAGTGCCTGAGGAGAAAGGAGACCTGCCGACGAAATGTTAAGCTGAGATCGACCATGCCAGCGTGTGAGATGTCCAAACGTCAGTGATGAATCCATGGGACCCATCGTTGCTTGAATGCCTGCAGAAGACTGTTCGTTAAAGGCTGCGTGAGTTTGTGTACGAAAGCGGTTCAATTAGACATCGACTGGACGATTCTCTTTTGTCGTAAGTTTTAATACGTCAATAAAGTAATGTCTCGTAAGCTCACATCGGTGTCGGCTTGTGCCAGGTGTGTAAAGTGAAGCGTGTCAGAATATCATCCACCACACACGCATGAACACCGCCTAGACAACGAGTAGAAATACAAACCCATTCATTACAAATGGGTGCTTTCCCAATACCCCCCCCCCCTTTTTTTTCCCAGGAGGGCGTCACAGGACAGTCCAATATTTTAGAGGGTGGTAAGAGCGGATTTCCCGGCTTTCTGGTGCCTGTAACTAGCCCAAAACATCTAGAACTGGGCCTAACACCAACCCACCTACGTCCCGCGAGAGAGGGCAGCCTAGGTCCCACGACTGCATACAACTTGGGTCCCACGACTGCGTTCAGCCTATCTACCACCCCCTAAAATATTCGTCTGTCTGTTTGGGGTGAAATATTAGGATAGAAGCGAAGAAAGGCCCCTACCTGGACTGTGGTAAGCCAGAATGTGTCTTTGTCTATACCGGCTTCCGTCTTGCATGAGACAGGCATCAGGGCATGAACTCCAGTGACCCCACTCAGAGAGCACACAGTCCTCGGGGCAAGGAACGTAGCAATCGGCCCAGTTTTGCTCCGTGTGTAGACTTTCATGGCAGAACCTATCTCTGACTTTTTCCTATGATATTCAAGTGTAAAAATGGAGCAGACGTTAGTTTATTGCTAACAGTTCCGATGAGTGTGCTTAAAAATATAATGTAATAACACACGTTGGGTGGGGAATTTTTTTGTTTGTTTGGAATATGAACAAATTAAAAAAGGAAAGTTTCCGATACTGTTGCTAATCTTTTACCCGCGCCCAGTTAACCCCTAAAGTCGTCCCCTTGTGGGATGCGGATGCAATTTTTTATTTTTTTATTTAGAAGCCCCACCTCGGCTTTTGCCGTGGGCACTAAATATAACCGGGCTATAAATATGGCCTAATGGCTTTATCCGCATGGTGGCACTTTGTATTTATCGCTTGTGCGATGTCCTGGTGGGATACAACTTATCTACCTACCTTACCCGCACCCTTTTTCTTCACAATATCCAGCTTTAGAATGGAGGTGGAGGCTGTCACTGCAGCTTCCCGCTGGTCAAAGAACACGTCACACACAACGTAACTGAAACTGATTCAGAATGCATGCTGCGGAAAGTTAGAACAGGCATGATTCGTGCAGTGGCATGCTTTGTTTCAGAGAGCATTGTCGGGATCTTTTCTCCGGAGAACGTCGGTGTGTTGTAAAATGAACAGGCGGATAGACTGGCTGGCTCTGCACAACCTTGTGGAATTTTTATGCATGATATGGCCGGCATCGTTAGGGCCTTATGGAAGAACGTGTACAATTCGTAGGAGCAAATAGATTACCAGTCTAGTGACAGTATTGCAGCGTGGAGTGACGATAGACTCTGGGCGACACTCTTAGATCAAAGGCAAGACAAGACGGACGTATAATCCGAATGCTACTGGCGCCATTAGAATTGGAACTCTGCGATGGCTGCTGAAGATGGGGACAACGTGCTTATGGGAAATCCCTAAGT
Organism: Candidula unifasciata; assembly: GCA_905116865.2. NCBI lineage: Eukaryota > Metazoa > Mollusca > Gastropoda > Stylommatophora > Geomitridae > Candidula > Candidula unifasciata. The sequence goes on from CAJHNH020000101.1 coordinate 88,291, forward strand.
GCTGTGATGTCAGTTCTTGAATGAAGTTAAAAAAAAAAATTTTTTTCAGCTGCTATCCCATGGTTTTAAAGTAACTGTTCCAATGAGACAAACAGAACATAGAATGCACACACTCGGCTCCAGAACACACGCTTTTTTCGACAACAAGGGACATTACAACGATAAACACAATTACATATTATTATTTCTAGTTGTCCCTATTTTATTATGCTGTGACATCAGCTTTTAGCTAGTACTGTTGCCTGGGTGGCTAAGTGGTCTGAAGGCATGGTCTGGAGGCATGGCGTCTGTCTCGAGTGCTATAGGACTCTGGTTCGATCCCCAGTGCGGGCTGCTTTTTTTTTTCACGTACCTTCTAGTATTTTCCCCCTCAGTCCCTTGGTAGTAAGATTGCATCCCCGTGTGTATTGTTGGGCACCTAAAAATACCTTGTCATTTGGAATTTAAAAAGCAGCCTTACGGCAACATTTGGAGTTAAATATCGACCCAAAGTATATCAGGATCCACGCCGGTGCTACGAAGTTCGTACATTGCGCCGAGAATCTTCTGACCCAGACTTGAGTAAGAAGAAGAACGAATCACTTATGAGTTTACTACCCGTGTGCCATGATGTTGATCCGTTGTTTAAACCTCAAACAATAAGTTAGTTGCCCATCCTTTACAGGACGTTGCAGAACCAACCATAACAGCCCCTGGCTGTTGTGTGGTTTCTCTAGGCAATTTACATCCAGTAGTTTGCCATTGCTTTCTGGACGTTCGGCTTTCTTGATACCACTGTCGAAACCAACGCAAGTCGCATTGCCCGCAGCTGGGATCGAACCTGGCATCCCGGCATTACGAAGCGAAGCGTTCGCATCGACTCAGCCACAAAGCCGACACTCAAACAATAACACAGGCTATATCATACCCCTGCTCTGTTGAGACAGACAGCTTTCCTGAGTTGTGTCCCATCCCCACATCCTCCCCTTGTCGTAGGCTCACAGAGACCCATTGTTATGTTCCAGGTGTAGCACTGCTGCGGGAGGCATGCCTGGGTCTCGCTTAGGTGTAGGCAGGCGCTTCCTGCAGGTCCAGGGAGAGTCAGGACCTCACGAGTTCGGAATCTTCTGCCTGGACATAAATATAATATTTATCATATACATTGAAGTGGGACATCGAATGATCGAGTGGCGCAATCTTTTGCCTTGACATAAATATAATATGTATTATATACATATGAATATGGCATACAATGATCGAATGGCTAAATGAATGAATGAATGAATGAATGAATGAATGAATGAATGAATGAATGAATGAATGAACGAATGAATGAATGAATGAATTAATGAATGAGTGAATAAATAAACGAATGAATGAAGGAACTAACTAATACATGAATGAATAAATTAATGAATGAATGAATAAATGAAATGGAAATAAATTTACACCTGTCACTCAGGCTCCCACACTAGCTCCATCGTTTTCCTAGTAAGCGAACTAATAGCCCTTATGCTGATGCTTTAACAGTAAGCTGTATTAAGAGTGTTGAATGTTACACAAACTCTCTGTTCTTCTTCGTCTTTCTATTCTCTGACACAAGCTACCTCTCTAAGAAGCTGGGCAAGTCGTAAGGATCGTGTATGTGCTCTCGAGTTGTCTAGGTTACCTTCATTTCTTTTATGTTATTCTCGACATCATCGTTCCCTATTGTATGCGGCCCTGACTTGCTCTGCTTTCATTGCCATTTGGCTTGTTCTGCTTTCATTGAATTTCGTTAGTTTGACTCGCCATAGCATTTTCATTAGCTGGCCACACCACCACATCTGTTTCTCTTGAATGTTTCACTTTTTGTTTCACACTTCCTCACGTCGGCGACCGGGTTGCCCACACGCTCGTCGGGAGATGACTTCGTCGACGGTGGGGATAGTATTTTGGTCTGCTCTGATCGCATCAACACTGCAGGATTCGTTTTCAGAGCTCTTAATGGTGGGCAATTCTAAGCCTTTTTATATGGAACACAAAACCGTGTCACAGAAATAACTTAAAGCTCCCCCTTTAGGGATGCTGGTTGATTTGACATTTTATTTTCTTTCCAGCAAAGCATCTACCTTCCACTCTTCTTTATCATACTTGTTTCACCTCTTCTTTTACAACTTCGGGTTTAGAGTGAGATACTAGGTCCTGCTTCTTGCTCTTTTGGTCATCTCCTCGATGGACTCGATGCCCTGTCAAATATTTATCTGGTGTTATCTTTTCCTGCTCTACGCCCTTCTCCTCTTCTGGTGTGTGTCTGTGTGTGTTTGTGAATGTGTGTATGTGTCTGCTTGTGTGTGTGTGTGTGTGTGTGTGTTTGTGTGCATGCATTCTCTCACCTATGCTTTTGTGTTTTTTTCCTCTTGATATTTATAATATGCACATTATTATATGAAAATAACATGCTTTATTGACAAAACACAACTGCTGTGTGAAAGACGACTGTTTGGAAGGGCCGAATGTAAATAAAGTTTGTTCGTTTGTTCGTGTTTTCCTTGTTTAGTATGGCATCATGAGACTTTATTTCTTTCTAGGTAAACCATTTGATTTACTGTCTTTGTATGCAAAATTAGAAACGGGTTTGTGCCGAGGCTTCCTTTTATGACCTTACTGTTTATTTAATCTCTTCTGGTCATTCCTGTAGTCCTTCTCAAAAATTTTATTTCCATGGTTACCAACAGCTCTGGGCACCATCAACAAATCAGTCTCTCCATGAAGTAAACGATGTATCACTTCCGCTGATCTGTTACCAAGATCTCAGAATGCTTTCACCACTTTCACCCGTGATTGTTATAACATTACAAAGTATGTGGCTTAGATTTTATGAACGCGGTCGGTAATTCCGAGATACCCGCGTCAATTCTACCTGAAGATCATTTGGCAGCAAACCGTTAAGCCTTGATTTTAACAACGAAATTGAGAGTATATTAAACAATGGCAAAGTACTGAACATAAAAATGGCAAAGTAAAGCCACAAACAGATAACAAATTCTGGGGTAGGTTTCTACACCCTGTAATCTAGTAAACACAGTGTCAACGTCATAGCAGACGGGTCACAACGTTCCCCCCCCCCCCCCCCCCGACCCCCCACCGTTGCTCGTTGGTGTGCTAACGAACAAAACACGGAATGTCAATCACTGTCCTTTGTGTGAGAAAAAACTGACAACGGCTGTAGCCCCAGCAAAGCCAGTAGTAGCACACACACGCAATCATTGCTTAAAGCAGAGAGGAAACGCAACTAACCTAGTTGAAATTCCTTTCTAAAATAGCAACATATTAACAATATATCACAATAAAGACCAGCGGAAAACAATGAACAGTTACGACTATGTTTTTTTTAAAACCAGCGTACAAGTAACCTTACTCTTGATGGATTGATAAGAGCCAAATCTACTGTCCATATTTTGTATTTCGTTTCCTGACCCGTTAATGACATTATAAATAAATAAAAGCTTCCCACTACCCCTATCTTTCCTCGTGTCCTGGGAAGTAAAGTTTGATGATGACATTACCCATCAATTGTCGACTGGTCTACGCACAACGAGACTGGAACTAACTGGTTATGGCGTCTAAGGAAGGAAAAGTAGAAGTAAAATGAAAAAAAAAAAACATATTTCCACGGCATTGGGCTTATTGGGAATATAGTGTTTGACCAAAATTTCATAGTGACTCAAAAGAACAGGAATGCCAACAATATAATTCCTACTTGGTTGGGACATATCTCTCGCATGGAGAATGGTCGCATTCCAAAGGATCTCTTATATGGTGAACTGGTAACAGGAATAAGATCTGCAGGAAGGCCAGTGATACGATGTAAGGACATATGAGAACGCGACCTGAAAGATATCAACATTGGAACAGACATTTGGAAGAGACCAGCTACTCACCAACTCGTCTGGGTGCAGACAGTTAATCAAAGACGGACTGTCTGTCGCTGTTTGAAAGAAGCCGACCACAGCAAGCTATGTCGAGTAGATGTCGGAAAGAAAACGATAGCGTATCAACATTTTATTGCGGACTATGAGGCATAGACATCTAACTTCAAATTGCACTTTACAGTTATAGCTGACCTCGTTCCCAAAACCAGAGCCATATTTGTATAAGCCACAGATTGATGCCTGCAGATTATTTTATAGACAAATGGTCATTCGCTGGTTGACTTGGTCAACAACACCCCGGCCGGCCTACAGAACTGTACATGGTACCCACTTTAGAATGGGTCGACCTGGTAACCAAGGCTCACTTTTTCAGTTTTCGGGCCCGATGCTAGTATCTGTCTGCTATACTACGGCTGCTCTCACTAAGGAATGAAAAGGGCTTTGCGTTATGACTTACATACCCAATGGCAGAGTTGTCTCCCGCTTGACCAGGTCAGATCTGTCGCAGTTGGTCTCATGACACGCTGTCCATCCACTCCATTGTGACACACTGCAGTCCCAGTTGCACTCCATCGTACAGGACTGTGCCACCACTGGTTTCGGTACAGGACAGCTGGCTTCTTCCACTGGACGTTCTGTTCCGTCATCTGTAAACAGAGAATCGATCATTCAGTTTCTCCCCTCCAGGCTGCTGTTTATATGTTTACCAAACCATCCTGAGATTAAAATATCTCAGTCTGTTCCACAGACCATCAAAGAAGATCGTCAGATACCCCGTTCATCCTGTTAGGAAGTTGTAATTAGGAAGAGACAACATGCTGGATGGGCTGAAACGATGACATAGAAGGAAATCATCAATACAGCTGTTGCAGGCAACCAAGGATCGTGATCTGTGGAGACGCATGAGCGCCTACGCCAGTTGGTAGGGCACATGATGATGATGAATTAGGATACCTGTAACGGATGCACCAGAGAGTCTAACCTGCAAGGTTAAGCAGGTAAGGGCCGTAAATACTTGAACTCACACAATGTGATATCCGTACATACTCAATGGTAGTCATTGACAAGAACTGAATGTGGATACATATACAAAATAACTTACAATTTAATGAGATCACCGTTTGATCAAACTGACGTTGTATGTTTTATGGATCACGAGGCAGGTAGTGACAACGAATGAATGAATTATTGAATGAATGAATGAATGAATGAATGAATGAAAGAACAAACGAATGAATGAATGAATGAATGAATGAATGAATGAATGAATGAATGAATGAATGAATGAATGAATGAATGAATGAATGAATGAATGAATGCACAAATGAATGAAATAATGAATGCATGAATGAACGAATGAATGAATAATTGAATGAACGAATGAATGAATGAATAAATGAATGAATGAATGAATGAATGAATAAATGAATGAATGAATGAATGAATGAATGAATGAATGAATGAATGAATGAATGAATGAATGAATGAATGAATGAATGAATGAATGAATGAATGAATGAATGGGCATCAGTGCATTCTAGCTATACTTACATCTGGCTCATTAGCTACTTCAGTACAAAATTACTGCAATGTGGGTTTCCAATCTCTTTTCTGAAGATCGTGTTAATGATGATAGTAATGATGATGATGGTGGGGATGACTGCAATGATTATGATGGTAGTGGTGGTGGTGATGATGAGGATGAGGTTAATGATGGATATAATGATGATAATGATAAAAATAAAAATTAAAATTAAAAAAGTCAGAAAATGTGAACCAGCGTCATTGCACATGGTTGTAAACCATAAGTGCTCTGCCGCCAGTACGGACAGCTGATAAGAAACTGTCCGCCTGTGTCGCCGTCCGCACGCAAATCCGTAGCTACAGCGACGTTCCTCCATTTACCCCAGGGCGTTAACTCTGGTACCCATTACCTAGAGGCTGGGTGAACCCCGGGAGCCGCCCGGTTCCAAACACCGACCGTGGGCTGCAGCCAGTCGCAGCTGGATTTGAAAGCGAGTCTCCTATTGACTACGCTCCTGAATGATTATGAAAATGACGTTTTTGATGATGGCAGTGTTTACGGTTTTGCTAGTGATGATGATAACGAAGACGACGACGATGATGAGGAAGATAATAATAGTGGAGCTGGTGGTGATTTTGGTGGTTGTTGTGGTGGTGATTGTGCTGGTGGTAATGGTTGTAGTGCTAGTGATGATGGTGATAATGAAGGTGATGATGATATCAGAGAGATGACGATAGTGGTTTTGAAGACATTCATCAGTCTTACCTCCAGCCTCTACACAGATTGCTCTCCGAGTTCGGATCCCGGTCCCGCAGTGGTTGTACCCGGGCACTGACTGACACAGACTCCAAGAAGACAGGATCCATTTGCCTCTGAAGAAAGAAGTTAACATTAGATATTCAAAGCGCCACAATTGTCAGGAACGTTTATGCAGGGCTATACAACTGGCAGCCCGCGGACTAAATCTTCGCCAGTTGTATTGCGTTAATGGTCTTTCTTTGCTAAGGTTTAGCCCTCTGGCCCGTGATGATCGTCATTTTCCAAATTTTGGTCCTCTTGGTGAACTTAGTTAAATAGCCCTGGTTTAAAGGAAGGAGAAGCGACCAGGAAGGGAAGTGACCACTCCATCTCGTAAGGCCTAGAAAGTGCGAAGGCTCAACAATACACATCCCAAAGGCAGTTTACGTATTGGATCACCATCATCGTTAACACAAACATTAACATTTTGCTACACACCATTGTAAATGTTCTTCTTCTTCTTCTTCTTCTTCTTCTTCTTCTTCTTCTTCTTCTTCTTCTTCTTCTTCTTCTTCTTCTTCTTTTTTCTTCTTCTTCTTCTTCTTTTTCTTCTTCTTCTTCTTCTTCTTCTTCTTCTTCTTCTTCTTCTTCTTCTTCTTCTTCTTCTTCTTCTTCTTCTTCTTCTTCTCTTCTTCTTCTTCTTCTTCTTTTTCTTCTTCTTCTTCTTCTTCTTCTTCTTCTTCTTCTTCTTCTTCTTCTTCTTCTTCTTCTTCTTCTTCTTCTTCTTCTTCTTTTCTTCTTCTTCTTCTTCTTCTTCTTCTTCTTCTTCTTCTCTTCTTCTTCTTCTTCTTCTTCTTCTTCTTCTTCTTCTTCTTCTTCTTCTTCTTTTTCTTCTTCTTCTTCTTCTTCTTCTTCTTCTTCTTCTTCTTCTTCTTCTTCTTCTTCTTCTTCTTCTTCTTCTTCTTCTTCTTCTTCTTCTTCTTCTTCTTCTTCTTCTTCTTCTTCTTCTTCTTCTTCTTCTTCTTCTTCTTCTTCTTCTTCTTCTTCTTCTTCTTCTTCTTCTTCTTCTTCTTCTTCTTCTTCTTCTTCTTCTTCTTCTTCTTCTTCTTTTTCTTCTTCTTCTTCTTCTTTTCTTCTTCTTCTTCTTCTTCTTCTTCTTCTTCTTCTTCTTCTTCTTCTTCTTCTTCTTCTTCTTCTTCTTCTTCTTCTTCTTCTTCTTCTTCTTCTTCTTCGTATTCACAGGCTGTAAGTTCTGGTTATTCGTCCACTTCCTCCTATTCCAGAAACTGAGTGTTACGTGTGCATCCGTTTGACGAATCTAAATAATTTGTATGCAGACTGTTAGTTCCTTGCCTCTTAGGTTGATGCACTCCGACTTCGAAGGAAGCTACCATTTAGTCGACTCTTACGACATGCTTTTGGGTAGGCAGTGGGTCTTTTCTTGTTTACCATATAATAGCCCTGTAACCCACACGGGATATTGTAAACCATATTGGGCTAATATTCGACTCCTCTATCATATTCCATCCTTTTGATATCCTGGATGTAATTCAGTTAGGCACCTGTGGCCTCTCTCAGTAATGTCGTCATGGGATTTATCTTGGCGTCGTCGTTACCTGAGTTTTTTTTTTGTTTTTTTTTGTTTCTCACAGCAGTGCCTGTTTATTGAATATTTGACTGCTCCTCCTTGTGACATGCTTGATACATTCCTAGCTTCGTTGCTCCAGAAAGAAAGAAAGAAAGAAAGAAAGAAAGAAAGAAAGAAAGAAAGAAAGAAAGAAAGAAAGAAAGAAAGAAAGAAAGAAAGAAAGAAAGAAAGAAAGAAAGAAAGAAAGAAAGAAAGAAAGAAAAAGAAAGAAAGAAAGAAAGAAAGAAAGAAAGAAAGAAAGAAAGAAAGAAAGAAAGAAAGAAAGAAAGAAAGAAAGAAAGAGAAAAGAAAGAAAAAAGAAAGAAAGAAAGAAAGAAAGAAAGAAAGAAAGAAAGAAAGAAAGAAAGAAAGAAAAAGAAAGAAAGAAAGAAAGAAAGAAAGAAAGAAAGAAAGAAAGAAAGAAAGAAAGAAAGAAAGGAAGGAAGAAAGAAAGAAAGAAAGAAAGAAAAGAAAGAAAGAAAGAAAGAAAGAAAGAAAGAAAGAAAGAAAGAAAGAAAGAAAGAAAGAAAGAAAGAAAGAAAGAAAGAAAGAAAGAAAGAAAGAAAGAAAGAAAGAAAGAAAGAAAGAGAGAGAGAAAGAAAGAAAGAAAGAAAGAAAGAAAGAAAGAAAGAAAGAAAGAAAGAAAGAAAGAAAGAAAGAAAGAAAGAAAGAAAGAAAGAAAGAAAGAAAGAAAGAAAGAAAGAAAGAAAGACGACTCACATAGATACAACCGAGGCTAGCGACCGAAGTCTTTATCTAAGACAGACAAGAAGAAGAAATAAGTCCCAGCTAGAGACGGGTAAGTCAAGAGGAGAAATCAATAGAAGGGAAATGCAAAAACTGAGAATAGTTCTAACTGTTGAGAAACGAACCATAAATGAAGACTGCTAGAAAAAGCAGGGTCAAAATAAAAAACAGACAACGACGTTTAGTTCACGAAACAATTACGAAAAACAAAACAAGTACACAACGAAGAACACGGATTTAGATAAAGGCACGCTGAATATTGTAAAGCGAGTAAAGTTCAAATCCACCATAGGTTAAAGGTCAAAGTCGACAGGATCGACTTTTTTTGCAGCGGGTTTTATCGAATCTGGCTCGGTCTCCCTCCACAGAACCGCTAGCCGCCTGCTGAGAGTGCAGCACAGAGCACGAGCTCTGTAGCTCCCGCGACGATCCCCATGAAACTCAGTAAAAATTACACTCGTGGACTAAAGGGCGCAGCTGTAGATCGAACCCACGACCTTCAGAAAGCGGCTTTACCACTTCGCCACAAAATTGCACAACTAGGGGAAAAATCCCGGTGACACAAGCTGCCACCATTCGGATTAGAATTCCTCGGGCGCAGGTCCCAGAATCCCGTTCAACCGTTACATTATATGAGGGCCGCCGACGACAGCCTGGGTGGGGTTTTAGAACAACACACACAAAAACTGAGTCCCATATTTGGTGTATGCTTGTGAATGACGCAGAATATTGATTCCTGCTTGGCTAACTACACCAACTGTTACTTGTCTCAGTAAACAATTAGTGAATATGTTTACAGTGAAACCGCGTTAATACGAACTCGCCTAAAAGCACACTCGGTTAACATGAACAGAATTGTTCATCAAGATGGGACATACACTCATCCATACATGTATTAGTGCTCTGTTATGGGGAGTTTATTTTAACGTTTGATCATTTAGAATTCGTAGTAACAAGGTTTTACTGTATGTGATGTTCAAGCGAAAATAAATCACCTGTTGCAAGGTCGCAGTAAACTGCTATCTTCTTTGCTTAGTTTGATGTAGTCGATGAGAGCTGAAGGGCAGGGTTCTCCGTCACCTAAAGGCATTTGTATTATCTGTGAGACAAACAAGCTCAAATGTGATGCATATAAACATGGACATAGAAAAGGGAGGGACAAAATGGAAAAGATAACTACATTCAGTCTACGAAACGAAAAGGAAACAAAAGGGAATTTCCGAATATTTGTTAAAGTTAAAGATAGTTTGTTAAAGGTACTAGGCAGAAGAAAGGACTGTAAGTCTATAAAAACACATTTTTACATATGTAAGAATGGGTGAGGAAGCCGCCGTGGTATCGGGGCTAGTCGCTCGCCTACGGTTCGGAGGGTTGTTCTGTTCCTGACGAGTGCCAGGTATTTAAAAAAAAATGTCTTTGGCTCCTAGGTTCACCCATCCTTGAGTAGGTACCAGGTGCAGTCCTGGGAAGTAAAGGCGACCACATCACTAACCAAGTGCCGTTTAGTCTATGAAATATAGGTCTAGCCCTATATACCCAATACGCCTGAAGGTGTGGAACAGGGTCCGTTACTTTTTACTTACGAGTTTGTGAAGGAGGAATTATATGTGGATCAGGCAAGGAGAAACGTATGAGAGGAAGTGAACGACGAGTTTATAATCAGTGTGCTATGGAAACAGTCATCTAAATACATTTGCTGCAGGAGACCGAGCGCCTGTGGGTATTCCGGTGTGCTTTAATGTTGATTCTTAAATCAGTAAATTAGGGTCAAATTTGTTTTCTTTGTGTAACATGTGCAGCTGCACAGCACGGCAAAAATTTGCTGTTGCGACAATCTGATAAGGGTAAAATATAAGTAGAAAATGAAAAGAAAATGTCAGCATCTGTGTTTCTTTTTACCATTATCAAAGTTTCGCCTTGTTTTGCGTATCAACACTGCAGTCGGACCCCACCTTGTATGCTTTATCTTTTTATTGTGCTATTATTTTTACATATTTAAGCTTTAATCTAAAATAGACGTAATGGGTGTCCATTCCAAGGTTTTTTTTTTTTTTTTTTTTTTTTTTTTTTTTTTTTTTTTTTTTTTTTGCATTTTGACCGTGTGTGGCTTTTTCAATCAGAACTCTGATCACTGTGTTTGACTTGTGTAGTAACATTATCTAATCTGGGGTAGTTGCAAGTGGTGAGGTTGTCTAGCCAAACTGTTCCTTGGAGGATCCGATATCCCTCATCCTTGGAGTGGAGCTGGATGGTTGATGAAACTGTGGGTTCACTGCCTTGACCAAACGAGCCACCTTCACAACAAATCGCCATTCCAGAGTGCCTCGTATAATTAAGCAGTGACACACATGTTGACATGTGACTCCACCTTTTCGTGACAATATTATTATTATTAGTTGACCTTCGTTGGTACAATGTTTCTTTGATATGAACTCTTAATTTCACAGTCTCAGGAATTGGCATTAGCAAGGGTTTACTGTAAATATCAGGGAGTCGCCGTGACGTTGGCGGCTAGAGGCCCGCATGCGGATCGGAAAGTCGTGGGTTAGCGTCTTGAAGAAGCCAAAAACGAATATGACTCCCAGGTCAACCCAGCCTTGAGAGGGTACTAGGTTCAGTCCTGGGAAGTAAAGGCGGCCGGCGTAATGCTGGCCACATCACCAAGTGCCGATTGGTCTATACAATTTAGGTCTAGCCCTGTATTCCCAATACGCCTTCAGGCGTGGAAAAGGGACCTTTACTCGCTTACTGTAAACATCAGATGATGTTAATTCATAGCTTGGCAGTGTCTGAACGAGAGGACCAGCTGGCAAGCAAGGCACTAGACTGTATTTAAAAACAGTTGGCCCATAAAAACCTTAAAAATAAAAACCGCGCGTTTTTGTAAGATGAAGCAAAAATACATACCACCCAGTGGGCTCAAATAAAGACAACCAGTCAGTAGCCTGTCCTTTGCAGAACCTCACTCCCATAACAACCTTCCGGAAAACTTCTCAAACACAAGCAAGATGTCCCGCGTCTGATTCACCCATCTGGAGATTATCCGCCACATCCTGCACCCATTTTCTCTTTGGCCTCTCTCTTCCTCTCTTCAAAGGCATATACCCCTCCATTATTGTTCCCACCAAACTTTCGTAACGTTTCTAGTGACCAAAATATTTTAATTCTCTGTGTTTTATCCTCTTTATTAGCCAACCTTTTTCAGTATTCAGTACTTGAAGTATGGATGCGTTTGTTCTTTTCTTTACCCATGATATTTTTAGAACGCCTCTCTAACTTTTGTATTCAAAGTCATTAATGAGCTCTTCAGTTTGTTTAAAAGTGTCCATGTCTCACAAGCGTATGTTCCAATGGGAAATATTCATGCTCTTAGAAATCAAATTTGTGTAGTTCTGTCTGTCTCACTCCACAATTTATTCAGTTGTTTAGTCTCTGAAGAGCAATAGATAATCGTCGTTTAATTTCTTTCATTTTGTCACTATAGTTGTTAATATGAAGACAGGAAACACCATGCCAAGAGGCGTCACTGGAAACGCACTAGCTAAACACAACCAAGGAACCAACCCAGCCAACCAGCCAACCAAGCAATAGGTCAATCCAGCCAACTGCTCAACCTAGTCAACCAGCCAACCAAATAACTAGCCAGCCAACTCACCCAAGCAGTCAGCCCAGACCACCCAGACAACCCAGCCAACTACACAACCCAGCCAACCTTGCCTATTCAGCCAACCAGTCAACCTAACTAACCCAGTCAACTCAGCCAGCCAACCAGACCACAAGCCAACCAGCCAAACAGTCAGCCAGTCATAGAAATTGAATGATATTATCCATTTCGCTAAGCATATTTTAATATTAAATGCCATAGCACTGCTCGTATGGATCGTTCAAAAAAAATTACATTATGTATGACAGATCAGGCAAGAATGTCGAATGCAACACACGATACATACACACATGCTCACTTACTCACACACACGAATATACACACACACACACACACACACACACACTTCCTCATCATCATCAGGTGCCTTGCCGACTGGCGTGGGCGATCATGCCTCTCCATAATCTGCGATCTCCTGCAGCAGATGTACACACACACTTAGACATACATATATGAGTGTTGGCGTCTAAGGCTTAGACGTTGCGAACGCTGTTTATAATTCCGAGATACCCGGTTCGATTGTATCATCTTGGACTGATTAGACAGCAGACCACTTTGCTTTGATTTCGACAATGGTATCGAGAGCTGACTGGTTAGGAAGCAATAGCAAACTAGTGGCCGTGAAATTGCCAGAAAAGAATATTAAAATCCTAAAAATGCTGGGGTTGGTTCTGCAACGTACTCAAAATGATAGGCACTTACTAAATGTGTCTGTTTAGCGTGCATGTATATAAATGTAATGACTGCCCTTTTGTGTCTCCTCCACACTGGCTATCTGTGGTGCAGAGTTAACACTGGCTCTAATATCTAGAGGTTCACAACTCAATCAACGCAGACATGATCCTCTTCATGGTCACACAACGTCTAACAACGGTTAACACCAGCGGCACATTTCACGAGTTTATTTACACGTTAGCTCAATACACAAATCACAGGTGAATCCACTTACAGCATTCGGACAATAGACGTTGACATATTCACAGCTGGCTTTGACAATCAAACAGGATACCATTCACAGCTGGCCTTCTCGATCATTCATTCCTCACCGATTCAAATCCACGTGCTCTAGTCATTCTCCATTCATCTTCACAGCTTCATTTTCCATCCTTTCTCTCTGGGGCCCAGTCACCGAATGCCCACCTGATTCTCAATCCCCCAGATCTCCTCATTCACACGTGACACACTCTTTCCTGTCGTTTCACCATATCTCCGTGAAACACATGCTCTCAGGGACTTCCCCAGTTATGCCAATCATCGCCTGACATTATCCCTATTTATAACATCATTACAATAAACAAACGGCAGATCTATAGTGATTAGAATGATGAGAATGCTACAAACAGATGAAAAGATTAATACAGATGTTTAAAAAAACACACACACACACACACACACAAAACCCACACTGGTTCACAATAGCAATTGATCGCCCACGTCAGAAGGAGGTAATCTATATTCTTTCGCTATGCTATGAGATCGGGAAACATGGAGTGCATCGTGACGGTGGACACGTTAGAGGAGAAAACACGCAGAAGGAGACGGAGAGAGAAGCCGCCGGATAGCGTGACGTTAAGGCTTGGAAGATCATCTGTGTCAGAAATGACTGCAAGTACACAAGAGAGAAAGTTGTGGATAGACATGACTACCAAAGCCACACGGCATGGACTCTACGAAGCAAACCAAAGCCACACGGCATGGACTCTACGAAGAAGACCCATAACAGCTACGGCGTCTGGGTGTGAAATGTTGCACAATCACAAATTCTAGCTCACCATATGTGAGGTGATATGACCAGCCCTCTTTCTCGGCGCTTTCCTTTCCACAAACAATTCCTAAACATTTACGAGATTTCGTCGAAGAACCGTACTCTTGAAAGAAAATAGCTTCGTCTCTACTGGATCTTAAACAATTGTCACTGATTTAACCACACAACACAATGCAATTGTGCACACACACACACACACATACATATACACAAATACACACAAACACACTTTGACAGTAGAATAGTAAATGCGTTTTTATAATTTCAATATCCTGGGATCTACATAGCTGCAGGTTAATTGACAGCAGACCGATTTGCATGGATACAGCATTCGACATTGTTCGACCGTGCAGTTAGCACTTGCGAAATGGAAAGTAGAGACAATAGGACGCTTGGTAGAAAACACATACAGCCAACGCATGCTTGCTTTTGTATGTGATGTCATGCAAATATTAGCAGTCATCTAGCTAACTGACTAGCTAACTAACCGACTAGCTACTTGAATGACTAGTTAACTACATGACTAACTAAAACACTGACTAGCTAACTAACAGACTAGCTACTTGAATGACTAGTTAACTACATGACTAACTAAAACACTGACTAGCTAACTAACAGACTAGCTACTTGAATGACTAGTTAACTACATGACTAACTAAAACAGTGACTAGCTAACTAACAAACTAGCTACTTGAATGACTAGTTAACTACATGACTAACTAAAACACTGACTAGCTAACTAACCGACTAGCTACTTGAATGACTAGTTAACTACATGACTAACTAAAACACTGACTAGCTAACTAACCGACTAGCTACTTGAATGACTAGTTAACTACATGACTAACTAAAACACTGACTAGCTAACTAACCGACTAGCTACTTGAATGACTAGTTAACTACATGACTAACTAAAACAGTGACTAGCTAACTAACCGACTAGCTACTTGAATGACTAGTTAACTACATGACTAACTAAAACACTGACTAGCTAAATAACTGACTTGCTAAAGTATTCACAAGCTAATCAACTGAATAGCTATCAAACTGACCAACGAACGAACTAGCTTATTAGTTGACTAGCTAATTAACTTACTAGCTATTTAATTGACTAGCTAATGGACTGATTAGTTAACTGACTATTAAACTGAATAGCTAAGTAACTGACTAGATAAAAAACTGACTATCTAATTAACTGACTAGCAAAAAATGGACTAGCTAATTAACTGACTAGGTAATTGACTAGCTAACCAACTGTCTGGTTCATAAACTGACTAGCTAATGAGCTGACTAGCTAATTTTTTGACTAGCTAATTATCTGACTAGCTAATTATTTCAGTATCCAACTAAATGACTAGCTAACTAGCTGTTTAGCTAACCGACTAGCCAAGTAGCTGATTAGATAAATAACTTTCTAAATAAATAAATAAATAAATATATGCCTTTAGACTGACTGACTAATTACCCAGCCACCTGGCTGACTCGCTACTTTACAATTATATATATATATCTTTCCTTTTCTATAAAAACAAATGTTGCCGGTATTCACCACAAAGTGACTATTATATAGTAGAGCTGAACATGTGATATCTAAACAAAGTTTTCATTAATGTGTAATGATGCGTACTGTCAGGAAAGTAACACACACATACACCACACACACACACACCACCACCACCACCACCACACACTCACCTATATGTGTGTGTGTGTAAATATATATACTGTGTTGTGTGGTAAGTTCATTGTTGAACAACCCATACTACCTGTGTTTGTATGCACGTACATATGTGTTTCTCTTTTCCAAATGCTCCTCTGCGTGCAGTTATTGACTCACCTGTCTGGTCCTGACCATGAAGCCATGTTTGATTTGCCCGTCGTAACCAGTACAGGATGTGTTGTGAGGCTGCATGTTGGACCAGGCGGACACCTGGCAGTCCTGGGACATCACGCAAGATCTGTGCTTTCTCAAGACGGTATTGGGAAACTTCTTCGCACAGAAACTGCGGGGTAAAGAAATGTGTTAGGCACTCGTAGCATGCTCAGAGTTATCTCCCTGTGGATTCTGAGGTCCAGTGTAGAGCTTTGGGAGAGAACTGAACATATTCCAGTGAACCAAGACGTGAAGAAAAGACGTTGGCGTCGGATAGGACCCATGCTCAGAAAACCTGAGAGTAAGATAGCTAGAATGTCTTTGCACTGGAACCCACAGGGGCATTGAAAAAAAACGAAGACCTAAAACACATGGAAAAGGGAGCTAAAGAGTAAAGTCAAAAAGATGCGGTGAACATGGGGAGAGCTGTATTTGATAGCGAAGGATAAAACGACTTGAGTTTGTTGAAGGTTTATGCTCCACAGGGGGCTAGAAAGGCAGCAGAATGCACACAAAATGAATTCTGAGGCCCTATGATGGGTTAAAATAAATAAAAGACCCACTTTCCCCTAAAAAGTACGTCGTAATATTGATTTTATTTGATTTGATTTAAGAACCGACATTACATCACTCGGGGCATTCACATAAGCCATCCGTCCCCATCTTCAGCAGCCAGCGAAGAGTTCCGATACTAATGGTGCCAGTAGCTTTCTGATTAAACGTCCGTCTTGCCTTTCCTCTGAGCCTCGAGCATCTGCCAGAACCTCTCGTCACCACAAGCTGCATCAATCTCACCAGACTTTGGTGAGCCATCTGCTCCTCTGAATTGTACACGCTCTCCCACAAGGCACCAACCACGTCTGCCCTATCGTGTAGCAGTATTCCACCAAGTTGTGCAGAGCCAGCCAGTCTGTCCGTCTGTTCATTTCCCAGCACACCGGCGGAACCCGGTGAAAAGTACGTCGTAAAAATCGACTAATTATGGTTTTTTTTTCCCCGATGCTGGAGTCCATCTGCCTAAGAGGAGTAGAATCAACAGTCTATCTACAAATTAGCCAGATGTTTCAAAAAGTATGTGCACGCAGAATTCAAGTTCTGAAACAAGAATAAAGTTCAGAAGTGAAGGAACAATAAAACCGTTCCGCTTGAATCTACAACCAATGAAGGCTAAGTGAGACTAAAGAGGCTCAGAATTCATGGAAAATAATAAGTAAAAATAAACTCCACAGGGGAGCATGTACAGCAGGAGTCTACCAATCATCAGTAGAAGTGATATCTCGTCGACAGATAACAGAATATTGTTGACAAACTTTCATGAGCTTTACCGTTAAAACTACGGAAATATTAGGCTTACGAGTTAGTAATACGGTTTCACAGCAGTCAAGACATACCCATAACCCATCCGTTCCGACCTTCAGCAGCCTGGCCACAATTCGAATTCAAGTGCTGACAGTTGAAATCTGAATGTTTGTCCATCTTTTCTTTCCTCTGACAAGATTCCCAGGTCACTTCATTCTTCACCATTCTGTCCGCACTGTAAGGATCTATTCACGCTGCCCTGTTGCTGACTTGCTCCTAGCGAGTCTTGACAACATCTAGTATGTCATTCATCAAATCTCCATCCACTCATGCAGCCTCTGCCATTCCTTCTGTCTGTTCATTTCCCAGCACACTTGCCTTGCATCAGAACAAATATTCAAGAGATGCTATTTGATTTGTTTTGATTTGATTTGATTCAAGAACCGATATCACAGCACTCGGGGCATTCCCATAAGCGCTCCGTCCCCATCTTCAGCAGCCAGGGAAGAGTTCCGACACTAATGGTGCCAGTAACTTTCTTATTAAACGTCCGTCTTGACTTTCCTCTGAGCCTTGAGCTTCTGCCACAACCTCTCGTCACCCCCAACAGCATCAATCTCACCAGACTGTGGTGATCCACCTGCTCCTCTGCATTGTACACGCTCTCCTACAAGGCACTAACCACGTCTGCCCTATCATGTAGCAGTATTCCACCAAGTTGTGCAGAGCCAGCCAGTCTGTCCGCCTGTTCATTTTCCAACACACCGGCGGACCCGGTGAAAAAATACAGACAATCCTCCTCACTCGTGTCCTCCGCAGCGTATCATGCCACTCTGCTCGAAGCATACCTGTTCTAATCTTCCTCAGCATGCTTTCTGAGAGATGCTAACTTTTAAAGACCTCTGAAGCGATGTTTGCCACAATCACGAAGCATGCCTTTCTTCACTTTCACGGCATGTTTTCAAGTCTGTTACTACCACACATGGTGTGTAATTGGTAATACATAAAATTTAAAAAAGCGCTTTTATTTTGAATGCATAAACTGAAGTTCAAAGAGGACAATAATGTATTCCATAGATAACATCTTGTTACCACGAATTTGAAAGTATGGAAATATTACCAGTTCGTGTTAAAAAAAAACGTATGCTTACAGGCGAATAATAATTACACATCCCTTATGGGACCAACATTTTATTCCTGTTAAACTAATGTTCTTTTTAAGCGAATTCGTCTTAACGAGGTTTAGGTTTAGGTTTAAAGAACGGACCGACATCATGGCACAAGAGCAAAAAGGGATAAGTGCTCCGTTCTAATTTTAACTCAAGCGTGAGCGAAGAATTCTCAGCGCAGTGCACAAACTCCGTAGCACCGGCGAGGATCCTGAAATACTTAACAGGATTTTGCTGTATGTGAATAGAAACAAGAGATTCGTCCACAAGTTTGTGTCACAACGTATGTGTGCTCTCCCCGTGTGCCAGAAGATGTTGGGTCGTCATCTCATGTGGGTAATAAACTGTCTTCGTTAGCTCAACTGTTTTCGAGACATCTTTATAACCATTTTTATCCTCTCCATGGTGGCCCTGTCACTCTTCTCTATAACTAGACCGCCAATAAACAATACACTTTCACAGCTTCACGAAGAAGACCTGCTCGAGGTGAAGAACTGATTGCTCTGAATGCGAACACCTGTTCCAACAATAAGTGTGAACTTACAGCTTTCAGGGAGACAGACTTGACATTGAAGGGGTAACTGTTCACACCTGGAACACCTGTCGGGTGTTGCGGCAGAAAACAGGCAAACAAAAAATATCCGTGGGTTATCCCCAGAAATCTATTTTTAGAAGTGATATACTTGTTTAGAACGAAAAAACTTTCCTTGTGGGTTGCAGGACTCCATTTTTTTTTTTTTTTTGGTAATGGGTGGGGAGAGGGGTGGGAAAAGAGAATAGATCCACTGCTCCGTGATAAGAATGACGTAAATGGCAACTAATTAGGGATTAGATGAAATTGTATGTTTTGGGCCGAAAAGTACATTTGGGTTCCGGGGGCCAAATTGTAGGGAAAACAAGAAAAAAGCTACTGCCTCTCCGTCAGGTGTATCGTAAGAGTCGAAAAACTGGGAGTTTCGTTCGTAGTCGGAGTGCATTTGCCTGAGGGGCAAGGAACCAACAGTCTGCATACAAAGTCAGATCTGTAAAACGTATGTACATGCAACACACAGTTTCTGGAACAAGTCTAAAGTCCAGAGGTGGATGAACAACTAGAAATATCCTTCAGAGTTTACAGCCGATAAACGCGAAGAAGGAGAAGTATCTTGAATCTTTAATAATTTTTGCGTACGCATTCACTTTACAGATCCTGCTAATTTGTGTGCAATCTGCAGTTGCCTAGCAATTCACACAAAGGCATTAGGACTTTGAATGAGCACCCAAACATGTATCTCGACAGGTATACGAGCTAACTGCTACTAATTAGTGAGCCGCTGTAGTGTAGTGGCTAGGCGCCCGCTTACGCTTGCATGTTGATCCCACCCCAATACGATTATAGAGGGAAAAAAAGACATAGTTCGGTCCTTATCACAATTACACATTTATGAATGACGGAGGCAGGGGAGGACACTGTGAATGGGTGGTCAGATTTCGCCTTGAACATAATCTAGTCATTTCCTTGTGAGATGCAATTTTCCTTATTTGAAGCCCTGCTCTGGTTCTTTCCATGGGCTGTAATATAGCCCGACCATTAATATGGTCTAATGGCTGAACGCGGTTTCTGGGACAACTGCACGGGTGGTCATTGTCCATATAGTGTCACTTTGTGTCATCGGGTGTGATGTCCTAGTGGGGTAAAAAAAGGAAGGAAGGAAGGACGTCTAAGCGGGAGGGGTGTGAGTTTTTCTAACGTGTAAATGCTGGAATGCGGACAGGTACACAGTGGCTTTTCTTAGCGACTTAGTATATAGTATTAACATTTGTTGGTGTGTACATGACAGTCGTCTAGGATTTGCTGAGGAAATGAGTCTAATGCAAAGGGTAGAGTTCCATCTCTGCAGCGAAACAAAGACTTTTTCAGTATCTCCTCAAACCTAGATTTAGATTCTCCCAAATGGGGTTTGGGTTAGGCCTAGATTGCAGATTGTATACGGTCTTTAAATTCGCTTACTAGTTGTAGTGTAGAGGTCGCGTCACGAGAGATTGAGTTCCTAAAGTCCCGAGGTCATAAATGTGTTTCACTAAATGACACCGATCGAGCACAGCCACGGCGACACCCCTGTGACATTTAGAGAAGTCGACTTGGCTGATCAAGTGGGAATGAAAAGTTGCCTTGTGTGTAAATGGGCGGGACAGCGCCCGTAATTGTGATAAGAACCAAACATTCTTACCTTAAACTGGACATCACACCTCGAGAATTAATGCAGGAGATGTCTCGGATTTGATATCCAATCAAATGATGCGCTTTGATATCTTTCAGATACGATGCAACTATTGGAGAACACGGCAGCCAATCGGAAAGTTTATATGTGTAGGAATGTGTGCAGTTATCACAGACAACCATTTCAGACAGTTCCGGGCAATGACTGCCACGATGACGGGGCGGGACTATCACTTGTCGTGTCCTTGTTTGATTGGCTGACTGACACGAACTGTCACAACCTGACCATTGAGAAAATGTGCTGACCACACAATCCTGTCTGCAGAGAAGCTCACAGGACTGACTAGTGGCCGGCATGGGTTCTTCCACCTCACACCTGTACGCATTCACCCGGTCCTGTCTGTCCTTTCTCTCACAAGTCACGTTTCTGTACTGGATGCCGCTGTTTCTGCCGCAACTCTCAGCACCTGTAACGACATGTATCACAGGGTTAGAGTATCTCAAATGTCAGCACCACCGCCACCACTATCATCAACTTCATCTTCGTCATGGTTTTCGCTGTCGTTGTCGTCTTTGTCTTCATTGTTGTCGTCGCCTCTGATCTTTATGATCGCTATATTCAAGAGGGAAAATAGAACATGTTGTGACCACTGGAAAGATATGTTGAAAGAGGGATAGAGGAAGACATCCAGAGAAGATTCTTGACAGTCTTGTTGCATGGCATAAATGTGTGTCGGCACACGAGCTGATACATGCTGCAGGAGATCGCAGATTGTGGAGAGGCATGATCGCCCACGCCAGTCGGCAAGGCAACTGCTGATAATGATGATGATTCAAATGCTGATTAAAATTGTTTGAAGCAGCACCGCATCCTCCCCCCATCCCTTACCCAGCAGAGTAATTTTAGCATCAAGCAGCCATTGTTTCTTTCTATCTTTCTAGGAGGCACGAGCTAAGAAACACCACTACCACAGATTGGCGGCCTCCGTGGCTAAGGCGTTGCGAGCCCGACTCGTAATCTAACGTACCGAGATCGAAACCTACTGCGGGCTGCGAGGATTTTTATCGTGGTATGGGACGTCGCAGGTCGACCCAGCCTCAAGTGGGTACCAGGATCGCTGTCCTGGGGAAGTAAAGACGACCGGCGTAATGCTGACCACATTACCCACCGAGTGCCGATTGGTCTGTAAAAATATGGGTGCTCTTCCCATATACCCGATGTGCCTAAAGGCGTGAAAAGGGAACTTTACTTTACTTACTACCGCAGATTGTGTGATAAAATGTAAGGTAATATCTTCTGTGTTTCAGAAACTGAGCGATTACAGTTGATGTAAACGTGATTTTTAGCACTTTCATAGCATGTACAATAAACCCTTAAATGAACCACCATTTGATTTGTTTCGGAGCTGTGTTAACACTACTATAGCTAAGGTCTATTTTTAAAAACACCGGTTTATATCAGGGGTATTCTAAACTAGGTCTATACAACTATGTTCACTCAGGGGCCTCAATGTTGACAATTTGGATCTTTTTGAAACATAGGAATATATCAGCCATGTTCTAAACCAGGGCTAGTCAACCAGCTTTACTCAGTGGGCAGAAAGTTGACAACTGAAATATATATATATATATATATATATATATATATATATATATATATATATATATATATATATATATATAAAGATGCCTTTTCACGCGTTCGGGTGTATCGGGTATATGGGAAGAGCGCCTAGAGTTTTACAGACCATCGGCACTAGGTGTTTAATGTGATCAGTATTATGCTGGCCGTGTTTACTTTCCCGGGGTCATCCATCCTGGTACCCATTTTAGCCTGGGTCGACCAGCGACGCCCCATACCATGAAAACAATCCACGCAGCCACCAATAGGTTTAGATCGCGGTACGTGGAAATTACGAGTCGAACTCGCAACGCGTAAGCCATGAACGCCACAATGGTGGCAATTGGGATAGTTTTTCAAAACACGGGTATATATTAGCGATATTGTAAACCTGGCTGCTAGTCGCCTAGGTTCACTCAGTGGGCAGAGTGTTGCCAGTGGGGATCGTCACGGGCCATAGACTTGAGTCCCAGCATAGACAGATTTGAGGCATCGTTAGCGCAGTCGATAGGAGACTCGCCTTCAAATCCAGCTGCGACTCGCTGCATCCCACTGCCGGTGTTTTAAACCGGACGGTTCCCGGGGCTTTCCCAGCCTCTAGGTAATGGGTACCAGAGTTACCACTCTGGGGTAAATGGAGGAACGTCGCTGTAGCTACGGAGTTGTGTGCGGACGGCGACACAGGCGGAAAGTTTCTTATCAGCTGTCCATACCATTGTCAGTATTAAACCAGTTCATGAAAATAAGAACGATTGTCTATACTCAGAAAACTAATGCAAAAATATCATTAACATATACCTGGAACCAAGTTACAGTAACTCCATTGATCCACAACCCACTCCACGTCACTGGCCGTCTGGGTGAAAGGATAACCTTGTCGCTGACCACTTCTGTTGCTTTCTGGGTCACCAGTACCCTTTGACTCTCTAGACCTGGACCGCTCCAGGCGGTCATATGGAGATAATTCTGAAGTCAGACTGTCTACAGATGTCTCCGGGGATGTCTCGGAAGCTTCCCTTAAGTTGACATTCCCCAGGCAAGGTTTCTCACATGTCTGTTCTACAGATGGTTTTAGATCTGAGGACAGCAAAATACGAAACTCGCAAACGGAAAACATCGTTTGAAATTATCAGAATGTTTTGGTCATGTGTAGAAATAAACCATGTGTAACTTCCATCATTTAAGTTAAAATTTATTAGGAATTATCATACAAGTCCTCCCCTTGCGGGACGAAATTTGTCGTTATTTTGAAGCACCACCATGTCTGTTGACGGGGGCCCCTTTATTACCCAACTGTTAAGCGGGGTTTCCGGGATCTTTCCAAGGGGTGATCCTTATCCGCATGGTGGCATTTTGTGTCACTGAGTGTTTGTTTCTCTGTGTGTTGTCCTGGTGGGGTAAGATTAACTTACTACTACCTAATACGATATGGGTGGTTTTACTTACTATCTTTAGCTACTTAGGATTGTAGGTTGCACCAACATGTTTTAGCCATTATGCTGTTTTTTGTTGTTGAAGGAATTAACGATTAACTAGAACACTATAAGTAAATTAAACACATAGTTATGTATTTGATAAACTCATGTTTTCTAAAGTAATTAAAGATTATCTACAACACTACACGGAAAGTAAACAAATAGTTATGTATCTGATAAACTCATGTTTGCGGAAGTTATCACTGATTATCTAGAACACTACACGGAAAGTAAACTAATAGTTATGTATCTGATAAACTCATGTTTGCTGAAGTAATCACTGATTATCTATAACACTACGGAAAGTAAACAAATAATTATGAATCTGATAAACTCATGTTTGCTGAAGTAATCACTGATTATCTAGAACACTACGGAAAGTAAACAAATAGTCATGTATCTGTTAGGCCCTAATACAAAGCAATACATTATACGCAGATACAGGAAACATACTATCCCTTCTCATGATTCATATCAAAGAATACATGCATAAAACTATTTCTGGTAAAGGGAAAGTTCAAAGGTAGAAAAGGCGGAGGAGACAGAAAGAAACAGTACTAAATGGACCAATACAGCGGACAAAATATGTGCCCAGGAGAGACATAAGATAGGCGAGTAGAGGGTGAGAGAAACTGTCGAATTTCGACTGAGAGTCATTTATTTATAAGACAGGCATTCGAAATGTAATGAAGAGACTCATGCAAATAGCCAGATAATAGACAGAGATGTAGACGAACAGACTAAACAAAAAACAAATAAATAAAACTAGGGGACAAATATGGAGAGAACGCACGAACGAGCTTTATTTCCAAAGGGTTATACGTGGGACATGCCAGCCTGACTTACATTGGGCCCTTTCAAACATTCACCTTTCACAAGTCAAGTGTGTTATATAATTCAGACATGTTTTGTTTGTATAACAAAATTATTAGTATGACTGTAAGGTAAAAAAAAATTACCATAATGACAGACACGTTGATGGTTAGAAAAATACCAGCCAGTGTATAATTTAAATAACTAATAATGGGGCCGCGTTAGCGCAGTCGATAGGAGACTCGCTTTCAAATCCGGCTGCCACTCGCTGACAGCACACGGCCGGTGCTAGAAACTGGACGGTTCCCGGGGTTCACCCAGCTTCTAGGTAATGGGTACCAGAGTTAACACTCTGGGGTAAATGGAGATATGTCGCTGTAGCTACGGAGTTGCGTGTGGACGGCGACACAGGCAGACAGTTCCTTATCAGCTGTCCTCACTGGTGGCAGAGCACTTATGGTTTATAACCGTGTGCAATGACGCTGGTTCACATCTCTCGACTTTACCTTAACTAATACGTGCAGACAAAGCAGTAACAGATCAGATAGTATGACACTTTATTTGTTGTTTCTTATTAGAGAAAAACAAAATAGCACCAATAAAACATTTACAATGTTGGGGTGAAAAACCAGAACGTTAACATTTGCCACAAATGTTGTTTCTAACATGTATCCAGGGACAGATTACAGAAGACAACTAAAGTGTGAAAAACAGACAGGCAGACAGACAAAAACGCAGGTAGAGAGACCGACAGACAGTCAGGCAGGTAGGCACACAAAAGGAAGGACGGACCGACGGATGGATGGAAGGATTGATAGATGGATGAGTAGGTGAACGGACGGACTGAAGGACTGAGGGAAAGGAACGAACAGACAGACAGATAGATAGATAGATAGATAGATAGATAGATAGATAGATAGATAGATAGACAGACAGACAGATAGACAGACAGACAGACAGACGACAACAGACAGACCAACAGCAGACAGACAGACACGACAGACAGACAGACAGACACGAAGACAGACAGAGGATAGACAGACAGACAGACAGACAGACAGACAGAAGACAGACAGACAGACAGAAAAATAGACAGACAGACAGACAGAACAGACAGACAGACAGACAGACAGACAGACAGACAGGACAGACAGACCAGACAGACAGACAGACAGACAGACAGACAGACGACAGACAGACAGACAGACAGACAGACAGACAGACCGACAAGGAGAAGACAGACAGACCAGAGAGAGAGAGTTAGGAAAGTCGCCGTGGCAGAGCGGCTAGACGCTTCCTGCGGATCAGAAGGTAGTGGGTTCGCTCCCTGGCAGAACCGGACTTTTATCGAAAATGACCTTGGCTTTCAGGTCAACCCAGCCTTTAGTGGATACTGAGTGCAGTTCGGAGAAGTAAAGGCGGCCGGTGTGATGCTGACCACATCACCCATCTTGTACCGATTGGTCTTTAAAATAAAGGTCTAGCCCTATACACCTAAAGGCGTGGAAAAGGGTCCTTTACTTTACTTTACCAGTAATGTCATGCGAAGTAACCGCTGTCGTGTGATAATGACCATATGTCCCTCAAGTGCCAATTGGTTAATATATATATATATATATATATATATATATATATATATATATATATATATATATATATGAGTGTAGCATCATATGCCTCACGCGCCACTGGCACATGAAGGATCCTTTATTTAAATACTGATGATAACGAAGCCACAGACACCACAGCGTTGATTGTCCGGGCGTCCTGAGCCTCCAAACGCCCCGATACTTTCTAGTTTTTGTGTAGCCTGTCTATGTATCATTGGCAGTTGGGCGATTAGTGACACAACCTTCGCCGTGTACTAGTGTTCAGGTCCAAGCCATTAGTTTTAGTGCAATTAACATTTCTTAGCCAACATAACTGGCATAAAGAAACCAGACCACACTTATAACCAATACTGCTCGCAGTAGGTTGAACATGTTTGGTTGTTTGATTTGTTTTCACAAATAGGTGGATTAACAGAAGCGGCGTACATGCACTTTATAGATGAATAATGAGAATACACTGAATAGAAAAGCAAATACAGAATGAGGGATATATCTTGAAAGGAACTTATTAGCACACACCATAAGGAGACAGTCTACATCCGTTGATCATGTCATAAGAAAGAGAAAATCGAATTACATCGTGACAATGGAAATGATGGAGGAGAAAAGATGCAGAAGAAGATCGAGAGAGAGGATGCTTTACTGGGTGAGAACATGGTATGGAAGATCGTCTGTGTCAGAATTGATAAAAAGTACACGATGCAGAAAGTTGTGCATAGACATGGCTACCAGCGCCCCACGCCATGGACTTTAGGAAACAAAAGAAGAAGAATGCGCCCCCATACAATTTTTGATTCTGTAAAGCGCCCCAAAAACGTTTAAATTACTTGTGCGCCCATGATCAATACTTCGGAGACACAATAAACACGGATGCCAGAGGGGACAAGAAAACAGGAACTGTTGGTGGACAACATTTGCCAGACTTCACACAAACATCTCTCAACATTGTAAACTAAGTTAGGCACGCTCACACAACTTTAGACATGTTTGTTTTCCAAGCAATAAATCCAAAACATAAAAGACATTTCCAGTGAATAATTGAACTGTGATTAATTAAAGGCTAGTCTAGAGGGTAATGAACAACCAGAACTTTCCACCGGAGTCTACAGCCTGTGAAAGTGAAGAAGAAGAAGAAGAATAAGGGGCTTGGTGAAATCGTCGTGAAATGCCGTATTTTGTAGATATCGCAGGCTAGCTGTAAACAAAAACTCAGCGTGCTAAACACTCATTAAAGGGCTGAAGTCATCTGTGTGAAAAAGGAACAACTATTTGTATCAGTATGCACGTCGCACACTTTAGACATCTATACTGGATGTCTATTATTTAATTTACTTTTTATGGTAAAGTTATGTTTAGTTTATAGTCATTTATATAGCACGTGGTGCTATTTCAGTGATTTTATACGTCTCCTGTCCATACGTCCTAGTGGTTGGTTCTTGTATGTGATAAACCTGTGCTAAGGATGATACCCGTTTATGGGTGTCTCGAAAGCCATGCGTCCAAGAAAAAGGTTACTTCAAATGTAAACTTTAAACACCGGATAGAAATGATAATACCCATAGCGTTGTCTTCTAAAACACGTCAACATTGTTGTTACGGACATCAGTAGTGTTAGGCACATGACATCAGGGTGTAGACCAGTGTTTTCCAAAGTGGGCACTACCGCCCTCAGCAGGCACAGGGTCGGTCCAGGGGGAGTTAGCGTTGTGGGTAAAAATGGGGGAAAAAGGGGGGGGGGGTCAGATAATATTAAATAAAACTTCAACAGCAGTAGAGAGAGACAGAGAGATAGAGGGGGAGAGAGAGAGAGAGAGAGAGAGAAAGAGAGAGAGAGAGAGAGAGAAAGAAGGAGAGAGAGAGAGAGGAACCATTTTGATAAACTGTTTGTAAAAATAAAGTATGTAAAGGACCCTTTTCCACTCCTTTATGCTTATTGGGCATATAGGGCTGGACCTATATTTTATATACCAACGGCACAAGATAGGTGATATGGTCAGCACCACGCTGATCACCTTTACTTCAAAGCACTGCACCTAGTACCTACTCAAGGCTAGTCGACCTGGGAGCCAAGGTCAATATTTTAAAAAGTCTGGCTCCGCCATGGAGCGAACAAACGACCTTTCGATCAGCGGGCAAGCGTCTAGCCGCTACGCCACGGCGATTCCCTTATAAACTGTTTGTACTGTGCTGAAAACAGAGTAGCATAAAAATTCATGATGGCTTCGTTTTTCCACAATAAGGTTATAACAGATCATATTCATCTTTCTCGTTACACTGTATGTTATTCTTTAGTTTTGACTGTGTATCATTTTTTTTATAATTACAGAATGTACATTTCAAGGCAAGGGATTGGCGCAAGAACTTGGTACAAGGTCAACAAAAAGAGGACAGATGTAGAGCGAAGAGATAAATATTTTGATGGCTTAGCCTCATGCATGGGACGGGAGAAGAGCACCATTTTCATTCTGTTGACCGTTTAGGATGACAAGTGATGCCCGCTTAAGCTTTTCATCGTGGCACCTGATGATATTTCCAGGAGAGGGGGTGTCGGTAAATGGGGGGGGGGGGGGGGAGTGGGAGGTGCTGGGAGATTTTTTCACCTAAAAGGGTGTGGGGCATGAGGATCTTTCAATATCCTCAAGGGGGCGTGACCGGAAAAAGTTGGAAACCACTGCTGTAAAACGACACTGGTCCACTAGCTAATTCTTTCAAAGTTTAGATTTTCTAGTGTGTCCTTTTGTGTGTGTCTCTTTCTTTTGCATTTGTGAGTGCCAATCAATAGATAAAAAAATTCTAAATCAAACAATAATGATAAAGGCAGCCACTGTAGCATGGTCGCTAGACGATGGCAGACAGGCGTGGATGTCTTGGGTTCAACTTCGCATCGAACAGATGTTTCTTCTAAAAGTAGCTTCATCTGCCAGCTCGACCCAGGCTAAACTGGGTGCAAGGTAATGTCATCCGAAGTAAATGGAGATAGGCATAATTTTGACCCCCTCCCCCTACCCCCCCCCCCCCCAAATCACAAACTGAGTGCCAGTTGGTCTTTAAGCATAAGAGTTTGAAGTCTGAAGTTTGAACAACGGTTCAACATCATAGCACACGGGTAGTAACTCATAAGTGCTCAGTTCTTCCTCTAACTTAAGTCTGAGTCCAAAGAAGCTCAGCACAGCGCACAGGCTCTGTAGCACCGGCGAGGATTCTGAAATCTTTGGGTAGATTTTAAACTCCAAATTTTGCCCGGGCAGGACAGTTAGGCTACTCTTTTCGATTTCAGCCAAGGGATTTTTTACGTCCGTCCGATCTCGCTACCAAAAAACCAGGGGGAATAACTAGAAGTCCATTTTTACGTGAACAAATCCTAGCCCTTACTGGGGATTGAACACGGAGCCGCTAGCACTCGAGGCTGACACCATATCTCGAGACCACGCAGCCTCTTTGGGCTAAAATGGGTGCAAGGTAATGCCATTCGGCTGGCATAATGTTGTCATACCATCAGCCACCGAGTGGTCTACAAAAAAAAATTGTTTAACATAATATTCTAGACTCAGCACTGGCGTAACACACGTTTTTATTTCACTTTACCTGTTTACTCAGCAGAGAGCCGCCGTGGCGTAGCGGCCAGACGCCAGCTTGCGGATTCAAGTGCTAACAGAGCCTGACTTTTGAGTTTCTTTAAAAAATGACACTGGTTTCCATGTCGTCAAAGCTTTAAACTGGTACTAGGTAGAGTGATGGGAAAGTAAAGGCGACCGATATGATGTTGATCACACACCCGCCAAGTGCCGATTGGTCTATAAAATATAGGTCTAGCCCTACATGCCCAATATGCATAAAGGCGGGGAAGAGGATCTTTTACTTTTTACGTTATATCTCATCGTATACTTGAGTGAAAGGGTTTACTAAACTTTGAGCCATAGAAACGCACCAAAACCAACCTAAATTTTCAGAAGAAAAAGAGCAAAATGGACATAAGCTCTAGGGATTATGTCGAGGCAAATAGAGTATTAGTATCTGGCAGCTGTTCGTTGTAGCTTCCGAGTCTTTCTGGCTTTGTTACCCCACTCAGTAATGGAGATTTTACAGCAGAGAAGTCGTATATTAAAGGGGCTGAACTGTACAGCGGATCAATATTGTTTCTTATGTGTCTATATCTAAATGGTTGACGTAAGCGGTGAGTTGGGGGGGGGGGGGGGGGAAACTAATAAAAAGAGGTTCTGACTAGCATAAAATGTGAGTGGAAAGCTCAACGGAGGCAATGGATCAGATACATACAAACACCACCGAACCTAAGGACCACAGTTTTTATCAACGAAGCATTAAATACAAAACAAACTGGAAAATTCAACAGACAAGACAACAGAGCTTTTGTAAAACCAAGGTCAACATGAAACGAAGAAATGCGGAATTCTTCATTACCATCATCAGGTGCCTTGCCGACTGGCATGGGCGACCATGTCTCTCCACAATCTGCGATCTCCTGCAGCATGTATCAGTTGGTGTGCTGACGCACATCCATGCCATGCAACAAGACTGTCAACAATTCTCACAGCTGGTAATGCATTTCTTGAGCCCGCAAACCCACAACATGAATAGAAACGCTTTACAGAAATTACATAGATGTTTTATGTTTTTATGAATGTTTTCCCTGTAGATTATTCAGATTCTATGCATCTAGTGGAGTTTAATGGAAGATGATGATAATGAAAAAAAAAATGATCATGATCAGGATAATGATAAATATACAGATGGGTCCAATGATGAGCAGAAAATAATAATATGGCACTTGACAAAAGTCAAGTGAAGTAAAGGTTTCCCCACAAAAGTCAAGTGAAGTAAAGGTTTTCCCACAAAAGTCAAGTTAAGTAAGAGTTTCCCCACAAAAGTCAAGTGAAGTAAAGGTTTCCCCACAAAAGTCAAGTGAAGTAAAGGTTTCCCCACAAAAGTCAAGTTAAGTAAAGGTTTCCCCACAAAAGTCAAGTGAAGTAAAGGACCCTTTGACAAGTCTTCAGGCGTATTGGGCACATAGGGATAGACCTATATATTATAGATCAAGAGACGCTTGGTGGGTGATGTGGTCAGCATCACACTGTCCGCTTTTACTTCCCAGGACTTTACCTGGTACCCTCACAAGGCTGGGTCGACATGGTAGCTAAAGTCGTTTTAAAAAAAAAATCTTCTTCTTGTTTTGTTCGCATGAAATAAATTATCTATATCCGCAATACTGTCTCTAGTATGAATTTCACTGTCTTTTGTAATTTACTAAGCGGCCCGTAAAGTTTGACTTCCACAAGTGTCTCTTTTGGTCAGAAGTTGTGCCCGGAAGCGTTGAATCTGGGACAGTCTTCGGAGGATGTGATCTGTTGTCTTAGGTGCCATTCCACAGGTACACATGGCTGATTGGCCAATCTTAAACTTGTTGTACATGTGGCAGCGAAGTCGATTGTGCCCTGTTCTAAGGCGAAGGATAATGACTTGTTCTTGTCTGTCCATAATATGATCATGTGAACCCTGTCAGGACAAAACCCACGAGCTACAGATCCACAGGCGAGCGTCTAGCTGCTACCCCACAGTGGCTCTCTCCTCTTCTCCACAATCAAACAATTACATTTATTTGATATCTGCCGCACTTTGATTTAGTTATTATGCAACTAGGGTCACAGTACGATTGGATAAAGTGGACAACTGTTTCATATACAAGTTTGACACACAAATTTACAAGAATAGGACCAGGTTAGTAATCAGCTGAAGCATGTTACGAGAAGGGGAAAACTGGACTACATCATGACAACGGCAAAGTTGGAGGGAAAAAGAGACAGAAGGAGAGACAGAAGGAGAGACAGAAGGAGAGACAGAAGGAGAGACAGAAGGAGAGACAGAAGGAGAGACAGAATGAGAGACAGAAGGAGAGACTGAAAGAGAAGATGCTGGATAGTTTGACATCAGGCTATGGAAAATCATCTGAGTAAGAGCTTATTGAAAGTACACGAGACAGCGCATAGACATGTCTACCAACGCCACATCGCAGAATCATCTTTACTAATACAGTCAGAGAGTACCACTACTACCAACATTACTACAACTGCCAGTAAAAAAACACAGCCATCACAATATCCAGCCACTACCATCACCAACACCACCACCACCAACATGGCCGCCGCCGAGAGCAACAACGATAGGCAACATCTTTATCATCAATCAGCCGGTCCTTTATAGAACGCCGCTCCCGAAACGGCACCCTAAAGATCTCTCTTTCTCTTGTAAATTCTTCAACCCTATGTGCTTTCATAACCGTAATGGTAAAGTCGGGAGATGTGAGCCAGCGTTTTTGCACACGGTTAAAAACCAGAATAGCTCTGCCACCAGTACGGACAGCTGATAAGAAACTGTCCGCCTGTGTCGCCGTCTGCACGCAACTCCGTAGCTACTGCGACCTTCCTCCATTTACCCCAGAGTGTTAACTCTGTTACCCATTACCTAGAGGCTGCGTGCACCCGGGAACCACCCGGTTTCGAACACCGACCGTAGGCTGCAGCGAGTCGCAGCTGGATTTGAAAGTGAGTCTCCAATCGACTGCGCTAACGCTGCCTCTTTCATAACCTATGTATCTTTCATGCTTTTCATCTTATTCTTCTTCTTCTTTTCCCCACTCCTGGAACGCCGCGCGTGAAAACAGGAAGATATCTCTGGAACGAGCCAATCTTTTTTCTTCGTATAAAGTACCTTTCATGTCTTTGATATTTCTTCGGTCCATATTCTGCGCGGTCGACCTCTGGCCCTGTTACCGTTGTATTTGCGTAACATTGCTCTCTATGTTGCCCTGACTGATGCCAATCTTGTTATAAGGCCAAACCAATATAATGTGTGTCCACTTTCTTAAAGTTTGAATGTGTCTCGTGTTCCGGAAACGGTACTCCCCATCACCAAAATCTACAGGCCACCATAATATTTAAAATGGCCAAAATACATAGTTTTCGGAACAGGATGTCGTTTATGGGCCAGTTTTCCTCCATCCAACAAAAGCTTATACTACACGAACACAACTCCTAACCTACAACTAGATAAAAGTTAGTTGCTGCTACTTTGTAATACCGCCGGTATATATTACCATATCATATCCTCGACACGGTATTTAACGTCAACAATAACCTCTGGATATTGACGTATCAAGCGCTAATGAAAAGCCAATATGAAAGACCTTCTACGTCATAAAGATCAAGGCAACAGATGCAAGACACCCAGCCGATATGTGTGTGTATATACTGGGTTGCCGAAACATGAGGGAGACTTCAGTGGCCCAAATATCTCTCTGGCCTCCCTAACTCATCTTTGTAGCTTTAGTTGTACTTTACATTCATAGGATGGATGTTGATATGTATGCGATATTCACGATAAACAAAATGCAACCGCTGTATGAAATATTATATATATATATATATATATATATATATATATATATATATATATATATATATATATATATATATATATGTATATATATAAACGAACAGACAATGTATTGATCGGCACTCATCAAAAGAAATAGAAATACAGGACACACTAGACCATAAGAAATTGGGATGCTATAATTACCGTCCTGGGAATCGTACCTGTCACCTTCAAATGGCGTGTGCGCCTGGTTCCGGAAATATCTTTCAAGTTCTAGTTCATAAATATTTTATTGCAAACATAATAATATATTTATTAACCATTCAATAATATTTAACATTCGGTATTAGACATTGAACAAGCATTTGAAGCCCCCCTCCCTCCCTCCGCCCACACCCACCCCGCCCCTGTCAGCAAAACAATATCCAGAGGACATTGAGGCCTCTTACATCCATGTTTTCTTTGTGTGGCGCCCCCTAGTGTATACGTATATATCCGTTGCGTAGTTAGAAAAGCCACTATTACTTTGTTGTGGTTGATTAAACCGCAGATCCGCTTGGTATTTCAAAGACGCTGGATGAGAGATCAATCGTTTCGTCACACTTGAGTGGCAGCTAGGTTTTCATGTCGCGCATGGTCAAATAGATTTTAGTAAATGATTAGGCAGTTTTTTTTTTTTTTTTTTTTTTTTTTTTGGGTTGTTTCTGTATTTATCTTCAGATTTTCTGCTCTTTTTATTTTGTATTTTTCCCCGTGTAATAATTCACTTGCCATTTACAATTTTTTCCCGTGATTATATTTCTACTTGCATTTTTGTCCTCTTTAATTTATTCTGCATTTACTTTTATTCACTTATAGTCTTTTTTTTTTTTTTTTTTTTTTTTTTTTTTTTTCTAATAGCGAATTTTCTTCAGTCGTTGTTGTTTAATTTTTTTTCTCCATTTCGCCCCACTCTTGTTTCTCGATATTTTGTAGTGTTTCTTTCTGGCTGCTTGGACGTTGAATCCAGTTATTTTTTTTTAAAATTCTTTCTATTTCATTTCTTTCTGTTTGCTTTCCTTATATTCGTGAGTCCTTAATTTCAGTTTAAATCTTCAATAATATATATTTCTTTTAAATAGTTCACGATTTTTCTCAACACTAACAAGAGTTCACATACGTCCAAATCGTTATGTGATAATACAAGTATATTCTTTTTCTACTAATGTTTCAGAACGTTGACTCTGAGTCAGTTAACGTAACAGGTTATGCAATATGCAACTGTTTACAATGATCTATGAAAGATATACGGGAACACTGAATCAACAAATATTTATTGAGTATCAACCAAACAAGGCAAAAGTCATTGCTGGAAACTAAACGTTTTCAGGAGGGAACATATGATCTATGTGTGTACATCATATGTTTCTGATCATAGTAAAGTAGCTGTTATCAACTTTTGGGTCGTGACCCCTTTGGGGGTCGAACGACCACCTCACAGGGGTCACCTAAGACCATGGGAAAACTCATATTCACTCCCCCGTGTAGTTCCGGGGTCCTACTATGGGGAAAATCAAGAATAGACCCACTGACTACCCAAAAGCATGTCGTAAGAGTTGACTAATTGGGAGCTTCCTTCGAAGTCGGAGTGCATCTGCCTGAGAGGCAAGGAACCAACAGTCTGCATACAGATCAGTCAAACGGATGCACACGCAACACTCAGGTTCTGGAACAGGACAGCAGTTAAGAAGTGGGCGAACAACCAG
Organism: Candidula unifasciata; assembly: GCA_905116865.2. Classification (NCBI taxonomy): domain Eukaryota; kingdom Metazoa; phylum Mollusca; class Gastropoda; order Stylommatophora; family Geomitridae; genus Candidula; species Candidula unifasciata. The sequence goes on from CAJHNH020000101.1 coordinate 123,444, forward strand.
AACTTTCCGCCAGAGTACAGTGCCGATGAACGCGAAGAAGAAGAACATATATTCACTGAAGTTTTAAAGTAGCAGAGGACATAATGTTATGGCTGAGTGACACCACAACAAGAAGAACTGAATTAAAGGGTCGCTGCATCAGGAAGTTTGAGAACCACTGTACTGAAGTGTTCCGAAAACATATGTCCCCCCCTCCCCCCTTTTCCGAGCATACTGTGTCTTTGGTGCTTGTTGATGCATAATAGTTATAGCTTATATAGATACATCATCATCACCAGTTCTCGTTAAGCCTAGTGGCACATGAGGCTTCAGAGAGGACTTTCCATGCTTTCCTGTCCTGTGCAATCTTCAGTGCAGTTTTCCATGTCAAAGATGCCGCACTCAGGTCACTTTCCATCGTTCGTCTCCATGTTGTTTTTGGGCGCCCCTGTTTTCTCTTACCCTCTGGTATCTATGTGAGAGCTGTTTTGGCAGGTATATCAGGATTCATTCTCATAACGTGGCCAAGCCATTTCCATCTTCTCTTGGTTATCATACTGTCTAAAGTTTCTTGGTTTGTGACTTGAAGTAGTTTAGTGTTTGAGATTGTATCTGGCTTACATAGAAACAAGAACCCTCCACCCCAAAAAAAAAAAAAAAAACGTCAACCATATTTTTGATTGAAAGAAGCAGAAGAGGTTGACTGCAGTTGTCTCTGTCTGCAGAGCTCACCATTCATGTAAAATCTCGGTGCGCAGTGACGTAAATTGTGATTAGGAAAAAAAATCTGGGGCTGTAGCATCTTAGTTCCAAAAAGCCCATTACACATCACACGTTTCCTGTGTCTGAATGAGTTCAATGTCTAAAAAAATTAAGGGATAGATAAAGGGATTATTTCTTGCGTTTTCAAATGGACAAATTGGAAGAATTCAAAAGATTTGGTTGAAATTGAAGAATTCAAAAGGTTTGCTTAAAACAGTACACATGAAGGTTATTTACGTTCAAAGAATTTGGTGCAATCTAGATTTTTGAAATCTATCCCCCGCCCATAAACAGTATCAGTTTGTTAAAGTTTCTACTTCACTGAGATCAGAGCTTAACAACCGAACTTCTTAAATATACCTGTGACCGTAAGTGAAGCCACAAGTACCTGAATACTTGACAGTTATTTGTCTGCTTTTTCTACCTTTGTGGAGCATTCTTCCTTTAACCCACTCGCATCAAGTTGTCCTCCTACCCTTTGAAACTGCTTTCAGCTCACCTCAACTTTGTTTGAATAAGCTGTCGTTCCCAGTTTTTACATAGTTCCAACACTCCAGGTACCAGCTTTGGAGATTTTCACTTGACAGTTACTTTTTGTCTTTTGAAAAAGCTGCTCTCTCTCTCTCTCCTCTCCTCTCCTCTCTCTCTCTCTCTCTCTCTCTCTCTCTCTCTCTCTCTCTCTCTCTCTCTCTCTCTCTCTCTCTCTCTCTTATCTCACCATCCCCCAACAATTTTAATGGCATACTATTCAGTGTTATTTGCACTGACAGTGACATAAATACTTTTTTTAGACATATTTGTCTAGAACCCCGCCCCCCTTTTTTTCCCCCTCCCGGGACAGTCCTATAGTTAATGAACAAACAGACATTTCATTTAACTGCAATCCTAGAAAGAAGTAGAAAGATGTAAGAACACACTAGACAACATAACGATCGAAAGCTTTAGTTGCCGTGCCCAGAATCGAACCTGTCACCACCAATTGGCGTGTGCGCCTCGCTATGGAAACAGGTTAACTAAAAATGGGCTGCCTCCTCTCTCAAACAAAGTTTAATATATTTTGAGAAAGAATTATGACTGTTGCCCTAGAACAGCATCATGGAACAGTTAGTATCGGAGGTCCAACTATAACACATTTAAGTTTTGCAGGTGACGTTGATTGGTTGGCCAGAGAAAAACAAGAACTATTCGAGCTTATAAATCTACTCGATGAAATATCATCTAAGTATGGCATGAAAATAAACGTAGAAAAAAAAATAACAAAACAAAAGTAATGACTTATAATCCAGCTGGCAGAATTTCACCAATCTACGTTAAAGGTCACAAATTAGAACAAGTGACTCATTTCAAATATTTAGGATCCATTTTGGGTGACTTGGGGTCAAGACCAGAAATCATGTCTAGGATTGCCCAGACAACATCAGTCCTTGCCAAACAGCAAACATTATTGAGATCCCAAAAAAAACATCTCATGCAAAACTAAGATTCGATTGCTCAGAGCACTGACTATTAGTACATTTAAATATGAGTGTGAAACGTAGACCTTAACAGCTGAACTTGAAAGAAGTATACAAGCATTAGAAATGCGATGTTTCAGAAAAATTCTTGGCATATCAAACATAGACTACATTACAAACGAAGAGGTTAACCATAAAATTATACAGCACATTGGCAATTATGAAACTCTTTTAACTACAGTGAAAAGGCGAAAAATGCAATGGTATGGACATGAAATAAGATCTAACGGCCTCTCAAAAACAATACTACAGGGCTCAGTAGAGGGAAAGAGGAGACCAAGAAAGACCTGGTTTCAGAACCTGATTGACTGGACAGGCCTCAGGCATGCAACCATGACGTTAATCGCAACTGACCGCTAAAGGTGGAGAGAGCTAAAGAAGAAGAAGAGTTTCTGACTAGATTGGGTGACAAAACTGGAAAGTACCCGCATTTTCTTAGACATGTTAGTTAATCTAACCTCGTGACTTCTTCCAGAATGTGCTCATATATTGTCTTTATTGTGTAAAGTATGAGAGTTCATGTAGCAATCGCTTTTGTAGCCATTCAACCTACTCTTTTATTCCCAGCACTCCTTCATATTTCAGACAGTATATCCATATGAGTCCTCGCTATACTGACGTGCTAATACTTAAGTTTGTTCTACATGATCTTTCCTTTCACTGTAGCTGAAAAATACCAGGCAGATCAGAACCACCAGTTTACACTATAGCAGCATCTAGCCCAAACTTTTTCATCTCTCAGTTCTTACTAATTCTGCCATACTGTTACGCCACTCTCTGAATTCTTTTTCTAATGTGATAATGACCTGATGGGAATCTGCTTTCTGTTTTGTCTGTTACGGATGAGTATGTCCTGCTCCCGTTAAATTTTGTTAAAACAAACTAATTAAAAAAAAAAAAAAACGCAAAACACCAGAACCTATTTTGATCAGTCTTTATCAGCGGAGAAAGCAACATTTGTTAACATCCAACAAGGAATTTTTAATATAAGGAGCAAGAGAGATCGATACTAGTAAACGTTCAGTGTGTTGTTTTCTATTGTGGCTTTAAACTTTCACTTTTCTCTTTATAGTGTCTGTTTATAAGAAACTGTTTTCATTGTGTCAAGTTAAAGCACTTAGTTTAATTGACTATGTAGTAAATACAGTATATTTTGTCCTCCCTAACTGACAGCTTTTTAATTAAACGAACCGAAATCGTCCATTAAAGATAATCCGTGCCAGCGAAAACTAAACAAAACTAATTAATGTAAAGGTTAGTCATTAAAATTACGAAATTAAAAACACAGAATATTAAAATAACATGACTTGATGCATTATTCGCATCCCCTTTTAATATTATGAAAGTGTACAGAAATTATTATCTTTATTATGTATATATGTGTATGAGTGTTGCCTGCTGTCACGAAGGTTTTGGTTTATAATGAGTATTTGCTTCTTTGTGCAATTTCAAGGGCTCTATTTTTGGGGGAAAAGAAGAGGCCACCTAGCTTTTAACAAGTATCCAGTAACAAACAACAAAGTAGCTAGTAGACAGCATATACTTTCCATGCCTTTTAATGAGATCAATCAATACCCTTCACTCTATAGATTTCTTTATTCTACCACAAAACCCCTAAAACGGCACCCGGCTTTCCCACGACATGTTTGTCGATGAATAGAAAGCATGCAGCAGCCTAGCTGTTAACAGCCACAGCCGATTCGAGCGGCATGTGACCCCGCCTCGTGTGTGTAGTTGACGTACATCTGCCTGCGAGATGAGAAACCAACAGTCTGTATATAAAATATCCCCGTAGGGGCTCAGGAGCTTCTTTCTGTGGTCAAAACAAGCAAATATCCACTGCCTCCCCGGCAAGCATGCCCGAAGAGTCGACTAGTTCATTGAAGTCTGAGGGCATCTTTCTAACAGGCGAGGATTCTCTGGAGTGCGTACAAATAGGCCAGATCCGTAGAACGAATGTGCACACACCATTCAGAGTCTGGAATAAGACTAAAGTCCGAACTGGACGAACAAACAGAACCTTTCACATGAGTTTACAGCTGGTTAACCTAAAGAAGAAGAAGACACCGAATACAAATGAACCAGATCTTTAAAACGGGATCGCACTCAAAACTCAAGTTCTGTAACAATAGCAAAGTCCAGAATTGCACGAACACACAACACTTTTTCGCTGAAGGTAATTGTCGGCAAACAGGGAGCAGAAGAAGAGGAATAAGCATATGGCCGGATAAAGGGTTATGAGAGGCTTATGTGGGTACGGGACAGTCAGTATGACTGCACAAAATTGTTATACTTAGTGACTCATTGTCTGTTCTCAAAGCACTATCAAGCAAAAAACAAGACAAACTAATTGCAGATCTAAGGACCAACATTGGCTTACTCTCCAAGGAAGCAGAACTGTTCTTGCACTGGATACCAGCCCACTGTGGTATTCAAGGAAATGAGAGAGCAGATGAGTTGGCAAAAGCTGGGAGTAATCTTCCACAACCTCATCCACCACACAGCTACAAGGAAACCAAAACAGCGCTAAAGCAGTCTTTCAAGCGGGAGTGGAGAAGGCAGAATGGAGAATACAGACCAGAGAGTGACAGCATAAACAAACACAACAGGAAAGAACAAACAGCAATTTTTAGACTTCGGACTTGACACTGTGGTCTTCGAGCATACCTGTACAGGATAGGCATAAAAGAATCTGCTGCCTGTGATTGTGGAGCAGAAAGACAGACCCCTGGGCACATACTACAATACTGCCCTAACCTCTCCCAGCAAAGACTGTGGATCTGGCCCAAGGGAGCTACGTTGAAAGAAGCTATGGGGGACCGGTGGCGACCTTAAACGCACAATCCTATTTGTGACCCAGAAGGGACTCAATGTCTAGCATGACTGATGTCGAACGCAGAAGAAGAAGAAGAAGTATGATAATAGTGAATGTTTCATGTCTGCAATTACATGACCAAGGAATGACCCGGACTTCACTGATTCGAACGGACGAGGGTAGAAGTCGTGATCGTTTGAGTTGTATGCTTGCAAAGCCACGAGTCTTGCCAAAAAAAAAGGGGGACTGAACTGCTTACTGAAACAAAATCAGCAGACAACAAAAGATCGAGACAGAGAGTTTGTTTCCTTGACGTGAGACTGTAGGGACTTGTTGATAGTTAGACAGTTACATTGCAATATGTTGTGTTTATATTGTAGTGACCGATAGTCTGTGTTATACTGTGTTTCATTAGATAGTAGTAGTACTTCTGTGTTATACAGCATTCGACAGAGATAGGTTATTGTCACTTGTTAGGTGGGTAGCTGATAAGATTTTTTGGTTAGTCTGATAGCTAAGATTGATTTCTATTGGTTGTTGAGATTTGACCTGTCCTCACTCACTTGCCCCGCACTCGGCAGATGCTCCGCGGTCCTGGTGTGGAGTTCAGTTGCGGAGGAAAGAGCTGTACGGAAGCGGCCTGGGTTCAGACCCAGTTATTATCAATGGGAACATGATAGGAGTGAAAGTGATTTGTTAAGCCCTTTGTTTCGGAAAGGAGTGACTACGACTTATGAGGCGAACTACTGTCTGATATATTGTCCTGTACATTAAAGATTGTTGTGTGCTCTGTAGGTGTTTTGGTGTAGTGTATTTAGGATATGTTTATCTGTCACGGACCTACAACACGAGCCATATGCTGTTAGGCAGACATGAAATCTCTGACAGGGTGGCTCGCTGAGCGCCTGGGTAACTAGGGTCTCAGCCAGGATACCCGGCTTCGAATCCTTGGTATGGTGATTCATTTTCTTTTTTCCTGGGTTCTGTCGGTGGCAAAATAAACAGGTTAGTCTGGACAGTTCGTGGCCGGTATGTTTAGGAGCCAATTCTGATCAACGTTTAGATAGTCTAGGGCAGTGGTTTTCAACATACAACGACCCTTCAATTCAGATCCACATGTTGAGGGGACCTCTAACCATACAATTGTTCTTGTTGCTTTTTGATAACTTCAGGCAATATGTGTTTCTCAACCGCGGTGGAATAGGCTGGTGTAGACAATCGATGGATTTAAAAAAAAGATTAAGGGGAAATGGGGGGGGGGGGGGGGGGGAGAGAGAGGTTCACAAACGTATGGCGAGGTACACTATTCTAATTTAACTTTGATTTGACTCAAGGCTCGACGTGGAAGCGTTCTTGGTGACTTGAGACTTATCTTGCGACTTGGTGGCAATGACTGAACTTGGATATGAAGGGTGACGACTTAGTCCAGGCTCTGCTTAATGGGTGATTTGTTGAACACTCTACAGTAGTTAATCTCTTCCCTGGATGTATTTCATCCAGATCCATGTCATGTTTGTCAGTTTACCTATGAACCACCCTATCTCTAAGCCACTCCACACTTAACCACTGCCCATGAAACACTACCTCCTCTAGCCACTCCACTATAAACAACCCCATTCAACAGCTCCACATCTGAGATACTCCATCCCAAACAGCCTACCACTAAACTGCTCCATCTCTGAGTCACACCACCCTAAACAATTCCCAATTGAACAGCTCCACACCTGAGATATTCCACGCTAATCCCCATAAAACAGCTCCACTTCTGAGACACTCCACCATAAGCAAATACCTATTAAACAGCTTCACATACAAGATATTGAACCCTAAACAACTCCACACTAAATAGCGCCACTTCTGAGACACTCCACCGTAAGCAAATACCTATTAAACAGCTTCACATACAAGATATTGAACCCTAAACAACTCCACACTAAATAGCGCCACTTCTGAGACACTCCACCGTAAGCAAATACCTATTAAACAGCTTCACATACAAGATATTGCACCCTAAACAACTCAACACTAAATAGCGCCACTTCTGAGACACTCCACCGTAAGCAAATACCTATTAAACAGCTTCACATACAAGATATTGCACCCTAAACAACTCCACACTAAATAGCGCCACTTCTGAGACACTCCACCGTAAGCAAATACCTATTAAACAGCTTCACATACAAGATATTGCACCCTAAACAACTCCACACTAAATAGCGCCACTTCTGAGACACTCCACCGTAAGCAAATACCTATTAAACAGCTTCACATACAAGATATTGCACCCTAAACAACTCCACACTAAATAGCGCCACTTCTGAGACACTCCATCGTAAGCAAATACCTATTAAACAGCTTCACATACAAGATATTGCACTCTAAACAACTCCACACTAAATAGCGCCACTTCTGAGACACTTCACCGTAAGCAAATACCTATTAAAAAGCTTCACATACAAGATATTGCACCCTAAACAACTCCACACTAAATAGCACCACTTCTGAGACACTCCATCCTAAACTATTCCCAATAAACAGCTCAACATCCGACACATTTAACCTTAAACACCTCCCCACTAAACAGCTTTATCTCTGAGATACTCCACTCCAAACCACCAACCGTTAAACAGCTGTACCTCTACGGAAAAAAAAAGCAAAGAATAACTAGCATCATGAGACCAGGGCTGCCAATAGGATTTTTTTGAAAAACCCAGCTAAGCTGATCCAAAATACAAGCAATACATATCATCATCAGTTCTCGTTATGTCTAGTGGCACATGAGGCTTTAGAAAGGACATTCCATGCTTTCCTGTCCTGTGTAATCTTCAGTGCAGTTTTCCAGGCCAAAGATGCCGCACTCAGGTCACTTTCCATCGTTTGCTTCCATGTTGTTTCTGGGCGTCCCTGTTTTCTCTTTCCCTCTGGAGTCCATGGGAGAGCCGTTTTGGCAGGTATATCAGGATTCATTCTCATAACGTGGCCAAGCGATTAAGCCTCCAGGCTCGGGGGTTGGGCGGAGTGTTGACAGCTCTGCCCAGTGAAAAAACTACAATGTTACTGGAAACTTCAAGAGGAAATAAGTACTCTAAACGTCCGATGGTCTTGGGACAGAGTCTCTCTGTCAGCATGAACAACGTGGGTGAAAGCCGAAAGGAAGCCCATGATAGGAAAACAAGTCTGCTTGATGTCAAAACCAAATTAGGAAATTGCTTCTGGTTTGTAAGAACCATGTTTGAAACGACCAAAACCGGCTAAATAATTAAAGAAGTACAGAACGACTGACTGACTTTCTACCCCACCAGGACATCACACAAGCGATAAACACCCGATGACACAAAGTGCCACCATGCGGATGAGGATCGCCGTGGAGAGGTCCCAGAAACCGCGTTCAGACATTTGGCCATATTTATGGCCTGCCTATATTGCGGCCCCTGGCAAAAGCCAGAGTAGGGCTTCAAATGACAAAAAAATTTCGTCCTAATAAGGACGAAAATGGGTGATAACACATATAAGTAATAAGTACAGAACTAAAAATTGCATAAATATGTGTCTATACATAGACACACACACCAAAATCAGATTGTTAAAATGTACGCAATTTGTAGTCACGAAACGAAACATTTTCTAATTTTACATGAGGATATATTTATAAAAAAAAATCTCCCAAGGTGTCTTATAAAATCCCAGATCTGGGGGGGGGGGGCGGGGGGGGGGGGACCCAGTATTGGTAGCGCTGCATGAGACATGTTTCGACACCTAAATGAGTAGTTTCCCCTGCAAGCATGAACAGCTTCATACAGCGACTGCTTCACTTTCTGCAAAACACATTCGGTTTATGGGTCGCCATGAAACGAAACAATACAATCTTGAAATGACGCCATCCTGGGTTGTGTTTTTATTTTTCGCTGAGAAGCGTTAGGGATTTGGCTAAAGGTGATCGAGGGATAAATCAATTATCCGGTTAAATCCGTTACAACAAAAAGGGCGAATATATCATACGTCACACAAGACAATATGCAAGACAAATAGGAGTCTGAATTATGCATTTGGTGATTCATGTTCCATTGTGCTTTCACATTGCCTGTTTATAAATGTGGTAAATAGGAGATTGGCGTTAGGAAAAACCGGGGAAAGGAAGAGATGGAGGATTGTAATGTCAGAAGGTAAATGCTGCTGCCGCTGCTGTTCTTTTTTTCATTTCTTTTCCTTTTCCTGAGGTCTTCTTTCTCTCTCTTTCTCTCTCTTTCTCTCTCTTTCTCTCTCTTTCGCTCTCTTTCGCTCTCTTTCGCTCTCTTTCGCTCTTTTTCGCTCTCTTTCGGTCTCTTTCGCTCTCTTTCTATCTCTTTCTCTCTCTTTCTCTCTCTTTCTCTCTCTTTCTCTCTCTTTCTCTCTCTTTCGCTCTCTTTCGCTCTCTTTCGCTCTCTTTCTCTCTCTTTCTCTCTCTTTCTCTCTCTTTCTCTCTTTTTCTCTCTTTTTCTCTCTTTTTTCTCTCTCTCTCTCTCTTTCTTTCTTTCTTTCTTTCTTTCTTTCTTTCTTTCTTTCCTTCTTTCTTTCTTTCTTTCTTTCTTTCTTTCTTTCTTTCTTTCTTTCTTTCTTTCTTTCTTTCTTTCTTTCCTTTTCTTTCTTTCTTTCTTTCTTCTTTCTTTCTTTTTCTTTCTTCTTTCTTTCTTTCTTTCTTTCTCTTCTTTCTCTTTCTTTCTCTCTTTCTTTTCTTTCTTTCTTTCTTTCTTTCTTTCTTTCTTTGTCTTTCTTTCTTTCTTTCTTTCTTTCTTTCTTTCTTTCTTTCTTTCTTTCTTTCTTTCTTTCTTTCTTTCTTTCTACCAACAAATATAGACTGTCTCCTTCTGATGTGTGCAATCATTTCTCCTTATGAGTCATTTCTTCAAGACTTCTTCATTACTCATAATATCCGACAAAGATAGGGTCATCATTCATTAACAAAACCACATCTCTGCAGTTTCCAAATAAAATAATTGTTCACTGATTGTTAGACTATTCATGAGTCAGTTTTATATATTAGGACAGGATTTATGTAGCCTAATTCTTCAAAATAAGGGGGTTTAAAAAAAAAGGAAAATAACCCCCCCCCCCCCTCCACCCCACCTCCACTCAAATATTTTGATAAAATGGGTTACAACTACTCATGGACTGGGTCGATGACATCCAGGAAAGTAAATAATACCACACAGCTGAAACAGAGGCGTGGTGACTGTTATTCTTTTTGTAACCATATAGCACGAGGTAATAATACAGCTTAGGAAGATAGAAAGGTACTAACCATATCAAAGGGTGAATATAAGCAGGATAATCTGATTTATTTTTTCTTTCTTTTGTCTATATGATGCTTTGTGCCACAAGACGTGGGTTAACGGATGATCCGTATCCGAGCTAGGGCACGCTCGGTTGGCCGGTTTTGTGATCTTGCGGGGTCAAAAGATCTTCATCTTTGTGTTTCTACTTTCATATTGTACGGTCTCTTATTTGGAATCATTTCGTTCATTCCCATGTATTTGCCAAACCACTACAGTCTTCGTTTCTCGATGAATTTAATTGTAAGTGTTGTTGAAACTGTTCTTGTAATTTCTTTGTTTTTCACAGGATTACGTCTAGGTTTGTGAACTGTCTTTCTCAACGATCTCACTTCGCATGTGGTCAGTTTATTTTCGTGTTCTTTATTGGAATGTCCAAGTCGGACACTGTTATGACAAGTTTGGCATAAAGGCTGCATTTACAGTTTTTGTTTTCCTGATTTGTGTATACTTATTTTGCACGGAGAGGATAAAAACAGACAAGTCCGAAGCAAATAAGAGATAACTATGTAAGGACTAGTCAAGCAAGAAGTAAATAGGGGATGACTATGTAATCACTAGACAAGTGAGAAGTAAATAAGGGATGACTATGTAAGCACTAGACACGTGAGAAGTAAATAAGGGATGACTATGTAAGCACCAGACACGTGAGAAGTAGATAAGGGATGACTATGTAAGCACCAGACACGTGATAAGTAAATAAGGGATGACTATGTAAGCACTAGACAAGTAATAAGTAAATAAGGGATGACTATGTAAGCACTAGACAAGTGATAAGTAAATAAGGGATGACTATGTAAGCACCAGACACGTGAGAAGTAGATAAGGGATGACTATGTAAGCACTAGACAAGTGATAAGTAAATAAGGGATGACTATGTAAGCACCAGACACGTGAGAAGTAGATAAGGGATGACTATGTAAGCACTAGACACGTGAGAAGTAAATAAGGGATGACTATGTAAGCACCAGACAAGTGATAAGTAAATAAGGGATGACTATGTAAGCACCAGACACGTGAGAAGTAGATAAGGGATGACTATGTAAGCACTAGACAAGTGATAAGTAGATAAGGGATGACTATGTAAGCACCAGACACGTGAGAAGTAGATAAGGGATGACTATGTAAGCACTAGACACGTGAGAAGTAAATAAGGGATGACTATGTAAGCACCAGACACGTGAGAAGTAGATAAGGGATGACTATGTAAGCACTAGACACGTGAGAAGTAAATAAGGGATGACTATGTAAGCACCAGACACGTGAGAAGTAGATAAGGGATGACTATGTAAGCACTAGACAAGTGATAAGTAAATAAGGGATGACTATGTAAGCACCAGACAAGTGATACGTAAATAAGGGATGACTATGTAAGCACTAGCGGGTTGGTAAAAATTGGGGTCAGTTGATGCCTGATATTTTTAGCTTGCTGGATTCTTGTTTCAACCTGTCTGTCTATTTTGCTGTCTGTGTAACGATGTTTTCCAAGTATTCAAGTTGTTGAACTTGTTTTAAACTCCAAACTTTTATCTTTTTGTCGAATTGCTTAATGTTCTCTGGATAGATACATGATTTCTTTAAAAAAAAATGATTGTATTTTATATGATCGAAAACAAAAGGATTTAAAGATAACGATATTATAAAAAGTAGGATTTATTATATACCTTACAAAAACCATTAACTTAAAATGTTTTCAAACGTGGAAGGGTCTTCATTGGGTAGGAAACATTAATATACCTGTCTGCTGGGATTCTGCAATTTGAAGTCTTCTGAAACTTTGTCTTAAATCGTTTGCAACCAACTTTAAGGTAAAGAAAATAAATCAAGCTTAAAAAATTCAACCCAAAAGCCAGCATTCGTTCACTTCTTCATAGACAAATCAATATCACTAACACACACACAGCCTGTGAGGGCCACCGTACATTCTACAAATGAGGGCAGACAGGTCAAAGGAAGCGTTGGGAGAAGGTTAATTACCTACATGCCTAGTTACCTAGTTACAATAACTATTTACCCAAAATGTTTTCAGGTGTGGGAGGGTCTTTATTGGGTAGGAAAGATTTAATATACATGTCTGCTGGGATTCTGCAATTTGCAGGCTTCTGAAACTTGTCTTAAATCACGCAAACAACTGTCGTTAGAAAACTAGACTACTGGGGAAAAGGTGTCGGCGGGATTTCCTACTAGAGATTCATTTTCTGTTAAAAAAAAAAAAAAAATCGCTTCGCTTGCAAGCTACTTTACCCCCCACCCCCCCCCCCCCCCCCCCCCCCCCCCCCCCCCCCCCACCCCCCCCCCCCCCCCCCCACCCCCCCCCCCACCCCCCCCCCCCCCCCCCCCCCCACCCCCTCCACCCCCACCCCCCCCCCCCCCCCCCCCCCCCCCCCCCCCCCCCCCACCCCCCCCCCCCCCCCCCCCCCCCCCCCACCCCCCCCCCCCCCCACCACCCCCCCACCCCCCCCCCCCCCCCCCCCCCCCCCCCCCCTGTCCCCCCCCCCCCCCCACACCCCCCCCCCCCCCCCCCCCCCGCCCCCCCCCCCCCCCCCCCCCCCCCCCCCCCCACCCCCCCCCCCCCCCACCCCCCCCCCACCCCCACCCCCCCCCCCCCCCACCCACCCCCCCCACCCCCCCCCCCCCCCCCACCCCCCCCCCCCCAAAAAAAAAAAAAATCAAGCTTTCAAAATGTAACAAAAATTCCAGAATTCGTTCACGTCTTATATGAATCAACTTCACTACCACACAGCCTGTGACGGCTATTGTACAAACTACAGGTGAGGGCAGACAGGTCAAAGGAAGCGTTGGGAGCAGGTTAATTAACTACATGTCTAGATAGCTAGTTTCGTCGACAAATTATCATCATACACATGGAACTATTCAGTCCACAAGGGCTCAGAGCCTCACCTCAGTAAATCCCACAGCAGGTAGCGACTGATGATACCAGTTCAAGGTAGCGTTCGAATTCTTCTTTGGCTTCCAGCATATTGCACATAGCTGACCACGGCCGTTTTAACAGTTCTTGCAGTCTGGCCATGGTTGCATATTCAGTCATCGCGTTGTTATCTCAAACGTCTAACTAGCATTGAGTTTATCAGTCTGGTCCACGCACGATCCTCCTGAAGTCACCTTGCGGCCCCATCCTAGCCCATCCCAACAGAGGGTGGCCCCTCCCTAAGTTGAAAAAATTCTTAGTCTAGAGTAAAATCTAAGGATGGTGGATCTAGTCGACAATACATCCAGAGGAAAAGATAGACAGACATATAATGAAACTGCTTTTCATACCATCAGGACTGGAACAGCTGAAGATAGGGACAAAGTGCTCATGGGATTGTCCCAAGTACTGTGATGCCTGCTAATGACTGAATTCAACTCTGGATGTAAATGTGTAGACACCCGTGTCTGTGTTTGACTGATGATGACTTAGACAAATTTTACCAACGTGTTCGACATTCATACACTTTACAGATGATGTCGTAAATGCCAATTCAGTTTTACATGAGCAGCACACTAGAAGCTTGAATGTCGCCTTAGGGATTTCAGCAGATGAGTTTTCCATTTCGGGCTTTCTATTTCTCCTGGCAAACTCTTGTAATTCAAATAAAAGGATGAACATAAAGAATAGACTCTTTGATATTCTTGGTTTATGTGCAGTTGTAGCGTGTGCACAGGGAATGCAAAACTGTAGCGCCCCCAATTTTCCATCGATATTATCAATAACATTCCATATATTCCCCCCCCCCCCACCCCCCGCACTCCTGCTATACATGTATATTATATAATACTTAAGCTTATTGTCAGTAGTTATCTCCTCGTTCATGAAACAACAACCAGATTACAAATTCATTGTATGAAAATGCAGGTTTCACATTCAAACCGACACCAAGTTTGTGGCATGCCCGCTGAATGTCTTACTAAATCGGAATCAACAGATATTTCAACCCAAAACACTGTCTGATAGGCAAGCGTCTAGCCGCCTCGCTGCATTGATTTACGAACGTTCCTGGGCCCTATCTTTTGGGAAAAGAGGAGGGGATGCTGGGGAGATTTGACATTTTAAAACTAATAAATAAAATAAAAAACACACACAATTACACACCCACACAACGAACAGAATCGTTCAAATAATGAGGTCTAAATTCTTGGCCCAGTTTAATTTTGTGACAGTGTTTGCCTTATCAGTCATTACCGTACCCAGATATTGCACTCTACTTACAGAGTAAACGGACTGGCCATCATTGCTTTTGATGAGAGAAAACCAGGTCTATGTTACTATGGTTATTCTATTCGTATTATTGTTTGCTGACGAAGTCTGTTACCATACTGTCGTATGTTGTCTGTACTGCACATATAATTTGAAATAGGAGACCCATACTGGGTGTTTTTCATGATAACTGCGACCCTTTTTTCACACACAGATACACCCGCATACACAAACACACACACTTACAAACAAGCACATTCTTTCAGAAGGTTTTTTTTTTTTAAATTTAGCATGCGGTGAAAAACATTTTTTTTTTCTGAAGTGCCATTCATTGCCATTTTTCTAAACATTACTGTCATTGCCATTTTTCTAAACGTTACAATCATTACCATTTTTTTTTCTAAACGTTACAATCATTACCATTTTTCTAACCGTTACAATCATAGTGTTGTTTAAATCAACTGACATTTGTCTGCTACTAAAATGTCAACAGCTGGCTCTGACCCGGGTCAGAGATTGTGAAACTGCGGTGACAACCCGTATGCCTGACACTGGACAATATCTGGGCACAACATACACAACTATTACAAGAAACTTCCATCCAGCAAATTAGAAATTGCTGGCAGTAAAACCGTTGTACCAGTTAATGAGACATTTGTTTCTGTTTCCCCCCCCCCCTCCATTTTGAGTGTGGCTGGAAGCTCAGGTACCTAGTTTGTGTATGTGGCAGAGAGAATGTAAAAGCAAGCAAGTTACAGTTAGTTTTGAGTCGGTGCTGTGGCGGTTTTTTTTTAATATATTTAGAAAAAAAAGGGGGGGGGGATTGAAAGGGGGTTTATCCAGCTATCCTGTAAATAAACTGAATGAACAGTAATGTTAGTTAGTTACGTGTCCTTATAGGGCATTGCAGATTTAATCAGAGCAATCTGTCGCAGTTGTGGGTTTTCTAGGGAAATTGACGTTACATAGTTTGACATTGATCCTTATTGTCAGCACTAAATAGATACCACTGTCAAAACTAACGCAAGGCGATCTGCTGCCAAACAAATCGCCTGGAACTGGGGTCAAACCTAGCACCTGGGCATTAAGAGTTTGTAATATCCAAGCGCAGACATCAACACAAAAGTAAAATCTATATTTTAAAAAAAAAGTATTCAACGTATCTGGTGCAAACTCATCTATTTCAGATATTAACTAGTCTTTCTTCTTAAGCCTAGAGCGGAGCATAGGGAACGGTTCATAGCTCTCCATGTATGGTGGTTCGTCCCCACCTGTTTTAGGTCTTACATGTTCTTTAGGCCTATGACTGAGCCTTCCTTGATGATGTTTCTATGCTGGTTCTCTCTTGGTCCTTCCCGTTTTCTCTTTCTTTCCGTTGAATACATTGTGTGTACTTGTTCGTTGTTAAGAAACGTGTTATCTGACCCATTCCATCAGCACCCACTAACCCCGAGAACATCCAGATTGTATCCGTTTATAAAACTTGAGTTGTTTCCCTCTCTGATATAGTTCTAACGTTCCAATAAACATTTTTGAAGATGTCTTTCAAATTTAACAAGTTTGAATAAAGTATCATAACATTGTGGCTAGAAATCGGATGCTAAAACATAGGATGTTTTACAATGGTGACTTGTCGGGACGTCATTCAACAGCTGTAACGATGAGATTTCCCAAAATGACGTCAAGGGGAATGCAAGTGAAAATAATCCACGCTGGGAATACTCGCACATTCCGTATTTAACTGATCTGTTGAAATGACACCACCCGTGCCACGGGGACAGGAGTTTTGAGGTGAGAACGAAGATAAAGTTTAGTTTGTGTTTGACCGCACGAGAGGAAGGTTACCTGCGTCGAGTGACTGACGAACCTGTGATTTTGGAAGAAAAGAACGAGGACACAGAACGCATGGCAAAGGCAGAAGAGGAATGATTCTGATTGTATCGTCAAGTGATTGTAAATCTTCGCGACACCGTGATTCAGATGCACTATCTCAGCGTATGTGAAACAAATGGACCGAAAGCTAACTGAATGTTATTCAATTGTGTGCCAGTAGTGACCGTTGTCGAGAGGGAGTTTAAACACAACAAGTGAGAACACCAGACAACCACCGGATGACAACTTGGTTGTACAACAATAGATTATATTTACAGACCCCCGTGGTGTAATCAATACATATGTTTATCTGTTCATCCTAAAGTTCAGTCAGGACAGATGGGAGGGTGATGTTCAAACCAGCATCATTGCAACATCCTTAAGCCAAGCTAGAGGGAAACATGTCCTGCCATCTTGGCCCAAACAGATATACAGAAACCAAATTCTTAAACTGGTCTATGAACATGAGATAGAGAACTGACAATAAATAATACAAACTACAGCATGTCGTTATAACTTGTAACTAAAGCAAAGTAGAGAGCTCTTTCACGTATCGGGTATGCTATTCCATTACTTTCCTTTTTACCCCCCAAAAAATAAAGCTCGACCACGTTCAACCCGCTGTTAGCCAGCCGAAGCTGCCAACAGTCTCCGGTTATAAGTGTGGTCTGGCAAAGCGATGATAGGCTCATATTTGAAAAGACTAGCTGACATTCGATGGACGCTGAGGTAGCAATAACTCGAGACATTAACTGGTACCCATTTTAGGCTAGTTAGACCTGGAAGCCAAGTTAGTTGTTCCCCCTTAGTTTATCTACTCCAGAATTGCAGGACGTAGGATTAACATCTCACGGTTTTGGATCAAGTAGTTACAAATCGTTGAAACCCTGTTCAATAATATAGTCACATTTAGCACAGTTATACTGAGGCACCACAAAAAGGTTACAAAGCAACCTATAGTCCATTGCATATATAATCCGTGGGGATTCAAATCGAAGATTTTTATGGCAGCGTCGCTTCTAGCCTCTCGCCATTAAGGCTCACCAAAGCAATTATGATTTGGGGGAAAAACGAGGCAAATATGGTGCGGCCTATCCATCCGAGAAATATATAGGAAAAGCTGTTCCTAAATCAGTCTATGAATATGAAACAGAGGGAAGAAAATGAATAATACAAACTACAGCATGTCATCATAACTATGTTGTGTAGAAACTGGCAGATCAGAATTGTAGACTCATAACTGGACAGTCAACTCAGAGCACACTTTTAATAAGTAGGTTTCTGTGACGCTATTATTTACACACACAGAATGGAGCACCAAAAGCAAATTCCAGACAATACTTGACAGAAATTAAAAGGAGGATGGTCAGAGCAATGCAAAGATTGAACAGACTTAAAAGTCTACAGAGATCAAAATTAGAATTTTGAGAGCATGCATCTTCCCTGTGGCTACATACAGATGAGTCGTGGACTATCTCTCAGTCCTTAAGAAAGAGAATATGGGCTTTTGAGCTGAATTGCTATAATAAACAGCATCCTGCCTCGTAAACTGAAATATTTTGGTCACATCAAGAGCCATGACGGATTGGAAAAAAATTAAAGCAGAAGGCATTGTACCAGGAAGGAGGGGCAGGGGCCGACCGACACGAAGATGGGCTCAGAATATAAGTGTCTACTTGAGTATGAAAGTACATGAGGCGGGAGAACTGGTGAGAGACCGAGTTTCTTCCAGGCAGACTGTGGTGAGAGCGACGTTCTGCAAAGGATCTGCTACATAATGTCTTGAGGAAAATGACGAGACTTTTTAAGCTATGGGTTAAAGTTGTATATCCTTTATAGCACTGTTTCTTAAATATTTCTCCACCCACGGCCCATTAAAACGAGGGGAAATTATTTCAAGGCTGATCTGTAAGTAAATCAAATACAAAAAAAAAAAAAAAAACAATGTACAAAAAACAAACGTACACAGCAGTTTGTGTGTGTGTGTAATACAATATGTCACAAAATTTTCACTTAATATAACATCTGCTGCCGCTTAGAGGTTATATAATCTTATTTATGTGGATAGAGTGTTAATTCTAATAGGCGAAGCGCTGTAATAACATTAATTTGATGTCTTAGTTTTGGTTTTGAATACTGACATTTCATGAGACCCTGCATCACATGGTTCAACGAATCCCTTGCCTACACGCGGAAGTAGGATAACAAAGGCAGTAATGGCAATACTGTCATTGATGAAAAAGTCCGTTCACACAAACAGGAAGATCAACAACGAAAATTGCCAGCAGTATAATAGATCTATTACACAGAGATGGATTTCGTTTTTCAAAATACATCCAAAACTCAAAGACAGTTATTGAATTATGTCTGGACACAAGATTGGAATCAGAAGACAACGTAATCACTTTCTCACTTTCACGACAATCAAGCGTGCATTATTGTATATCTTCCAAGTCGCGATTATTACGAGGATCCTTTCAGGAAACTAATCATCACTTTTCAGGTAACATCATAATAAGTGTTATGTTAAATGTCACATCTGCCTGATTTAGTGTCATTCTTGAGGTTCTTATCCTACAGGTTGCAATCCTTTCAGGTAACATCATAATAAGTGTTATGGTAAATGTCACATCTGCCTGATTTAGTGTCATTCTTGAGGTTCTTATCCTACAGGTTGCAATCCTTTCAGGTAACCTCATAATAAGTGTTATGTTAAATGTCACATCTGCCTGATTGAGTGTCATTCTTGAGGTTCTTATCCCACAGGTTGCAATCCTTGAAGTGAGCAGCTATACACCCTGTTATCTGATTAGGCAGAAACTGTTAAGGTCCACGTGGACTTCTTTCGCGACCTATCAGTCAGCCGCGGGAAATGGGTTGAACAGCACTGCTTTGTGGCAGGACGTTGAGACTAACTGCAGGATTTGTTGGTTGTTTGTTGATTTAATAGACAATTTAACATTCCATAGATTGCCACTGCTTACTAAACGATCGGTGCTCTAATGTAATACAGAGAAAGTCTGCTGCACAGGTGCAGCCCTAAAAGGTAAACTCTGGCCTACGGGTGAAGACCTCAGGCATCCCTTGTTTGCTACTCGATCCCTGCTTCTTTCTCCCAGACATAGAATTTTAAAAACTGTTCAGTCCAGGGCCGTTGTCAAAAAAAAAAAATCCTCTGAGGAGGAGGGTGGGGGGTGAAAGGATCTCAGTCCATGTATATATTTTATAGTGGAGGTCTAAGTGTAACCAAGTCTAGTTAATGTGTTTAGTAATAAAACATATTATTATGCTGAATGGCAATTGTGTATAATAATATATTTCAAATAAATTCTTCTAGTGTAAGCTCCGGCGCCCTATTCGGAGAGAGAAGAGAACTGTCCTCTTCGTTATAAAGCATGTCCCAAGAGGAGACAGAGAGTTCCCTTCAAATTCGGAGTACATCAGTTTAATGAGTGAGGAACTGACAGTCTGCACACAAACATGCCAGATCTGTAAACTGGATGTGCACGTAAATCTTGACCTCTCTAACAAGAAGAAATCCTAAGGTGCGTGAAAAAGAAAAAACATTCTGCAGGAGTTTACAGCGGGCCAACTCTAGCAGATGATCTAGTTGATTTGAAATTGCGGCTCCGTGGCTTTGAGCTTAGGAAATATGGTTAACAGTTTTATACGGTTTGAAAAACATCGTAGCTTTTAAAAAATGGTGTGAGAGTCGCACCGTGGAAGAGTCAGGGCTCCATCACGTGACATTGCCAAAAGACAGCCGTTGCATATCGTAGCCAATCTTCATTGTGAAAAAGGCACAGATGGGATTTAAATTTGTATAAACAAAACAAAACAACAAATTGAAAGTTGCAATGAAAGACATAAAACCGAACGGAAAGTATAGCAGCGAGCTTCACAATATAACAAAAATATATAAAACGTGAACATTGCGGCTATAGAGCCTTTGTCAGCACATACATAAATCAAAGAAAAACCAAACGAATACACAAAATCACCTAACACGTATCAAGATGCCGCCACGGAGATGTCTTGCCAGTGCAATGAAAATAATACACTGAACAGGAGAATAAAGTGAAAAGAGAGCTTCTACACATGTTGGAATAAGCGTGGAGCTCTTAACCGCCTGAGAGTTTGATTTGGATGGAGTGGTGGTATTGGTAGCTTAGCCCCGTTTCTTTAAAATATTTTGGCATCTGTTTAAGTTGCCTAAAACCCTAGGCGTCATTGATTTTCGCAGTAGCGTTGGCGGCTAGACGCCCGCCTGCGGATCGGAAGGTCGTGGGTTCGTGTTCCGAAAGAGCCATACTTTTTTTTAAATGACCTTGACTCCGAGGTCGACGAAGCTTTGAGTGGGCAATAGGTGCAGTCCTGGAAAGTAAAGGCGGTCGAGGTGAGCTGCCCACATCACCCACTAAATGCCAATTTGCCTATAAAAATATAGGTCTAGCCCTATATTCCCAATAGGCCTAACGGCGAAGAAAAGGGACCTTTACTCTTTACTTAATGTGTCAAACAAATTAATATCAACACCGTATTTCGGTTGCTGATTGATGATTATCGTGGGCGGATGGCGACACAGAAGTCGAGTTGGTGATAAGCACTGAACCCTGCAACGAAGGACACGTAAAGTTTATGCACCTATCAACAGAAGAAATGGATCAGATAAATCAGGTTTTCGCGTGAAAACGCTTTGAAGAGGCACAGGTAATCGTGAAAAGAAGTTTGTGTGAAGTTTAACTGCTTGGATATAATATATTCTTTAGGTAGCATTGACTGCATTGCAATGTGAAAGAGAATTTAAGGGTCGCAGTCTTCCATTTCTACATCTCGTCATGACACTTATGAAGAAGAAGAAGAAGAAGAAGAAGAAGAAGAAGAAGAAGAAGAAGAAGAAGAAGAAGAAGAAGAAGAAGAAGAAGAAGAAGAAGAAGAAGAAGAAGAAGAAGAAGAAGAAGAAGAAGAAGAAAAAGAAGAAGAAGAAGAAGAAGAAGAAGAAGAAGAAGAAGAAGAAGAAGAAGAAGAAGAAAAGAAGAAGAAGAAGAAGAAGAAGAAGAAGAAGAAGAAGAAGAAGAAGAAGAAGAAGAAGAAGAAGAAGAAGAAGAAGAAGAAGAAGAAGAAGAAGAAGACGTGAGAAAGAAAGGAAGGAAGAAAAAAAGAAAGAAAGAAAAAAAAAAGAAAGAAAGAAAGAAAGAAAGAAAGAAAGAAAGAAAGAAAGAAAGAAAGAAAGAAAGAAAGAAAGAAAAGAAAGAAAGAAAGAAAGAAAGAAAAAAAGAAAAAGAAAGAAAGAAAGAAAAAGAAAGAAAGAAAAGAAAGAAAAGAAAGAAAGAAAGAAAGAAAGAAAGAAAGAAAGAAAGAAAGAAAGAGAAAAAAGAAAGAAAGAAAAGAAAGAAAGAAAGAAAGAAAGAAAGAAAGAAAAAGAAAGAAAGAAAGAAAGAAAGAAAGAAAGAAAGAAAGAAAGAAAGAAAAAAAGAAAGAAAGGAAGAAAGAAAGAGAAAAAAAAAGAAAGAAAGAAAGAAAGAAAGAAAGAAAGAAAGAAAGAAAGAAAGAAAGAAAGAAAGAAAGAAAGAAAGAAAGAAAGAAAGAAAGAAAGAAAGAAAAAAAGAAAGAAACAAACAAACAAAAAAAGAAGGTAGGAAAGAACTTTTTTCATCTCAGTAAGTGTAGAGAAGAGAATGGCAGCAACGATTGTCTAGCAGGATGTGTCTCTAGTAAGTCAAAGTAAATTGAGATAAAGGACCAATGTCACCAGTAAGTCAAAGTAAATTGAGATAAAGGACCAATGTCACCAGTAAGTCAAAGTAAATTGAGATAAAGGACCAATGTCACCAGTAAGTCAAAGTAAATTTAGATAAAGGACCAATGTCACCAGTAAGTCAAAGTAAATTGAGATAAAGGACCAATCCCCTCCCTAGCGCACTGGCCATACCATGCTAGACTCAAGGCTTTATCGACCAAAAGATCCTCCATGGCTAATGTTGTCAGTATCATGACGACCGCATTTACTTCACAAGACTTTACCTGGTACCTATTTTAGACTAGGTTGATATATGAGTCACGGTCACTTTAAAAAAAGACACACTTTGACTTGTTCTCCAGCATGCGAAGCACCTCGGCCCAACACTAATTCTGCTCACCGTGTCATCAAGTTTCCTAAATTTTTTTGCTTATGTTTAAACTTCCCACATACCTCTTTCAATGATTACATTTCTTTAGTCCAGAGTGTAATTTATTATACCTAAAATGTCACCGTTCTGCTCCTTGGAGTTGTGACGTGGTCAAACAGCACATAGGGTCGCTTTTAGGGCATAAGCAAATCAACATGCAGGATCATGATGAGAAGAGATTAGTATTATCATGCTTTCTCCATCTTTCTTACTTATCGCCAGCTTCAGTTCATTACTTTTTGACTCACTAATATTTGTTTACATGTTGAAAAGCTCAAGCATTGGCAGCATTTTACAAAGTGAAGAATATTTTTTGCAGTATTTCTCTGTCAATAGAGACGAGAAAGAGAATTCTTAAAAGTTATACAATCCTATACTGATATACCGATGTGAATCATGGACAGTTAGTAAATTAGTTAACTTTAATTTAGAAGCTGAGGAAATGTGGTTTTATAGACGAATGAAGAGAATGCCCTGTGCAGACAAAAAGAGTAATGAAGACGTTTTGAAAGAAACTGACTCACGAAGAGCACTGATTGCCCACATCAGAAAGAGACAATCTACATTCTTTGGCCATGAGATAAGAAGTAGACAACTAGAGTACATAGTGACGATAGGAACGTTGGAGGGGAGGGAAGGCAGAGGGAGAACAAGAGAACAGATGCTGGAAAGTTTGACATCATGACATTTGAGATAATCTGCGCCAAAGTCGATTGAAAGCACATGAGACAGAAGGTTGAGGATAGACACGACTACTAACGGCACAAAGCACGAATGTTGATAGTTTATAAGTGTTTTAATCGTTTGCCGGTTTCTTTTGCATCGTCAGTACCCATACAGAGAAGATAATGTTAAAATTCAAAGTTCACTAGTAGATTTCAAGTCTTTGCGTTTTTGTGTGTGTGCGCCATCTCCGTTGTTGTCTCTGTGAATATTACGCGGTGATTTGTCTTTCCTTTCCACGGTGTGACTCTTGTACTATGAAAGTTTAAAAATGAAGGACCCTTTCCCACGCCTTGCAGCTGTATTGTGTCTCGTACTATATAATAAATATACAATAAATTAATCGAACCCTTAGTATTCGAAGATAATAAAATTATTAAACGCATTCACTAACCTTCGAGCCACACAGTCCCCTTTAGGCATCATGTCTTAGGCTCTCACATATTTTCTAAACTTCCACATATTTTCTAAGCTTCCACATATTTTCTAAACGTTCACATGCTTTCTAAACTTCCACATATTTTCTAAACTTCCACATTTTTTCTAAACTTCCACATATTTTCTAAACGTCCACATATTTTCTTAACTTCCATAAATTTTCTAAACTTCCACATATTTTCTAAACTTCCATATATTTTCTAATTTATATTAATAAAAAATGTTAATTTTCCGATGTTGTTAACTAAAAACTCGGAAACTACAGAACTGATTGCTTCCGAATTTGCACACAACGTTGCCTTTGACTCCAAGCGTGATAATTTGTCAGACAATTCCACAAACCACGAACGACGTAGTTCCAGCATCGGTCAAATCATTATTTGTTTCCTTTCCGGCCAGGATTTGTTTTTAGTTAATTGGCCATATTTGACTGTTGAGCTCTTATTGATCTTTGCATTATTATATAATTTCATTTCCACTATCTGCTTGAGTGTTTAGTGGCGTAGATGGTAGTTATTCTGTCTATCATGCGGGTTACCCGCGTTAGATTCCCCGCTAGGTGATATAATTTTTTTTAGCCCTTAACTGGGCGCTGGCACGTTGTGTTGCGGTTTATGGCTAGGCTGCGATATCTACGCCTTGTTCGGTTTTCGGGTTTACAGCTAGCCTGCGACAGCGGCGACGTGATGCTCAATGGTCATGTCAGGGGTAATCTTAGTTCGCCCTCGAGAGGGCGGTTGGCACGTTGTGTTGTGGTTTACAGCTAGGCTGCGATATCTGACCTAAATTTTTCAGTCGTCGGTAGTATAGTTGTAAGTATGTCATCCTTCACGCGGGTGACTGGTGTTCGATTCCCCGATGAGTGATAATTGTTCTATTTCCCTTAAAAGGTTGGTTGCCACGTTGTGTTATGGTTTACAGCTTTGCTGCGATATCTGTGCCTTTCGTCCAAAGACATCCGATTTCAGTTGGGGGGGGGGGGGGGGGGGTTATGCCAAACACAGTTAGCTGAGAGAGCTTAAAATATTATTGTACATTTCTTTTTTCTTAACTATTTCTATTTTATTAATTTCGCCATGGATGTTTTTTCAATCCATCGGGGAGGAAGATATGACTGCGTCGAGGGGAGAGGAGGGGGGTGGGGGGTATGATAGGCACTGTTAGCTGAGAGCTATTTTCTTGCCTCTCCATTTCACCATTCTGGGCCACAGCAACGCGTGGCCGGGTACAGCTAGTCTTATACATATTTTCTAAACTACCACATGTTTTCTAAATGTCCACACATTTTTTTAAACGTCCACAGATTTTCTAAACTGTTAAATGTTTTCTAAACATCAACATCCTTCATAGTGTTTTGAAAATGTGTCTGCTGTTCTCACCTCATCGTTTATTACATTGCTGATTACATAGATGAATGACTTAACATCTTGACATTATCTTCGCTGAGTCAGACTCGCAACGCCGAAGCCACAGACGCCACACTGCAATATAGCCCGACCATAAATACGGTCTAATGGCTGAACGCGGTTCCGGGACATCTCCAAGGGTGATCCTCAGCCACATGGTGGCACTTTGTGTCATCGGGTGTTTATCGCTTATGTTATGTCATGGTGGGGTACAACTTACATACATACTAAATTGTTTTCAGATAATTATTCCTTAAAGACACGATAAACAGTCTGGCATTATCACCTAATGTAAGATGTCTTAACACAACTTAACCCTTGACCTGTTAGTGTCGTGGAGGTGTATCCTCATATTCCACATACTGAAAACACAGTGCTCCCTTGAAATTTGTAAAACTGTGATTGCTCGATTTAATTTTGACCTTGGTTTTTGTTTATCAGTTTTGTTGTCTTATCTTTTGAGGTTTTCCAGTCACAGTTTGTGCAGAATTTAGTATTTCATTGATAAATATTTTGGTCGAAACTTTTTGTTTTGTTCGTGTGCGCGTGTTCCCCCCCCCCCCCCCTCTTTCCTCGATGAGCTTTCTAATCACAAAGTGTTATATTTACATTTTCATACAAAGCATACATGGAAAGAGAAGAAAGACGTAGAGCACGGGGTAGACCAAGAACAAGATGGAAGGATAACATCAGAGAAACTCTACAACAGCACGATGTGCCTATGGTCGAGGCAGCCAGAAGAGCTAGAAACAGAACCTTATATCTCCCTCGACACCCACAGTGGTAAAAGAGGAAGTGAAGAAGAAGAGAAGAAGAAGAACTATTTTGCCTGAGAATAACAAATTGTGTAGATGTCAATCTGGGACATTTTGAACTTTTTAAAATTGACTATACATATAGACAGTATATATACAGCAAACGGCCCTTTTGCACACCATTTAACAGGGTATATGTCACACAAATTACGAAGGTCAAAATAGTCTTCAAATTATCAATAAGATCAGTAAACAGTTCTGGTACTGTCTAAAATAGGCAAATGTGACAATACATGAATTCATTTAACAGAACAGAAGAAGTCAGTTGAGAAATCAGTTTCAACATTTTTCACCGATTTTTGTTTTTTCTTCTAAAATTTGATATGTCTACCTGCATTAGTTTAATAATGATAGAATAAATGAGATATGTTCCATTATTTTCGCCTGTTTATGCCGTCTCTCTCTCTCTCTCTCTCTCTCTCTCTCTCTCTCTCTCTCTCTCTCTCTCTCTCTTCTCCTCTCTCTCTCTCTTTCTCTCTCTCTCTCTCACTCTCTTTATCTATCTCTCTCGACCTTACTATATTTCTTTGCATTATTTATCTTTAGAGGGAAAACAAGTGGCGACGATGTGTCTTTAGCATCTTTGAACATCGCAATTAAAATCGCATATAGTTAAAAACATGTTCTATGATCAGAAGATTCAACCAACTGCTAGAAGCAGAACACAAACAACTGAAAAAGGCTAACATAATTCACTGTACTAAAAAAGAGAATTGAATAAAAATGTTTGCAATATCGAGTAACTTGTCTTCAATTATATTTCACTTAAAATGTGAAAAAGAAAATGGTACTTAAATTTAAAAAAAAACTTAACAGATGTGTGAATAACAATTTAACTCTTTGAGTCCTAGGGGGTTTAGCATCACAGGCCCAGGAGGTGGTAAATAGAGTCATAAAATCGGCGCATCATGCGTTCATTGTGCTTCTAGGAAGGAACCTATGAACGTGTGATGCGTTCCTTAGGACACGGAGTTAATAACTTTTGATTTGCGAGCTAAACAAATTAATAATAACAGAACATCGATTTCTGAAGGGTGCCAAATATGTCACAAAAGAAAACTAAAGACAATAATAGACTGTAATGGTAGCCAATAAAATAGGATGGATTCAAGAGAAACGGAGAAATAAGAGTAACGTGTGGGCAACCACTAGTATCATCAGTTGTTAGACAGAGAAGATGTCCGGGCAACCACTAGTATCAACAGTTGTTAGACAGAGAAGATGTCCGGGCAACCACTAGTATCATCACTTGTTAGACAGAGAAGATAGCACTATATTGGACACATTCTGACGAGGGCGAACAGAGAATCACACACCAGACACTGTAATGGAAAATAAACAGGTTGAAGAAAAGAGAGCGTCAAAGAGAAACTCTAAGGCGAACGTTGATGAGAGAAGCTAAAGGTGCTTGACTACATTCCATCCATGATACTGAAGTGATTGCACAGGGTAAAATTCCTCTTATTCCCTTCAGGCTGCTCTACAAAATATTCTTTTCTCCAAAAATTCCCCACTTCGCCCTAATCCCTCTCCATAACCGAACTCAGTTAACTCGTTCCTCTAAAGTTGGTGTGCACGGGTCATATTATTTCGTTAAGACTAATCTTGTAGAGCTACCAGATCCTGGGCATTGCCAGTAACTGTCATCATTTGACAGCATCTGATATCATTTATTGCTGTTTATCGGCCCATTGACCTGCTGTCATGCAAATGAAATTTCCTCTCATGGCGTACTGATAGAATCTTGACACCGAGGCAGTAAAATCAGACAACATAAGGGAGATTGATACATTATTGGAACAAAAGTGTGAAAACAGTAAAAGGTTAAAATTGATTTGGCGAAACCACAGAAGTGGAAATTATTAAATAATGAATTACCTCCCTGAAATGCCACGAAAATGAATGGAAGCGTTGAAGACATATAATGTGTTGTAGTTAAAAAAAACAGCAAATTCTATAATATTAAGGTAGTAAATCAACAGTGGTTAGATTGATTTGATTTGATTCAAGAACCGACATCACAGCACTCGGGGCATTCCCATAAGCGCTCCGTCCCCATCTTCAGCAGCCAGCGAAGAGTTCTGATACTAATGGTGCCAGTAGCATTCTGATGAAACGTCCGTCTTGCCTTTCCTCTGAGCCTCGAGCATCTGCCAGAACCTCTCATCACCCCAAGCTGCATCAATCTCACCAGACTGTGGTGATCCATCTGCTTCTCCGAATTGTACACGCTCTCCCACAAGGCACTAACCACGTCTGCCCAATCATGTATCAGTATTACACCAAGTTGTGCAAAGTCAGCCAGTCTGTCCGCCTGTTTTCCAGTGGTTAGAATAATCCTTTAATGGAATACTGGAGTTGTATTCTTATTTTAATTAGTGGCAAGAGTAAAGGACCCTGTTCCACGCCATCCAGGCGTATTGGGTGTATAGGGCTATACCTATATTTCATAGACCAAACGACATTTAGTTGGTGATGTGGTCAGAATCATGCCTGCCGCCTGGGTCGACCTAAGTGTCAAGGTCAATTTTGAAAACAGGACGCGAACCCATGACCTTTCGATCTGCAGGCGAGAGTCTAGCCGCTACAGCACGGCGGTTCCTTTATTTAGTTGTAGACAGTTAATAAAGGATGAGACTGTTTAAGGAAAAATTAGCGTCAAAACAATGGAGATAATTTGCATGAGAAAAGAACAAGAGGCGGGCAAAGAGATATATATTAGATGGTTTGCCCAAATAACATGAGTGGGACAAGAGCATGGACCTTCTCCGTGATTTTGGTGATCGTGCGAGATCGTGCGAGCCTACGCTTATCATCAGGACACTTGATGATTGTAAGGCACTACTTTTGGTGGCTCAGATATTTCTGCCTTCTCAAGGTACACTGACGAAGACCAGTGAACTCCAGTAAGGATGAAACTTTAATAAGTCAGAACAGCTGATATAACTATTTATTTAGTCGCTTAGTCTTCTTCTCAGGCAATGTATGTCGGAGGTCGAAATTTCCTGGATTTAACGAGCAGTCAAGTTCATGGAATATCAAGCAGATTAAGTTTATTTACCATATGAAAGCACACACTGACGGTTGACTCCTCAAACAATCTGTTCAGCACACTTGGTCTAAAGGATTCGAAATCAGTCTTTTATCACAGCAAATAGTTTTAGACAGCCATTTGTAGACGATATAACATGACCTGGAATATCTGCGCTGTCGGCCGCTGGTACATAAGCTCACCGATTTATTTGCCTAGAAAAAACAGCAACGAGCATTCAGAGAAACAGTAAGCTGGCAAATTACTGGATGTGGTTCTAGAACAACCACAACAGCCAAAACTGTAGAGTTCTGATACGATACACAACAAAGAAACTAATGTGAAAATGAGTAATTACAATGGTTATCTCAGTAATAGCTGGGTTAGTTAATTCTTGCCTGTAGGCGATCAAGTTAGACACAGTCTAATAGAATCGATAAACGAGCAAGACAGACTGATCGGACTGCACTACTTGATAGTGAATTGATGTATGACAAAATAGAAGTTGCAAGGGCCCTTTGGGAGGGGGGGGGGGGTGGGGGTGAGCAGTGCAAAAGCGCAAATAGATCATTACTGTCTGAGGAGAATGGCGATGCGGGGAGTTACCGAGGGATTTGGCCAACGGTCAACACTCAAGAATAAGGCGAGACGGATGTAAAATTAGACAGTAACTGGTACCATCTGAACTGGAACTCTTCACTTGCAGCTGAAGATGGGGACAGAGCGCTTATGTGATGTAGATTCTTAATACATCATCATCCTGTGCCCTGCCAACTGGCATAGGCGCTCAAGCAACTCCACAGATCACGATCCCTGGTTTTCAGCCCATCTAGCATCATCTCTCTTGTTCTACCACCACCCCTTTTCCAACTAACTTTCCAGTTGTCACGATGTTCTCCAGTGTCTTTCTTCTCATTACGTGGCCAAAGAACAGTGTTTGTCTCTTCTTTTATTGTTGCATTTAGAGATCTACTTTCATTAGCTTCTTTCAAACAACCATTGTTAGTTACTCTGGCCGTCTGAGGTATTCGTAACATTCGTCTCACAAACCACAAAATTCTTATCAATTTGTTCTGACATTCCAGAATTCTTAACACAACATTTACAAAATGGATGCGATAACAAATTAAATCAAAGTAACAGACAAAGATTTATAATTCGTTTTTTTTTTTTTTTTTTAAATCCTA
Source organism: Candidula unifasciata (assembly GCA_905116865.2). Classification (NCBI taxonomy): domain Eukaryota; kingdom Metazoa; phylum Mollusca; class Gastropoda; order Stylommatophora; family Geomitridae; genus Candidula; species Candidula unifasciata. Next base: position 153,663 of record CAJHNH020000101.1, read on the forward strand.
ATACTTGTACCATAAGGCTTTGAAAAATGGGAGTCGATTATAGTTTTCTGCTTTTAGCAAGTTGTGTAGCTTGTCATATTGGGTTTTTGTAGTTGTCGTGGAACAGGTTCCTTATACACTCAATAAAGTGGTGTTATCTTGTTAGAAACCGAGACAACTGTCTTTTGGTGCAAAGAGCAGACAGTGTCCCTGGATACTCAGATACAGACTCGAATTGGCTCGCAAAAGAAGGTGAGCTGCCTGAATATCCCCAGAAAAGGGATAAGGGAATTTAGATGCCTAAACACTTAGACAGAGCAGATTACCCCTCCCGACAATTTCCCTTTCTGGTAGTAAAATTAAGCCCCCATCTAGACTATGTATATTGGTAGACAGCACTGACACCATACATACATCTAGAAATAGAAATAAACTTTCGACTATGAGTTTAAATCAATCATAGGAATGTTTATTAAAATTAAAGTAAAATTCAATCATCTATTTACTTTTGAAAATACATTATTCAAACTAAGTAGGATGAAAGATAAAAATGATAGTAACATGAAACTGTCGTCATGAGAGGATCAGTGGGAAATAACATACAACAATTACCACCTGGAGTTTCCCAGAGGATCATCCATTTCAAAGACTGAGGTGGAATGTCGGATCTGTCCCAAGCACCAAGATCTTCCTTAGGGCACTCCAATCATTAGCTACAACCAGCCTGGCAGTGGTTTGGAAGCTCGTCCTGCCACAAGGAATCTGTCCTCGGCTTTTCAGCAGCTGGATTTAGATGTAACTATATGGTCATGTTGCTAGGGTTTTTAGGCGGCGAGAAAGACAAAGTTCTGCCAAAACGGCCCGCTCTAACACCTGCTTGCTGACCTGAAGTAAAATGGCTGGCAATCTTGTCTCACTGCGGGATTTCCGGTGTTGGCCAGGGTTTTCCACGCTACGTTGCCGAGTTACTAGCCGTATATTTTTATACGTGAAAGCTCAGGGGAATTACAAGTAGGACAATGGAAAATCCCCAAACAGCAACCGTAGGCTATAACCGGGATATCTCTCAATGCGTCTTATGACGAAAATGAAGTCACTGGGCGCATGTAAGAGAGAAAAATAGAAGGGTCACAAAGGGGTGGTATGTCAGCCAAGTATCTTGTCTACTTTAAGCGGCGTCTCGCGACAGAAGCCCCCCTTTCGAAGCTTTCTGTAAGAACGCTAAGATCGCTGTCAAGTAGAACAAGAATACCAGACTACCACTTCCTGGCTCCCAAGACTTCCACTGGTCTGAATTTCCAGTAGTCTTTATGACAATGTCTTGTCCAGTAGATGTGCTTAAAATGCATGCACCAGTGGTGTACTGACCGTTTGTCCGGAGGTATTGCATCCCCCAGAATCAATGATTTCGTGGGTCTGGATGCTGAGATACCAAGGCCAACCTGATAACAAGGCTTAGCCCACACTGTACCTAGATTCTGCCCTATCAAAAGAGGTAGAGCTTGTAGGGGCTGCTTGTATGGAAGAGTCACAGTGCAACTATCTTCCGCTATTCTCCTCCACCGATTATCAATCTTAGTACATTCTGTCACTTTCCTTTTGGTATAAGGGATGGCGTCCATCGGGGTACCATGAGGTTGGCGCAGTTTACCACTGACTCTTTCTTGGTAGGGGGTCAACTTGTCCCCTCCTGTGTGCATTCTGTCCTCCCCTTCATAATTTATCGGGGTGAGTTTCTCATGAATAGAGCTCCTTTCGGAATCAGAGCACAAAAGTAGTTCAGTAAATACAGTCACATCAGTCAGAAGTGGTTCGTTTTCTGAAGATGCTAAGGTGGTATTGCTTCGGACCGAAGCTTCTACCGGCAGCTGAGTTACTCCTGTCGCATCTTTCGAAGTGAAGAGTACTCTAAGACCAGAGTGTTTGGTTTCCCTTTTACTCTTGGCTTGTTCAGCCACAATGTCCTTCATCTGAAGTTCCCCTGTGGTGTCAGCTGCACAGGCAAGAGATAGGCTCTCTCCCTGCCCAAAAGAAGTACATTCTTTTGTGTTGATGGCAAACAGTGCTGTTTGACCATTTTCAAAGTTAATAAGGCTTACAGGAATTTCCTGCTCATCAAGAGTTTCCTTCCCAGAATACTCTGCAAAGACCTCAGGGAAAGTATCCTCTGTGTCGGTTATTTCCTCCCTGGTCAAGCTTTTATGGGCCAAGTCCAGAGGGAGTAAATAAAGTTGAGTGCTGCTGCCATCACAGTCACCCATCTGGGATGCCAAATCAGAACTGATACTCATCTCCCTATTGCATGTGGCTGCATCAAGGGAAATGAAAGAAACAGATTTACTGTTATTCTCTGTACCCTGCTGCCATGATTCCACTTCTTGTTTAACATTACTGAAGGGCATCATAGAGTCACTAAAAGTGCTACCTTCACTTTCATTATTGGCTAGTGTCCCAGTCAAACCGCCATGTTTACGGTTCCAGCAGTTATCACGTTGGTGGCTGCTGTTCGATGTGTTCGGGGTCCTCTTAGTCCTACACTTCCCTTTCGGAACATGCCGATTCCCTTCTTTCACTAAGGAACATAAGAAGTTAAATGAATCGGATGTGGTGTTTGAGGTTCGTCTGTCACTGGTATGACGATTAAGGGTGCCCACGGTACACTTTCTCCTTCCATGATTCCATTTAGGCTCAGGAGGAGTCTCCTCACTTTGCTCATCTGAGTTAAGGGGAGTAAAGGGGTTCAGCAATGTGGATCTGCTCCCTTTTGAAGATTTCTTTGTTTTCTGTCCTCGCTTCCTTGTGGGGACAGGAGGCTTCTCATTTTGCTTATCAGGGCAATGGAGAATACAGGGGTTCAGCAATGTAGATCTGATTCCTGTCAAAGAATTCTTGATGTGCACTCTTTTCCTATAAGGAATAAGAGAGGTGAGGCAAGGTCTTGGGTGGTCTATTACTTCATCATTTGATGAGGTACCATTTGGCGCAATAGTACACACCTCTCCATTGAGAGAGTGAGTCCCTGACCTTTCTACCAGAGTGTCAGTATGGGAGTTGTCAGTTCCCTCAACTACCTGGATGTTGTTCTCACCGTTCCCTGTGTCTAACTGCAGTTCTCTCTTCTTTGTCTGCCTAAGTAGTCGATAGTTATGCAGCTTTTCTTGAAGAAGCTTCATTCTTTTGACAGCTGCATCCTCTTGGAGTTGTCTAGCATCTTCTTCTTCTTCAAGTTGCCGTATTCTCTTTTCTTCTTCCCTCTCCGCTGCATGACGAGCAAGCATTGAGTCCCATTCTTCCTGTTCGCGTTGTATGAACGTTGTTAACTCTTGTCCTCTATAGCCCCTTTGTGCACCAAAAATCCTTGCATTTTCTAAGAACCTGGACCGGCGGTCCATAATGTCTAGATTGTTCATTTACAAAGCAAGAGAAACTGATCACATGCAGGACTAACCAGAAGAGTATTTATAGTTGAAGGGTTGGGTGATAGAATAGAAAAAAAGGAAAACTGACCACAGCAGTAAGGAGAACGTTACTGAAAATAATGCAAGTAATCAAACATTACTGCACAGCAATCAATGACACATTAAATAAACTTAACAGTAATGTCAAATGATAGAATGTCAACATAAAAATGATTTACAATCAATATCAAATGCTAAAGCAGTCAAGATTGGGAAAAAAAATTCTCAGACTACTTCCTAATTGTGATATTACACTAATTAAGGTAAGTATAAACAGTTCATATTTTTTACTATCATTTACTTAACAGTTAATACTGCCACTCTTCAAACCCTAATTATGTAAGTCACTATTATAAAAAATGGTGCCTGTAATCTAGGGAATGTAAAAGTTTTTTAAGTATTTAAAAAAATTTATGAAATAAAATTTCAATTGTCTAGGGTTTTCCCGGGTTTTAAATAACAGGCGCCGACACACTTGTGTGGCCTCAGATTATTATCCGGACGAGCCCCCACTTGTCGTGGAACAGGTTCCTTATACACTCAATAAAGTGGTGTTATCTTGTTAGAAACCGAGACAACTGTCTTTTGGTGCAAAGAGCAGACAGTGTCCCTGGATACTCAGATACAGACTCGAATTGGCTCGCAAAAGAAGGTGAGCTGCCTGAATATCCCCAGAAAAGGGATAAGGGAATTTAGATGCCTAAACACTTAGACAGAGCAGATTACCCCTCCCGACAATTTCCCTTTCTGGTAGTAAAATTAAGCCCCCATCTAGACTATGTATATTGGTAGACAGCACTGACACCATACATACATCTAGAAATAGAAATAAACTTTCGACTATGAGTTTAAATCAATCATAGGAATGTTTATTAAAATTAAAGTAAAATTCAATCATCTATTTACTTTTGAAAATACATTATTCAAACTAAGTAGGATGAAAGATAAAAATGATAGTAACATGAAACTGTCGTCATGAGAGGATCAGTGGGAAATAACATACAACAATTACCACCTGGAGTTTCCCAGAGGATCATCCATTTCAAAGACTGAGGTGGAATGTCGGATCTGTCCCAAGCACCAAGATCTTCCTTAGGGCACTCCAATCATTAGCTACAACCAGCCTGGCAGTGGTTTGGAAGCTCGTCCTGCCACAAGGAATCTGTCCTCGGCTTTTCAGCAGCTGGATTTAGATGTAACTATATGGTCATGTTGCTAGGGTTTTTAGGCGGCGAGAAAGACAAAGTTCTGCCAAAACGGCCCGCTCTAACACCTGCTTGCTGACCTGAAGTAAAATGGCTGGCAATCTTGTCTCACTGCGGGATTTCCGGTGTTGGCCAGGGTTTTCCACGCTACGTTGCCGAGTTACTAGCCGTATATTTTTATACGTGAAAGCTCAGGGGAATTACAAGTAGGACAATGGAAAATCCCCAAACCGCAACCGTAGGCTATAACCGGGATATCTCTCAATGCGTCTTATGACGAAAATGAAGTCACTGGGCGCATGTAAGAGAGAAAAATAGAAGGGTCACAAAGGGGTGGTATGTCAGCCAAGTATCTTGTCTACTTTAAGCGGCGTCTCGCGACAGTAGTGTCTCTTTTACTCCATCCACCCATTTTTCGCGGTCGGCCGCTTGCCTTGTAGCAGGCTTTTCACATGTATTATGTTCTAGCTGCTGTCTGATTTTGTTCCTTTCTGACCAAACGACCAAACCATTTTATTCGTCGATGTTCTATAAAGTCATTAACCAGTACCGTGACTAGTTTTGTTCTTACTTTTATAATCATTACCGTGACTAGCATTGTTCTTACTTTTATAATCATTACCGTGACTAGTTTTGTTCTTACTTTTATAATCATTACCGTGACTAGCATTGTTCTTACTTTTATAATCATTACCGTGACTAGCATTGTTCTTACTTTTATAATCATTACCGTGACTAGCATTGTTCTTACTTTTATAATCATTACCGTGACTAGCATTGTTCTTACTTTTATAATCATTACCGTGACTAGTTTTGTTCTTACTTTTATAATCATTACCGTGACTAGCATTGTTCTTATTTTTATAATCATTACCGTGACTAGCATTGTTCTTACTTGTATAATCATTACCGTGACTAGCATTGTTCTTACTTTTATAATCATTACTCACAAAAATATGAAAATGTCATGAAGCTACCTGATGGTACGGTAGTACTTGTCAAACATGCTCAGTGCATAGTTAGCAGTATAGCGGTCTTCTTCTTTCTTTTGCTTTCTATCCCCCAATGGAGCATAGGCCCTCAACCAACTCACGCCAAGTCGTTCTATCCTTTGCTATCGCACGCGGCTCTCCCCGAGACCTCCCCATCTTTCTAACTTCATTCTCCAGCTCCCTTGTCTATATGTTTTTTGGTCTTCCTTAATTAATAAGTCCCTGTGGGTCCCAATGCAAAGACAATTCAGTTATACTGTTCTCCGGTTTTCTCCTTCTGTGTCCTATCCGTCGGCTCTGTGGCTAAGTCGATGCGAACGCTTTTAATGCCGGGATGCCGGGTTCGATCCCAGCTGCGGGCCATGCGCCTTGCGTTGGTTTCGACAGTGGTATCGATATAGCCGACCTTTTAGTTGACAATGACAAACTACTGGACGTAAATTGCCTAGACAAACCACAAAACAGCCAGGGGCTGTTGGGGTTGGTTCTGCAACGTCCTGTAAAGGATACGCAACAACCTATATGTGTCCTATCCAACGCCACCGTCTTGTCTTTACCATTTGGTCAGCTGGAGCTTGCTTAGTTGGTTTTAAAAACTCTACATTAGTGATTTATCAAGGTAATTATAATCAATTACTTAGTTACAGAAGCTTGCTTACAAAATCACAATAACAGATGCTCGATGTAAAAGTGAAATACAGCCAAGGACAACAAATTCCCGTTCTTCTTTCTTCTTTTGTCAAAATCTGCTTGTGCCGCTAGGCGTCGCAGTCTATCATATGATCGGCTACCGAGCCAGGGCGCGCTCAGTCGCTTCATATGCCGTGATGTTAGGAAGTCTCAAGTTGTCCGTGACTCCTTCAATCCATCTTCTTCTTGGTCTTCCCCTGCCTCTTGGTGTTTCGATTTTCATGTTGTATGCTCTTGATGCTGGCATCGTTGGTTCCATTCTCATTAGGTGACCAAACAATTTCATTCTTTGCTTCTCAATAAATTTAACGATGGGTATGGTTCCAATAGTTCTTGTAATCACATCGTTTCTCACTCGATTTTATTCGCAGCCATTCTCAAACATCTCATTTCACAGGTGGTTAGTCTTCTCTCGTGTTCTTTTGTTAATGTCCAAGTCTGACATTGATAACCTAATGTCGGTATAAAGATTGTATTTATAATTTGTCTTTTTATCTCAGCTGGGACAGCAGGGTGTTTTAAAATTGGGGCAAGCTGGTATGTGACATTGTTGGCTTGTTGGATTCTTGCTTCGATCTCTCTGTCTATTTTACCATTGAATGTAAAGATACTTTTCAAGTATTTAAATTCTTGCACTTGTTTTAGGCTGTGATCTAGAATCTTTATGTCGATGGTCTGTTGCTCTCTACTTATGCTCATGACTTCTGTCTTTTCAGTATTGATCTTAATATGATGCTTGAGGCAACTGTCGTGTAGTAGGTTTATGTGGTCTTGCAGCTGTTTACTATCACTGTGAAATAACAAATTCCCGTTACTGTATTTTATTTCTGCAGTACCACATTTTAGAGGGGGAAAAAGGGGGGGGGGGAGGGGGGGGGGGGTGAGCCTTGGACGAAAAAGAAGCTGTCGCAAACCTATTGCATTCAACTCTCTAGATTTCTTCATGTTTCCTTTGGACGCCCTCTTTTTCTCAAACCGTATGTTTCCCATTTAGTCTTATTTTGCAAATCTGTTCATTTTGTCTCAGAGCGTTTCCAAAATTTCTCCGTCTTCTTTGTCCTATTGTTGTCGACACGGGTATTTGTCCAGACATTTCTCTGATCTCCTGATTCTGTTTGTGCTCATCTCATTTTATGTTCATGATTTTTCACAGACATTTATTTTCAGATGCATTTAACTTTCGTTCCATATTTGTGACCATGCAATGGGGGAAACATTACCAACCCTTATCTACACCAGAGCCCTACCATATGAGCTCTGCTGAATCATGACAAGGTTACTTAATACTTTTTTCTGCCCTCTGAGGGGAAATTAACAGAACGACAAAAATGCGCACACAAAACGGTAAATCTGAGAAGACGAGAGAGATTGAGAAATAGGTAGGGAGACAAAATATAGGCAGATTTAAGGTGACCAACTGGAAGACCCAGCAGAGATAACTGTAGGTATGGGATATCTGCAGTAATTGACCTTACGAGCTGGGAATGCTGAAGAAGAAGAAGAAGAAGCAGAAGAAGAAGAAGAAGAAGAAGAAGAAGAAGAAGAAGAAGAAGAAGAAGAAGAAGAAGAAGAAGAAGAAGAAGAAGAAGAAGAAGAAGAAGAAGAAGAAGAAGAAGATTAAGAATAAGAAGAATCGAAAAGAAAGAAAAGAAAGAAGATTAAGAAGAAAGAAAGAAAGAAAGAAAGAAAGAAAGAAAGAAAGAAAGAAAGAAAGAAAGAAAGAAAGAAAGAAAGAAAGAAAGAAAGAAAGAAAGAAAGAAAGAAAGAAAGAAAGAAAGAAAGAAAGAAAGAAAGAAAGAAAGAAAGAAAGAAAGAAAGAAAGAAAGAAAGAAAGAAAGAAAGAAAGAAAGAAAGAAAGAAAGAAAGAAAGAAAGAAAGAAAGAAAGAAAGAAAGAAAGCAAGAAAGAAAGAAAGAAAGAAAGAAAAAGAAAGAAAAAAAAGAAGCAGGTGTTAAGTTACATTACCGACTCGCATTATTCGCTGGTTTCTTAGCTTGGAGAAGGGACTGAGACTTCTGTAACACAGTGCCTTCAAGAATACTACTTCGGTACATGGTCGAGTACAACATAAACATCAGCCAGGCTTATATACAAGCTAGTCATTTTTACGTTTTGAAACAATGAATGTCAGCAAATCCAATCTAAAGCGTTCCATAAGGAGAGGTACAAGCGACAAAACGCCAACCAGTTAACAACAGAATAAATCAAACAAACAACAAACAAAACAAAGATATACAAGTATACATAGATAAACATTTTAAAAAAAACACACACACACACATACAAACATTTAACTCACCAAAGTTTGCTAGTTGGTAAAATTAACATTGGTAATTATGGAAAGTAAAAGGCGTTATTTTAGGACAAGTACAGAAATTTAAGTATCTAGGCACATGGATAACATCCGATGGAAGATGTACCACAAAAATAAGAATAGAATAGGACAGACCAAAAGTACATTTTACAAAAGGAAAAACATTTTTGTGCAATAAATCCATGCTATGTAAAGCCAGTTTTAACATACGAATGTGAAGCCTTGATAATTATTAAACAAGCCGAACAAAATCATGAGGCCACGGAGGTGTGGCTTTTCAGAAGAATCCTTTGAATTCCTTGGACAGCTAAGAAGAGCAATCCAGATGTTTCGAGAGAGGCGAATGCTCGAAGACAACTTATCACAAACATTCGAAAGAGACAGTCCTCATTTTGTTTTCGTTGTTGGTCATGTTATGAGAAGGAGAAAAATCATACATGTTTTGACCACTAGCAAGTTCTTTGGAAAGAGAGAAAGAGACAAAGAGGGGAAGACAGCTTGAGAAGATTCTCGACAGTCCTCTGTCATTGCATGGAGGGATGAATCACACGAAATGATATTAGCAGTTGCAGATCGAAGATTTTGGAGAGGCATAATCGCCCATGCCAGTGGGCAAAGCACTTGATGATGATAAGGGATGGAAATAGAATCAATGCCCTGAGAGGCAAAAGCACTAAAATCTCTTCCCTCGCAGCCTTCGCGATTTTTATTTTACAATTTAATACACTTTCATCACCTATTGGAAAATGAAAGATCTGTCCCTATCATTAAAAGCATGAATATTCTTGCCAAGGAAAAAATCCCTGACTGATTAACTAGTCTGTCATGTATTCTCTGTTTATCCTGATCAATGTTAAGTATAAGCTTCATTCCTCTCTGCCCTCTTTTTATTTGGCATGCCTATTTCTCATTATCCATTGCTTTTTTTTATTTTATTTATATCTCCCTCTCGCTTTCTCTTTATTTATAATTCCGGTTTTTTTACTCCCTCTTCTTTTCATGCATTTTAATCCCCACTGTTAAGCTCCCCACTCTCAAAAATGGATTCGGATGTTTTTAATCAATCGATGCTCGGCGTATAAGGCGTCAATTTTATCTCCAGGGTTGAAGGGTGCGTCTTTCATGTCGTGGTTGTTAATGATAGTCTTCTTTAGGGCAAGCCAACAAGCCAATGAGGGACAATGCTGTGTGTATCCCAGACGCCCTATCTCTAAGCAAAATCAATGTTTCCGTTTATTTTCTCTAGCAGCTTCTGTTTAGCTTGGTCGCAGTATTTCACCATCACATTTTTCTGATTACCAGTTAGTTTGTTAGTTAGTTAATCTACATATTATCCTCACTACACATCGGACAAGTCCATTAGGACTCAGATACCATCTTGTGCATGTCCTTCATAGTGTGGCGAAACACAGTTCTCTATTGGTTTACTATTCTTTTTTTCGCCACCTATATAGCCTTCATGTCTGACACTACCTCTTTTTACCTGAAGTTCTTTTGAATGTTGTCGACTCCACTTCGTCTCATGAATTATTTACTCGTCCTACCTCATTTTAAGCACTGAGAACGTAGACCCGGAAATTGCTTGTTCTGTACCTACTGTGGCCCTGCCAACAAACCAGTCTTCCATTGCTTATCCTGTACTTACAGTGACCCTGCCAATAAGCAAATTTTTCCATTGCTTGTCCTGTACCTACTGTGGTCCTGCCAATAAGCAAATTTTTCCATTGCTTGTCCTGTACCTACTGTGGTCCTGCCAACAAGCCGATCTTTCATTGATTGTCCTGTACCTACTGTGGTCCTGCCAACAAGCCAATCTTTCATTGATTGTCCTGTACCTACTGTGGTCCTGCCAACAAGCCGATCTTTCATTGATTGTCCTGTACCTACTGTGGTCCTGCCAACAAGCCAATCTTTCATTGATTGTCCTGTACCTACTGTGGTCCTGCCAACAAGCCAATTTTTCATTGATTGTCCTGTACCTACTGTAGTCCTGCCAACAAGCCGATCTTTCATTGATTGTCCTGTACCTACTGTGGTCCTGCCAACAAGCCAATCTTTCATTGATTGTCCTGTACATACTGTGGTCCTGCCAACAAGTCAATCTTTCATTGATTGTCCTGTACCTACTGTGGTCCTGCCAACAAGCCAATCTTTCATTGATTGTCCTGTACCTACTGTGGTCCTGCCAACAAGCCAATCTTTCATTGATTGTCCTGTACCTATTGTGGTCCTGCCAACAAGCCAATCTTCCATTGATTGTCCTGTACCTACTGTGGTCCTGCCAACAAGCCAATCTTTCATTGATTGTCCTGTACCTATTGTGGTCCTGCCAACAAGCCAATTCTCCATTGATTGTCCTGTACCTACTGTGGTCCTGCCAACAAGCCAATCTTCCATTGATTGTCTTGTACCTACTGTGGTCCTTCCAACAAGACAATCTTTCATTGCTTATCCCGTATTTACAGTCGCTCTGCCAACAATTCAATCTTCCATTGATTGTCCTGTACCTAGTTTGGCCTTGCCAACAAGCCAGTCTTCCCGATAAATATTTCTGAATGTACCAACATAATAAATAAATAAAAGGAATCACTAGAATAAACTAAAGGACCAACTTGATTACCAACACTGTTCAAAACCTACGCGGGAATCCCTAAACAGTTAAATGACTCTGAATGTTATTACAAATTGCTTCTGATTTATTTAGTCAAATTGTTTTGGTCATACGATCAATATCAGGATGGTTTGGCCACATGTGTGGTGTGATCCATGATTATGGTTATCGTGTGCTATTGCTGCTAACCCTGGTCGTCTATGCTTATAGGCATGGAACATAATGATGATGATAAGGATTACGATGCTAAATCTAATGACCCTTAGCTCTAACTGTTGCTCGTAGGGGGCTGATTGGTCTCAAGGCATGGTGTCCGCCTCGAGTGCTAGAGGTGCCTGGTTCAGTCCCCAGTAAGGACTGGGATTTTTTTAAAGAGATCTTCGACATAGTAATTCAACTCTGGCCTCTGGGTAGTGAGATTGGACGCCCGTGTGCATTGTTGCGCACGTAAAAAATTCCTTGGCAGTTGCTAACGGTGCTGCCCGGGCAACATTTGTAGTTAAAAATCTACCCAAAGTATTTCAGGTCCTCGCCGATGCTACAGAGCTTGTGCACTGTGCTGAGATTTTTCGGACCCAGATTTGAGTTACAAGAAGAACGGAGCAGTAATGGGTTACTACGCGTGTGCCTTGATGTTGATCCGTTGTTCAAACCTCAAACCTAATTGTTGCTCGTTTAAATTCAGCCACACGTGTTAATATGCATTCCCAACATTTGCAATAAAGCCGCTGTTAGTGGCTAAATGTCATCACAGTTCATGTTATAAAGAACTAAACCCTAAGATCAGTTTTTCCCCCAGAAAACCTCCACACGAATTTCTTGGCCACTTATAAACATTGCATAAGATTACTCACCATTCTTCTAGCAAAAATCGACAACGGTGGCCTGGCAGAGGTCGAAGAAGTTTCGAAAAATGGGTCGTAGGCGGGGACATGTTGAGAGAATTTAGACTAGATCATGAACATGGTACATAAATCTGTCACAAGGCAAACGTGAAAGGAAAACACGAATAAACACGCACAAATATAGAGCAGAAAATCGTGGTCAGGAAAGCAGAAAGAAACATTTCCCATGTCAGGGACGATCAGCTCTGGCATTTGTCTACGCCAAGAGGGGAATGCAAATAGAAGACAATGGAACACAGTGTTAGTCTTGATGGACAGAATGTATAACAGAGAGGATATCATACATTTGAGAGATGTACGTATGCCATGACGCAGAGGTGTAGATGAGTAAGGACGTATCAGATAAATGGAGGTATACATGAACATGGACGTATGAGATGATATGGAGATGTAGAGGGGTATGATCGTAAGTGATGAAATGAAAGTATTGATGAGTTTGGAGCGTGAGATGGTGACATTTAAAGACGTATGAGATAAAACGGAAGTATAGATGAGTTTCGAGTATGAGATAAAGTGGAGGTGTAAATGAGTATAGACATATGAGAAGAAAAAGAAGTATAGACGAGTATAGATGTATGAGAATAACTGGAATTACAGACGAGCATGGACGTATAAGATGACAAATGAAGGTATAGTTGAGTATGGACGTATGAGATGGTATGGTGGTATAGATAAGTATAGACTTAATAGATGTTATGGTGGTATAGATAAGTATAGACTTAATAGATGTTATGGTGGTATAGATAAGTATAGACTTAATAGATGTTATGGAGGTATAGATAAGTATAGACTTAATAGATGTTATGGAGGTATAGATAAGTATAGACTTAATAGATGTTATGGTGGTATAGATAAGTATAGACTTAATAGATGTTATGGAGGTATAGATAAGAATGGGTGTATGTGATGATATGGAGATATAGACGAGCATGGACGTAGTTCCTCCGAAGTCGGAGTACATCTGCCTGAGAGGCGGGGAACGAGTACTGCAAACAAATAAGCCAGTAAAACGGATGTACACGTAAAACTCAGGTCAAGGTAAAAGCCAAAGGTCCATTTTGGACGAACAACCGTGACTTACCGCCGCAATTCACAGCCGGTGAACAAGAAGAAGAAGAAAGAAGATGAGCATGGACGTATGATATGATATGGAGGTACATATGAATATAGGCCTATGTGATGAAATGGAGGAAACGAAAAGAATAGACTCAAGAGATGATACAGAAGTATTGATATGCATAGTAGTATGCGATGACATGGAAGTATAGATGAGTATGGACGAATGAGATAAAGTGGAGGTATAGATGAGTATGGATTTGTGAAATGAAGTGGAGGTATAGATCGGTATGGATTTGTGAAATGAAGTGGAGGTATAGATGGGTATGGATTTGTGAAATGAAGTGGAGGTATAGATCGGTATGGATTTGTGAAATGAAGTGGAAGTATAGATGAGTATGGATTTGTGAAATGAAGTGGAAGTATAGATGAGTATGGATTTGTAAAATGAAGTGGAAGTATAGATGAGTATGGCTTTGTGAAATCGTCTTCTTCTTCTTCTTCGCGTTCACCAGCTGTACACTCTGGCGTAAAGTTCTGGTTGTTCGTCCACTTCTGGACTGCAGTCCTGCCCAAAACCTGAGTGTTGCGTGTGCATCAGTTTTACAGATCTGATTCAACTGAATGTAGACTGCTGGTTCCTTGCCTCTCAGGCAGATGCACACCGACTTCAAAGGAACCTCCCCAGTTAGTCGACTCTTACGACATGCTTTTGGGGAGACAGTAGGTCTATTCTTGTTTTCCCCACAATAGGGCCCCGGAACCCACACGGGGGGATTGTGAAATGAAGTGAAGTGATAGATCGGTATGGATTTGTGAAATAAAGTGAAGTGATAGATCGGTATGGATTTGTAAAATGAAGTGGAGGTTTAGATGGGTATGGATTTGTGAAACGAATCGGAGGTATAGATGGGTGTGAATTTGTGAAAGGAACTGGAGGTATAGATGGGTGTGAATTTGTGAAAGGAACTGGAGGTATAGATGGGTATAGGTTTGTGAAATGAAGTGGATGTATAGATGGGTATAGGTTTGTGAAATAAAGTGGATGTATAGATGGGTATGGATTTGTGAAATGAAGTGGAGGTATAGATGGGTATAGGTTTGTGAAATGAAGTGGATGTATAGATGGGTATAGGTTTGTGAAATGAAGTGGATGTATTGTTGTTGTTATCGATCCAGCGGCGCATGAGCTTTCGCCCTTTGGCCCAATGCCATGTAGTGGAATTTGCATGTTTTCACAAGCAAGTGGATGTATAGATGGGTATAGGTTTGTGAAATGAAGTGGATGTATAGATGGGTATAGGTTTGTGAAATGAAGTGGATGTATAGATGGGTATAGGTTTGTGAAATGAAGTGGATGTATAGATGGGTAAAGGTTTGTGAAATGAAGTGGATGTATAGATGGGTATAGGTTTGTGAAATGAAGTGGATGTATAAATGGGTATGGATTTGTGAAATGAAGTGATGTATAAATGGTTATAGGTTTGTGAAATGAAGTGGAGGTATAAATGGATATAGGTTTCTGAAATGAAGTGAAGGTATAGATGGGTGTGAATTTGTGAAATGAACTGGAGGTATAGATCGGTATAGATTTATGAAATGAAGTGGAGGTTTCGATGAGTATGGATTTGTGAAATGAAGTGGAGGTATACATGGGTGTGGATTTGTGAAATGAAGTGGAGTATAAATAAGTATAGATGTGATACGTAATTTTGGATGTAGGTTAGTGATATTGTTAGACGCGAAGACCTGAGAATCAAAGCTTCGATGAAATGTCAATCGTAAAAGATAGAGAAAGATTGGCTATTAACATTTAAGTCGAAATATGCTGTTATTAATGATATGCAAACGCATATCATCAATTGTGTGATCATTTTGAATAGGAAGTGTTGATTTTTCCCCCGTTTGATGCAACCAACCAGTCACCTTCATGATATATTTCAAGACATCTTTATTGGTTTGTCCACTCAGAGATAATGCCTTCTGACATTATACCAAATAAGCTTACCCCAAATAAGGCTTAACCCAAAAGAGGAGAAGGACCTATAACACAAAGTAGACCAAGAACAAGATACAAATATCACAGCAGAGAAAATTTACAATAGCACCGCATGTACATGTGAAGGGTGCGGGGGGGGGGGGGGGGGCGCCTAGAAGAGCAGGAAGCAGAACCTCATGTCCCCCTCCACACTAAAAATGGTAAAAGAGGAAGTAAAAAGGAAAAAAAGATTATTTTTTCCCTACCCATGTTGTCCTCATCATTCTTATAAACAAAGCTACACCTTTTTTGCTCCCACTTACTTTCTCCCTAATCTGTTACCTATCAATGACTTTATTTCTTTTAATGTTCACCGAAATCAACAGAAAACAAAAATTTAAAATCAACTACAAAGACAGGAAGTTAATGTCACAGACTCAGCCAATCTGAGCACATGTAATGCCTTTTTATCCATTAATTTCCTTTTATTGTTTTCTGAGTTCCCTTGATGTAGCCGTGTTTAACTCTCACCTTTTTGCGGCATTGTTTTCAAACATATTCTTTTCATTCTTTCGCGCAAGCCTAAAATCAATTAGAGCTTTCATTTATGCCTTAATTCATACAGGGAGATGTATCTGAAATATATTCTCTTAAAAAATGTTCTAAGGCAGATGTTTTGTTCAGAATCTGTCTACAATTAAAATTTGATCCCTAGAGATTTCTTTCTGGCTCCTGGACTAATCATTACATGAGTGGATGGTATTAGCGCTAGACACGGGTATTAGAAATGTCCGTGTTATCAAGACGATCCGGAATTGATACATGACAAGGCAGATGTGGTTAAGGCCCTTTGGTAACAAGCAACAGAATCAGTAGAGATAGCAAATTATTATGGTCTAGAGAGAATGAGGCACCTGGGTGTAACCAGAGGGTCTGGCCAGCTCACAACACTCAGAAAAAAGGCAAGACGGACATATAACCAGATGGGAATGCCCCGAGTGCTGTGATGTCAATTCTTGACTCAACACAAGGCGATCTCACAAAGACAGACAACAGACGGATGGGTTTCTCTAAGTTTCCTTGCCTAACTTATTAGATTGTTTCTAACTAATTTTGTGTTTGCTGAAATTCAATTCTTTTCTAGCAAGTTATAATTACAATTATGTGCCATATGTCTAAAAGTTGCCCTTTTATTACCATTTGCTCACAAAGCAAACTATAAAAGTCAAGGAGTGTTTGTCATGCCTTTATGCGTTTTGGGCATATAGGGCTGGACCTATGTTTTTTAGACCAATCGGCACTTTAGCTGATACCAACTCAGGCTAGGTCGGCCGGAGAGCTATTATCATTTAAAAAAAATGTTTAGCTTTATTAGGACTCGAACCCACGACCTTTCGACTGCAGGCGAGCGGTTCATGGCGGTTCTCAAAGCATACAACGCTAGACTCACATAGGTATAGTTAATTTGGTAGTCGATGTATTGAATGTATTTCTCATACCTATAAGTGCAGTTTATAGCATTAACGTATCTGTTTCTAAGTCAGCGGTTGTCAACCTGTGGATCGCGACCCATTTGTTGGTTCAACGACCCTTACACTAGGAGTCGCCTAAGACCATCGAAAGACACATATTCACTGAAGTTATGAAGTAGCAACGAAAATAATTACGTGGTTGGTGGTCAGTCACAACAGCTTGGGGAAATGTAATAAAGGGTCGCGGCGTTGGTAAGGTTGAGAACCACTGATCTTAGTTCTCTTTCATTCACTTCACCTTTCAACCAATGGGCTTCATTGTCCGCTGACTGAGGGGTTGGTTCTGCAGCGTCCTGTGAAGTGGACGCTACCAAATTGTTTTCATAATTTAGACCTGTGGACCACAACCCATTTCAGGGTGCTCCGCCTTTGCGTAGATAGCAAGACCCCTCACAACTCCACCCCCCCCCCCCCCCTACACCCACCACAAAAAAATAATAACAACACGTGACCCAAAAAAAGGGTGACAAAAATACAGATCATAAGTACTGTTAACAAGAACGTTGAGACAAGTACGCACTTAATAAAAAGGGGGAAATAACAAAAGAAACAATCATCAACAACTGGTAATTTAGTATCCAAATATCACAATGATAGTTGATACTGTTTTGTCTAGAGGATGTCTGCTATAATTGTTTGATTTCGGACAGAGCACAGCAGAGATCACTCGCCACAAACTGGAAGCGCTTTTTGTTTTCATGATTGTTGAAGTTGAAAATCCGGGTTATTACAAATACAATTTAACAAGGAAATTCAATATTGCCTAACACCCCCAACCCCCCCCCCCCCCCCTCCCCCCTCGATCAGTTTTGAGACTGCTGACTTAGACCTTACAGGCTCATTATTGGCACTTATATCTCTCTGTACAACTCCTATAGTTATATTATTGCCTACTTTGCTCTTATCAAGACACTAAGCTCATGTAATGTCCACTGTAACAAACAATAGATCTCATCTTTCCAGATCTTTTCACTCAGGCAACCATCTCATCCGTTGCGTTAACTGTTAGTAGTAGTAAATTTAAGGACGCCGACCCCCTCCACATCCCTTCGACAATCCAATTTGTGTTCTCCTCCCTTAGAGTTTTTTATGCTGTTGTTGCAACTTCAAGGGCCTAAATATGTATAGTTGCTCTGTTTGTAAAATATGTGTTGATACATTTCATAATAATTCAAAAATGCTATTAGATTATTGTCGCTATCCAGTAGACAATAATATTTATTATTGCACGTTGCGACATGACCAAATCACCTTGAGCCTCTGACTCCAGCTAATTATGAGAGGCTGAGCATTCATCAGCCTAACCTCCACCTCTAGTCAGTGTGTTTATGTTATGTCCTAGCGCCCCTAAACCCAATCCATATAGTGTTTGATAAGTTTTCCGGTGAAAATTTTCAATCATCACTCTCTATTACTAGTCCGTCTCTCGTGATTGACAGCCCTCCCCATCTCCTCGTTGAACAGTCTGCAATTTCTTCCTTGTACACTCGGGGCAGAAGTGAATATAAGGCAAGCATCCATGAAGAAGTAAACGGTCGTGCCAGGATTTGGGCCATCTTTAAGTTGCTCTGGGGTGTAAACAACAGAACGGTGCCAATTTAGGGGTCGATAATCATTCCTGGCAACTGTTTCCGTACAACTCGAGCTGATGACGAGGGCTGAGAGTAAATCTGAGTTAGTGGAGCGGAGATAGCAACGTTGATCGTGTCTTCCTTGCTCACACAGAAACAAAGCAGTTCTTTGCCGTGGTATTTTGTCATCGCTCATGGAGTCTTTCCACAGGCTGTTATTTTAAATTAACAGTTATCCGAGTCTGAAGTTGAGGTAATTACAGTCAAGAGTACAAATGGTTAAGAGAAACAAATGTCTGGGGCTGAGAACGCAGACCGAGAACGTAAATTAGTGGTCACGATTTCATGTGTTACTAAAGTGCAAAGAGTGCGTGAGAGAAAAAACATTGCAGTCTTTCATTGAATATAGGATGGCAAGGTAGAGCAGTGTATAGCTATTCCGACTGGCGGTGGTCTGGTGTTTGAACGTCCCTTTAAAGGGGGATTGGTGGGGGCGGGGGGGGGGAGGTGGTGTATTTGATTTGGGCAGCTAGATAAAAAATAGACTAAATGAAGAAAACGAAGCGAAAGAAGATAAAGCACAAAGAGTTGAGAAGGAGGAAGGGGAAAAAAATAGGACAAAAAGAAAAAGGAAAATGAAGCGGAGAAGAGATGAGGGCAAGGGTCAGTCAGTGGGTAATACTGTTTATATCCTCCGGACTGATACCTGAAAAAAATTTAACACTCTGAGATTAGAAGATTTCAATTTGTATGGCAGACCAACAGGACCCGACTGTCTGACACGTTGAGATTAAAGAAACTTAGTGCTAATGGCAGACTAACAGGACCAGACTGTCTGACACGTTGAGATTAAAGAAACTTAGTGCTAATGGCAGACTAACAGGACCCGACTGTCTGACACGTTGAGACTAAAAGAAACTTAGTGCTAATGGCAGACTAACAGGACCAGACTGTCTGACACGTTGAGACTAAAGAAACTTAGTGCTAATGGCAGACTAACAGGACCCGACTGTCTGACACGTTGAGACTAAAGAAACTTAGTGCTAATGGCAGACTAACAGGACCCGACTGTCTGACACGTTGAGACTAAAAGACTGTCTGACAACCATGAGACTAAATAGTGCTTAGTGGCAGACTAACAGGACCAGACTGTCTGACACGTTGAGACTAAAGAAACTTAGTGCTAATGGCAGACTAACAGGACCAGACTGTCTGACACGTTGAGATTAAAGAAACTTAGTGCTAATGGCAGACTAACAGGACCAGACTGTCTGACACGTTGAGATTAAAGAAACTTAGTGCTAATGGCAGACTAACAGGACCAGACTGTCTGACACGTTGAGATTAAAGAAACTTAGTGCTAATGGCAGACTAACAGGACCAGACTGACACGTTTAGACTAAAGAAAAAACAGTGCTTATGGCAGACCAACCGGACCTGACGCTAATGCTCCTTGTAATGCCAGGATTCCAGGTTCGATCCCAGCTGCTGGCGATTTGGCAGCAGACCGTTCTACGTTGGTTTAGACAGTGGTATCGAGAACCGACTGTGCAAAAAGCAATGGCAAACTACTGAAAGAATATGTGGCTATAGAAAAACCACAACAGTCAGAAAATGTCGGGGTAGACAACGGTTCTGCGACGCCCTGTAATGATAGACAATTAACTCCTTTTTATTGCTGTACCGCGGTGGTGTGCAAACATGCAGTTTTGTGCAGGGTCTGATATAAGAACCTCTATGGTCTACAACTCTGGCTACCCTAATGTTCTCACGACATAATTGTGATTTCCACACAAATCTCATAACCCTATAGTAATTCTGCATCGAGTTGGACTCCCCCCCCCCCCCCCCCCCCCCCCTCTTAGAAATGACCTTGATCCCCAGGTTGACCCAGATTTAAATGTTTACCATGTAAAGTCCTGGGATGAAGACACGCTATTATCATTACAGACGATGTGGTAGTTTACATGGATGGGCCTGTCACTTCAAATCTTCTAAATATTGTAGATTGTCTCTTTCTGCTGTGGGCAGTCAAGTTTCTTCGTGAGTCAGCTTCTTTAAATACATCTTCATTACTCTATTTATCTGTCGAGGGTATTCTCATCACTCGTCTATAAAACCACATCTCCACAGCTGCTAAAAAAGTTTTCCTTAATTTACTAACTGTCATGGATTCACGTCCGTAAATAAATATAGGACTTGTATAACGAGAGAATTATCTTACTCGACTCACTTGACGGAACAAGGGAAGTAAACTGGCGTTCACTGTGAGCATAAGGGGAAATAATCGTCAAGGAGAGGGGTGATGTCTTTTGCTGTTACAACCACCATCCTCACAATGGAGACCATGGCTGCAACTGCTGCAAATAGGACATAAGTATGGCTGTATGATTGTGTATTTGAATATTTTAAACCCGTGAGCATAATGTGGGACTCAATGAATACGACCTCCACCAATCCCCCCCCCTCCCTTTGCCCTTTTTCTCCACAATCCAATCAAGTTTCATTAGCCAAGAATGGATTCTCAGATTACCCGAATCACGATTAACTCTCCCAGCCTTTATCTGTGTGCTGGGCCATTCGGTTGTTTGAAGCAATGATTATGTAGATTACATTTCAGGAAAGGTGATTACAGTGACTGACACAGTCATGAACTTTAGTGATGTCATCAATGCCATGCGAGATGCATGTAGCAAAGGAGATGGGGACGCCAGTCAGGACTCGGTATCCTTATCCAGATTGGTGGATATAGGGGTGAAACCTGCAGCAGCCAAACGTGAAACTTTTACTAAGGAAACAACTCCAGTGTTCTAGCGAGGTCAGATGGTACCTGGTGCGCAACATTTTCTGGCACCCTCCAGTGGCATTGCAATGTCAGGTGGCATCCGGTGCGGAACATTTCCTGTTTCCTCCTATAAACACAGACGAACACACTTAGACACTGTTTATTAGTGTTTATATCTCAAACCTCTACCATTTTATAACCCCTCCCCCCACCTCCTCAGTGACAACACCAGCCCCTTACCACACCTCTTCACACGACGCATGATCTGTTTCGTCGTCGGCAACGGAGCCCTTATCAGGGCTACTAGGTTGCCCTAATGCGCAAAAAAACTAGTCATTATAACCAAAAAGTGACCTTTTCGGGGATGCTGGTTAAATGTGATGATTTTGTTTTTTGAAAGGTCATCTAATGAATCAATACAGAATGGGTGTAATCAGTCATTGTACTCTTCTGTAGCTATTGAGGAAGGGATGAGAACCCCTGTGAATATGTCTATGGTAATGGGATGACAGTCCTCAATAATCATTTATGGTCGTTCATATCACCCACAGAGATGGTATTGTAGATTTATGTGTGCTGATGAAATGTCTCTAGCCGCAACGTTTACTTGTCTTTTGTGTTTGTGATGTTGTCAAGCTGATTGTTGTATTCAGATATAAAATGACTCTAGCATCATAGGCCTAATGACCCACTTGCGGAAACACGGTCCTTTGGTTTACTTTACTTTACCTTCACTTTAGTTTAATTTTGTTTACCTTTTCTTTACGTTACTTCGCGTTACCTTATTTTACTTTGCTATTATTTAGTTTAAATTTACTTCAATTTACTTTAGTTTACCTTTACTTTACCCTACTTTATTATTGTGTACCTTTACTTTACCTTGATAGCTACGACTGCAACACCAAACCCCCCTGTACTGAAGCCAAGGCGATAATTCAACAAGAACATGGGAAAAAATGACTCAACCAACGTAATGAACCTTGCAATTGACAAGATGTCACAGTTTCCGTGCAATGTTAAAACACCATGTTAACACAGGCAAACACACCTGTATCCATTCAACCTGTCGCATACCCACGGTGGCAGATGCGAGGCAGCTTTCACATATCCTCTTTCCGTGACGTGTCTCGTCAACAAGGGAGTTCGATTTCCTTTCTGTTGAACCCGCCAAAATAGGTATCTGGAAATACTCAGGGATGAAAAGTCAGTCAGTCAGTCAGTAGCATGTCCTTTGCAGAACATTGCTCCAATAACAACCTTCCGGAAAAACTTCTCGATCACAAGCGAGATGTCCAGCGTCAGATACACCTATCTGGTGATCACCCGCCACATCCTGCACCCATCTTCTCTTTGGCATTCCTCTTCCTCTCTTGTTTTCACGACTGTTGTGGTTTCATGTTAGGCTTTGAAGAAGGTAGTTTGAAATTGCTTTCCTTCTAAGCAGTGACTGTACTAGTCAGCGGCCATAATCATTGTCTCTATTGATGAGAAAAGAACTTAATATTCGCCGCACAACCTATCGAATACCTAATGATCTACAGTACATAATGTATTAGCAAAAATTGTTGTTCTTGATTATAGATTCTCTGGGAGAGTGAGAATTAACTCACTGTTCAGAGGTTTTGTCATTTAAGCCCACAATGTATTTGACGTCTCGACGAGAAGACACTGTGGAAAGTGTCTTCTCATCTGGATATTACAAGCATAAAACATCCAAACGCTCATACATTGGTACTGTGGTTTTTCTTTGGGCCATGGCAGCTCTGAAGTTAATAGAAAAAAAAAGAGTTACTAGAGAAATTAGTAACTGATTCTCAGCTGATAATGCGGAAGTATGCAAATGGACAGATATGGCGCAAGTGGACACTAAGCTTCAGCATGTTGAAATTACTGCGACTGCCGGTGAATATACTGTCTGGGATATGCAGGAGTGAGAGGGAACGACAGAGCGGATCTTCTGGCTGCAAAAGTGATAGCTACGTGAATACTCGTACTTAAACAAGAAGACATGTCGAAGACGATTTATTAATGAAGTGAAGGCTGATAGAAAACACTTGGTTAAACGAAATAACACGTGTAAACCTGTGAACGTGAATAAGGCGTGGTTCCTGCGAAAAGGGAATGTCACAACGGAATTTCTGGCTACAACTGACTGTCTGACTTTCTACCCCACCAGGACATCACACAAGCGATAAACACCCGATGACACAATGTGCCACCATGTGGATGAGGATCACCGTGGAGAGATCCCAGAAACCGCGTTCAACCTTTAGGTCATATTTAATGGCCACGCTATATTGCGGCCCCTGGTGAGAGCCAGAGTAGGACTTCAAATAACGAAAAATTCCATCCTGAAAAGGACAAATAATATGTTGGGAATCTGGCTACAAAAGTAATAGCTTCGGGAATCTCGTACTAGTCACAGAAGACAGTGTGAAGACGATTTAGTAATGAATGCTAATAGATGACATGAAATTAGATAATTAACAATGTGTAAACCTGTGAACGTGAATTATTTGTGGATCCTGCGAAGAGGGTTTTTAAAGGGAAGAGAACGACGTAGGTATAATCAGTAAGCTAGGGAACAGTTAGCATACACACCTCGAAACATTTGCTGCTGCATATGGAGCATAGGTTTACCCCAAGGATCGACATCATCGCACACGGGAAGTAACCCATATGTGCTCCGTTCTACTTCTAACTCAAACCTGAGTCCGAAAATCGAGTACAGTGCACTAACTCCGTAGCACCGACGAGGATCTCGAAATACTTTGGGTTGATTTTTAACACCAAATTTTACTCGGGCAGCGCCCTTAGGCTACTCTTCTGGATTCTAACCGCCATGTGATTTTTTTTTTAAAGTGTGCAACAATACACACGGGCGTCCGATTTTAATGCTTAGAGATCTTGATGAAATTGCTAGAAGTCCGTGTGAAAAAAATCCCGTCTGCCCAGTGTTTTATGATGTCGTTTCCTTAATCTGTGTACAATAAACGGTAATTATGTGATACTAGCTTCTTCCATAATGACTGACGTCGTTAGCAATAGCAGATGGCATTGTTTCATTACTAGATGATGTTGATGGTAAAGCTGGGCTATATTTGCTGGAGAATATGGGGTCGATTTCGGACCGTGTCCTCCAATTTGGGGAACAGGTAGTATCAGGGGATGGTCGTTGTTAAAGCTGCAGGATTCGTGTTTTGTGTGACATACTATCGCTGGTAACAAGCTGCCATGAGAAGAAAGACAGGGTCATAAGAAATTAAATTCAGCGCAATACAATCTATCTTATCCGCTTTACATATCTAAATCCTTGTACCAGTAGGTATCCCCAGATCTTTTTAAGATCCTAGTCCTTCTACCAGTAGTTATCTCCAGATTTTTTGAAGCACTACAGAAGCAGACACGTAGTTTGAGGATACAGAAGAAGACAACCTTCAGTCGGAATTATTTTCAGTCTAACATGTCAATGTAATATATGCCACGTACTTGGATAATTAGTATGGTTATGTTGCTTTAGAATTTGCTATATGCAAAATGGGTCGATTCATTGTGGAAACTGACTCTTCTGTATGGAAGTGAAAGCTTCTTAAAAATATTGCCTGTTTGGAATGTGGATTTAAGTGTTTCGTATAGAATACAAATTAAAAAGTTGGAAGAAGAATGCGCTGTGATACATTACTTGTCCCTTTTATTGCATGGGATTCTGTTGGGATTCTGTACTATACAGTTTATCAACATTAAAAGTTGAGGCAATGCCATAGAGAATTATGTTGTCTGTGCTGTTGTTATGTGTTCTTTGATCTGTTGGCCCGGCTTGTACCACTTAAATCATAACCATGATGGTCAGTTTGTTTGAGCCCTGAGAGGTACCTACGCCCAGCACTGTGAAGTAAGGAAGATAATTTTGTAACTGATCCCGTAGCGATAGTCAATCTCTGTATAGGATTGGAATGAAGCGTGGCTTGACTTGGAATGTGTCTTGAGTTTTCTATCTAGGAATGAACCTTGAAATGATACGACACTTGAAATGTACCTTGGCTCACTACATATTGGCTTTCGCCACGATTCACTCTCTGGATGTTTACTGCGACATAACTTGCACTGCTCTAACGTCTAGGGTTGAGAATACAAACTCCACTCGGCTTCACTGTACATACCATCAGTTTATTCAGTCACGTTTAATCGACATGTTTCCACAATTATTCAGACTTCTATCGCTCGCGACATATTCAAAAACTGGTCACACGCACGACATAGGGACTATATCTTCTACTAATACAACCGTCTTCTCTGACTTCTGATGATCAACTGACCACGAGTCTAGCTCGGGCTTCCCCTCGCTTACTCGACTAGCCACAAGTATCTCGTGCTGTCACTTGTTGCACGGACTCTCTGCTTGCCACAATGTAATCGTGAAGATCATGCAAGCACCTCATTACAGAACCGTGTTGCAAAATTGCCTATTCTTCCCCCAGAGCATAGAAAGAAAAGACCGGTGGTTAGTTAGTCGTTCTTATAAGTCGAAGTTCAAACAAAACTACAGATAACTCACCCCGTGGCATCTTGTTCCTTTGCCACCTGCAGTCGCACAAAATTCCCTTCACTGTCTCATTTAAAAACTAGTAAAAAAAACGTGTCAGTCCTAGCAAAATCGTGAAACAAGCACATCAAAAATAAATAAAGCAGCCATGAATGTACCAGCACTCAAGGTACCACGTCATAATTGCAGCTGACGGAAACGGTCAGTCAGAAAAGCAGGCAAAGTTATACCCCATTTTAAACGTAATCTGTAACTCGCCATTTCAGTGTAAAAGGGGGTGGGGGACGTTCCGCCTGAAATCCACAGCTCACAGTGTCGCATCAAGCACTCCACTCAGTAGCTTGGCGATGCAAACTCTGGACTCCAGGACGTCATATGGGGAATCAGCATCAACAAGATCTAGCTGGAGGCAAAAAACGTTTTTGGATCCTTAGCAGTTACACTAGTGTCAGTCAAACTGGTGAAAGGTCTCAAGATTAGTGATGCAAAATCATTTATGCAGCATTCACGATTGAAAACTTCGTCACAATTCATTACGGTGCTCACATATTCGGTTTAATTGTTCGCCGTCTGGGCCCCGGGGCTAGACTGTGGGAGCAAAGACTAGATCCATGCGCTTAACAAGCATGTCGTAAAAGGCGACTAATTAAGGATTTGTTGACATCTGAAGTGGGAAGGCCGAAAGGAAGAGAAATCGCAGCCAGTCTGTAAACACAAATGAGTTAGGGCCCGATGGGGAGTGGGCGAAAGAAGGAGGGGTTAATATTCCTTTCGGCGGGGGGCGGGGGGGGGGGAATAGATAAACTGCCCCGATAACGGTGGTCTTTCCTTCCAAGTCTGAACGCATCTGTCTGAGAAGCAAAGAATCAAAAGTCTGCACACAACTAAGCCAGTAAAACGGATGCAGACGCAAAACTAAGGTCCTGGAACAAAGCCAAACGCCAGAAGCGGACGAAGAACCTGATCTTTTCGCTGGAGGTTACAGCTAGTGAACAGAAGCAAACAGACAGCATGAATTACTTCTTCCTATGGTTTCTGCCGTGTGACGCTGCTCACTATGTCTGTCACGTGTACTGCCAACCGTTTATGTTACTGATGTTCTTGCATGCAAAGATTTCAAACTGTTCAGAGTTATTTTTCTCTGTCTCTCTTTACCGGTAAATTTCGCATTGTCACGATGAAAGTGAGTTGTCTACCATTGAAGAGGCACGCACGTATCTTGGGGTGTATGGTTTTGATGCCTGCAATAAATTCTTTTTGAATGTTCAGTTTCTTATTGTGTTACTTCTTCTTCTCCGAGCCGTTGCGATTTTGCTGTAATTATCTTCATTATCGTCATGCATCTCTCTGGTTTGCCTTATCGTTCCAGTTGGTGATACCAAGTGCTTGTACGTATGTCTGGAAATGATCTCTTCGTCTTCTTGTTCTGCATCGTGGTCTATAACCATTCAGCTACCTTGTGTTTACATTTTTTTAACCTCTCTGTCTTCTGATATTTTCTCGGTACGCCCGAGCTATTAAAGTCAATTAGTCCCCATGATGCCAGTGATCAATTGTTATTTTAACAGATTATGAATTTCGCTGTTGCTTCTCAATCTCCATTTCCCGCTGTTTGCATCCTTGGTGGGTTCAAAGATTCGTCGTTAGAATCTGTTTTCGAAGATTAGTAATGAGGTTTCATGACTTTCAGTTGTGCTCAAGTTTCAGAGCCATACAAAATAACTGGTCATATCAGTGTTTGATATAGTCTTAAAGTGTTGTTGTGAGATAGAGACTTTGACTTTAACAGATGTTGAAGGGCATAGTATACTTTATTTCCTGATTGTTTTCTAGATTGTATTTCTTCTCTCTGCACTTTGAAGCAGTTAAAGACTGCACCCAAGCACTTACATGTTTCCGTTCCTTTGATTTTTCATTTTTGAGTTTTAATTTTATTTGTGAGAACTTTAATCCGTTTTTTTTTTTTTTTTTTTATATTCCTACTGTTATTATCTTTTTTTTCCCTTTCAAATAAATCTGTTTATCTAGTATGTCTGTATGTCTCTGTCTATCTAGTATGTCTGTGTGCCTGGTGTGTGACTGGTTGTGTGCCTGGTGTGTGACTGGTTGTGTGCCTGGTGTGTGACTGGTTGTGTGCCTGGTTGTGTGCCTGGTTGTGTGCCTGGTTGTGTGCCTGCTTGTGTGCCTGGTTGGTTGTGTGCCTGGTGTGTGCCTGGTTGGTTGTGTGCCTGGTTGGTTGTGTGCCTGGTGTGTGCCTGGTTGGTTGTGTCCCTGGTGTGTGCCTGGTGTGTGCCTGGTTGGGTGTGTGCCTGGTGTGTGCCTGGTTGGTTGTGTCCCTGGTGTGTGCCTGGTGTGTGCCTGGTTGGGTGTGTGCCTGGTGTGTGCCTGTCTGTGTGCCTGTCTGTGTGTGTGCCTGTCTGTGTGCCTGTCTGTGTGCCTGTCTATGTCTGTGTGTCTGTCTATGTCTGTGTGTCTGTCTATGTCTGTGTGTCTGTCTATATCTGTGTGTCTGTCTATGTCTGTGTGTCTGTCTATGTCTGTGTGTCTGTCTGTGTCTGTGTGTCTGTCTGTGTGTCTGTCTGTTTGTCTGTCTGTGCGCGTCTGTCTGTGTGCGTCTGTCTGTGCGCGTCTGTCTGTGCGCGTCTGTCTGTGTGCGTCTGTCTGTGTGCGTCTGTCTGTGCGCGTCTGTCTGTGTGCGTCTGTCTGTGTGCGTCTGTCTGTGCGCGTCTGTGCGCGTCTGTGCGTGTCTGTGCGTGTCTGTGCGTGTCTGTGCGTGTCTGTCTGTGTGTGGGTGTGTGTGTACCTGCGTGTGTGCCTGTGTGTGTGTGCCTGTGTCTGTGCCTGTGTATGTGCCTGTGTGTGTGTGTATGTGTGTGCGCGCGCGCGTGCGTATGTATGTATGTATGTATGTATGTATGTATGTATGTATGTATGTATGTATGTATGTATGTATGTATGTATGTATGTATGTATGTATAGATGTATGTATGTATAGATGTATGTATGTATAGATGTATGTATGTATAGATGTATGTATGTATAGATGTATGTATGTATAGATGTATGTATGTATAGATGTATGTATGTATAGATGTATGTATGTATAGATGTATGTATAGATGTATGTATAGATGTATGCATAGATGTATGCATAGATGTATGCATAGATGTATGCATAGATGTATGCATAGATGTATGCATAGATGTATGCATAGATGTA